>CM053507.1:37966219-38012416 GCA_028627145.1 Eidolon dupreanum
CCTGAAACAGACTGTTCCTCTTTCTGCAATCACCCAAATCCTTTCATCCTCAGGCCCTCCCAACCCACTGTCACTGATCTCTACTCCTAGGGACACTCCTATTGTGCCTGGAGCTGGAAGTGCCCAAATTAGCGCTGACATGCTGTCTGTACCTCACTGTGACGTGCGACTGTCCATGGGAACTGTGTTTTCATGGGGCACCATAAGCCTTGTTGGGTTGTAGGTGCTTTCAGATTGGAAACCACAAAATGCTACCTCATGATTCTCACCATGCCTGGTACAAGTATTTCCACAGGAAATATTTACGTACTTGTGAAATTAATTGAAACATCAGACACTAAAGTTGTTTAACTTGAACTTAAAGTGCAGGGCTCACCATCTTTATCAACAAAGTTTATAACAGGTTTTGCATAATATTTTAGGATCATAAAAGTAGACTCAACAAAGACACGAGTTTACAGCATAAGTGAAGTAGAAAAATAATCAATGGTTGTTAGGGAAATTTGTGGCCTTTAGGTGTATTAACTTGTTTTTTCCAGAAAAGTTTAAAGAGCTCCCTTGAAAAAATATATTGTTGAGTAACTGAAGGGCACAGCTCCCAAACTGAAAAGTATTTTTGGTGGGGTCTGCCATCTTCTTTTCTGATGTTCCTACTTCTGTTCTTTATTCTTCTGTCTATTTCTGTCTGTTAGGAAAGAGAATACTAAAGATATCTGCTCCTTCTTCTCAATTCCAATAGAAGCAAACCCAAGTTATGATCCAAATATTTGCATATTTTCCTTTAAGAAGTTCTTTGTCCTGTTTTCTCCTGTAGTCTTTCCTGTTTCCTATTTTCATCAGGTTCTGAGTCATCTGTAATTTTTTATATCCCCTCAATAACAATACATTGATATTTGCCCCCAATTTGCCAATGAAGTCACCACATCAGAGTGCAGTGAGGGGTGCCTGAGGTTACACAATAACTCTGGCCCCAAACAGGGGTAGCCCTGGAGTTTCCAGCCTGTTGACTGGTCACTGAACTGAGCTTCGAGCACACAAAGGAAGCTGCACCCACAGCATTCTGGTGTGGACAGTTGCTGAGCTTTGCATGCATTGTGGGTACCTCTTTGTTTCCTCTAAGGCCCAGCATTTTCTTTCTCCAGGTCAGGCAGGCCCGTGGGCTTCTTCCCAGTCCCCTCTCCTGCACTTTAAATATGAAAGCTGGAAGACGTGCATTGGAGAAGCTATAGTACTGTGCAAACCAGAAAAGTGGGTGTCAGTTGCATGTGCTATAGCCATCAGCAAAGCCAGAGTTGGGGGCAACATTGTTTAGTTTTAATTACTGAATTTAGATCAGTGAGGTGCTTTTGCTTTTAGTTGTGAAAGACTATCTAGTGACTATATTCAATTTTGAGGAGTTTGGGTGGTTTTTTATTATAAAAGAGAAGCAAGCTGGGTACTATAAAAGAGTAGTTTACCTTTCCTGAACCTTCCCCTCATCAGATCAGTACTATCCATGCTGTTTAGTTATGATTGATGTAAATGGAGGGTAAACACATCAAGCTCCTGGGGGTAGAAAAATCTTGTTTCAGAACTTCACATGCTGTACCGAACTTCAATAAGTAGTGTGGGTTGTTGGCTTCATGACAGGTTCTTCATCATTTTTCAGAAAGCTTTTGACTCTTTGAGGTTTGGGAACAGTTGAAGAAATATAGGAAAGATTTACCTTATGGTGGTGGAGGATAAAATGAATGTTATGTGCTGGCTGCTAGGTTGTAGTAGCAGTGTTAGCAGCAGCAGCACACCAACTGGATGAGGAACAGACCCCATTCATTCGAGGGATACTAGGGCCTCTGTGAGTCAAGTGTACATGTGGGTGCTGAGGAGTGAGGCTTGTGGGCTAATTGTCTAACAAGAAGTTCAGAATTGTAAGCAACTGTGACTGTGTGCCAAGCAAGCTGGCATTGGAACATACTTAGTACGGCTGCTCAGAAATGGGAAGCGAGTTTTTGCCTGTGGTTCCAAAGATTACTCTCCTGTTTGTTTCCTTCCTGGAGTCTGTTAAAATAGACACTGTAGGTTAGTTTCAACTGTGAATTTTCTCAGAATTCTTAAACACTTATGCTGTCTTAAAATCTGCCATTAAAGAGTTCTCTGTTACTTTGCGTTAAGCCTCCAGTTCCTTCCACATGTCTGGTGGAGGCAGCAGAAGGGGATTTCAGCCTTCAGAGGTGGTCCCTTATCTAAGTGAGCGCTCTTAAGACTGAGAGGAAGTACCTCCCCCATCCCCCTAAGTGAAAGTGATTTTGCAAAGTTTAGGCAGATGCCAGCTTCAGAAACTGATGTTTCCTGCTTTCTTTCTCACCCTACTTACAGCATTCTGTCCATGACCAGCCAAACCAATGGGGAAAATGACTGATAATTGATCTTTCCCTTAAAGCAGTATTTCTCACCTTTTTTGATGGTAAAGCACAGAAAAGATGCATTTTATATTACAACCCTGAAGGTGCTACTTTCAGAATACTCTGCTTTAGAAAGATCACTCTGACTGGAGAGTAGAGGAGAGATAGGCCAGGGGTCATTTAGTCTGCCATCCTGGTCTGGGTCAGAAATGTTGATGACATTAAGGAATGAAGAGAGATTTAGAAAAAGCAATTCCCAGGATTAAATAACTGGATATAAAATGAGGAAAAGGAAGACTTTCAGATTTCTGGCATAGATGCATGAAGTGCAGGTGGACACAAATAAAGAGAAAATGGAAACGTTTTAGGGGAGAAGACAGTAGAATGGGTTAGAAATGGCAGTTGAGTACCCCACGTGTCAGGTAATTATCTACTTCAATCTCTGTATCTATGTATATGCCCATTTAATTTGCATAAAGACTTTGAGTTAGGGAATGTTATTTCCAATTTTTCAGATTTCTGGGTTAGATGCATGATACAGTGCAACAAATATAGTGGGTGGCTGAGCCTGCATTGGTGTTCACATTTCCAGAGTACCAAGACAGCAATTTTGGCTATCATCCTACAGCCTCCCAGTTTTGAACATATTAAATTTGAGGAGCCTATTGAGTTTGCAAATGAAAAAGTACAGAAAGAACATGATTATGTAGATTTGGGGCCCACAAAGTCATTGTGGTTAAAGAGAGTTTGTACTATGCTTTTGAGAAACATAACTCAACTTCTTAATTATGAATCTTGATTAAAAAAAAATCTTACTGTAATTCCTACCTCGCCTGGGGCAAACTTTCATGGATTTTTACTATTAATGAACTTTCTTCTCACATTCATCTATTTTGCCTTGAACTATATAGCTACTTTCATTCTGACTGTATTTTAAATCAATATATCTGTAGATATTCCCATTTGGGAGATTTGAACTTTAAGTACATGATAGCCATTTTGGAGAGCTTGTTTGTTTGTTTGTTTGTTTGTTTAAGATTGAGAAGAGAAAAAGGTCTCTGTATTCTGAATGGGAAGAGAATGGAGAGCATTTCTTTCCCTTTCCCTCTACTCCCCTAAAATAAACAGCTAAATCCCTCTGCTAAATACTAGCTGCCTCATCACCTTTTGTCCAGATCAGTCCTGTTATATTTCATTTTTAAGGAATTAAGAGTAGTTTGTTTCTTTTTAGTAACTCATTAACCCACTCATTTGTCATCTTTTCTCATCCTAACTCTTAACAGGTCGCACTTAACTTTCACAAAAGGATGTACATGGAATAGCTGCTTGAGGCCAGTCACCAAACGTAATGAAGGATGCCAATGTGGAAACATTTTGATGTGCCAGTGTCTTCATTCTACAGTGTGTTCCATTTTTTTGCGATCTCAGCAAAAATGGTGTTAAAATAGTTTGTAAAATAAGAAGCTCCTTTTACATTTTTAATGACCAGCGTATATTAAGATGGACATCTGTTCTACAGAATACAGAATTCTACAGTTTCAAAGAAGCAAATGCCTGTTTAACACTGATCCTAAATAAAATTGGACGTCAGAATGTTTGTTGGTGGCAGAAGAGTAAAAAAATGTCAATTTGTTCAGTTATTTGCCACCTGTTTTATACTAAGCCTCATGTTTTTTTGGGGACCACTTGATAATCACGTTGTGAGCCACATGAAGTCCTACTCTTACAGATACTTCATAAATAGCTACGACTTTGTAAATGAGAGCCTATCCCTTAAGCACAGTGAAGACGGGGCTACTCACTACCAATACCTGATTAACCACGAGGAGAAGTGTCAAGCACAAGACGTCCTCCTTTTACTGTTTGTAAAGACTGCACCTGAAAACTACGATCGACGTTCTGCAATTAGGAGAACGTGGGGCAACGAGAGGTATGTTCAGTCTCAACTTAATGCCAACATCAAAACTCTGTTTGCCTTAGGAACACCTTCTAATCCACTAACGAAAGAAGAAATGCAAAGGAAACTGGTTTGGGAAGACCAAATGTACAATGATATAATTCAACAAGACTTTATTGATTCTTTTTATAATCTTACTCTTAAATTGCTTCTGCAGTTCAGTTGGGCAAATTCCTTTTGTCCACATGCCAAATTTCTTATGACTGCCGATGACGACATATTTATTCACATGCCAAATCTTATTGAATACCTTCAAAATTTAGAACAAATTGGTGTTCAGGACTTTTGGATTGGTCGTGTTCATCGTGGTGCTCCTCCCATTAGAGACAAACGTAGCAAATACTATGTCTCCTATGAAATGTACCAGTGGCCGGCTTACCCTGACTATACTGCCGGAGCTGCCTATGTGGTGTCCAGTGATGTAGCGGCCAAAGTTTATGAGGCCTCACAGACACTCAACTCTAGCCTTTACATAGATGATGTGTTCATGGGCCTCTGTGCCAATAAGATGGGGATAGTACCACAATACCATGTGTTTTTCTCTGGGGAAGGTAAGACTCCTTATCATCCTTGCATCTACGATAAAATGATAACCTCTCATGGACATGTACAAGACCTTCAGGACCTTTGGAAGGATGCCACACACCCTAAAGTGAAAACGATTTCAAAAGGTTTACTTGGCCAGTTATACTGTAGGATAACTAAAATAGTTCTCCTTTGCAAATTGGCCTATGCAGACACATATCCTTGTAGGGCTGCCTTTGTCTAATAGTACTTGAATGTTGTATGTTTTCACTGTCACTGAGCCAAACCTGGATGAAAAACTCTTAAATGTTTGACTGTACCCTAAGTGAAATGAACATGAAAAAACAAAGAAATATTTTGAAAGCCCAGTCTCTCAGAATGTTTCTTTGATTCTAGAAGCTATTCAATATAACTTAACTACTTCATTGCCTAAATCCATTTCAAGGAATGTATATTTAGAAAAGGTTTATGAAAACCGAACTAAAGGGAAATTCAAGATCTCAATGCCACGTGTATATTTGAGGTATAGAGAAGTAATTAAAGAGCCTCGGTATTAGAAAAACTGCTTTTGGAAAATACCAAGTGAATATAGATAGAGTACAACATTTCAAAGAAATGAATATGTTGTTAGACTAGGTATACAAGTTAATTTTTACTAAAAGAGCACTTGATGGAAATAGTGGGGGCAGGGGAGGATTGACATAGGAGAAAGTACATGAATCTGGCAAAATAAAGTCTTGTGTTCTTCAGAGATATAGGAAAAAGTACAGCAGGCCCTCAACCTGGTTTTGTTAAGCATCATTTTGTTACAATGTTGAGAAGATGAGTAGGAACTTAACACTTGTTTGTATCAGTTATTTCATTATACATTGTTTCACTGCAGTTCCAACAAGCTATCGAAAATGTTAAGTGAGGACTTAACCATACACAATCTCTTTATGAACAGCCAAATCACTTATTGTCACATCCGTGTATTTATTTTACCTACTGTTGAAGTCATTTAAAACATTTATGTCTTTTTTCCCCAAAGTTTAATGTAAAATTTGAGAAGTCATTAGCTCTGCCCTAACTTGTGCTTTATGTTTTCTGTTTTTTGTTTTTTTTTTTTTTTTAATTAGAAAATAACACAAAACATAGGCAGTTTGTTACCCATGGGGTCCTTCTGTAGGGAGAAATCATTGCTAATTCAATAAGCTGATTTTAATACAATGAAATTTTCAACTGGTTTTTAAATATTCGATATTGGTTTGTTTTTAAGATAATTATTTGAATGTAGTTTGCATAGAGGAATATAATATTGGAGAAGACTTCAAAAGGAAAGATAGAACATTAAAAGCCTCTTTTCTCCATAATTTATAAAATAAAATTCTTAGTGTCTAAATTATCGTAATGATAATAAAATTAGCTCACCCTTCCCCAACAAGGCCTCATAAACCACAGTACTTTATTCCAAGTTCAGATTTTAAAATGAGAATATTAAACATCACACAAAAGCTATAGTGTCTGTAACAAAATCTATTTCATCAAAATAAATATTAGAGGTATTGTCAATTTTTAAATAGTTCAAACTTGAAAGCAGAATGAAAGATAAAAAGGTTGCCAGAATGAGGTTTAAAGCATTTGTAAAGTGTTATGTTCCTTGTAATCAAAGAGATGTGGGTGAGAGTTAATAGAGTAAGTTACATTTATTTTACAAAGCAGGACAGAAATATGGCCATGATGCCAACAATCTCCCCTGACTACAGAAAGTACTAGGTGATGTCTGTTATTAGTGGGATTATCTGAAGGCCAAAATAATGACTTCAGCAAGAGCAGGTGAACTGATTATAGAACCTTTGTCTGCAGAGATGCCTGTTAGGAAAAACTAAGATGTCTCATTTAATTAGATGATGTTTGAAACATGCAAAACCAAAACAGAACTAAAAAAGAATTTTTAGTAAACACAACTAGGTGATGACATATATAATTTTTTGCAGGTAGCTTTTTAAAGTTTACAGAAATTTTTCTTTATTTTTTTCTATTTTAAAAATTGAGGCTTGTTTACAGTGATTGCTCAGATAATTTAGAATTTTAAACTAATGTCAAAACTGCAGTGTCAACCATTCTAGTCTGTAGTTACTTTCAGAATAGGTTCATGGTTTTTAGATCATTAAAGTTTAAATTTTCTGACCAATTTTAAAAAATGTAGAGAACAAAATTACATTTGACAAAGCGGATTTATTAGTTGATTCATTAATAACTGTTTGCCTTTTGGCCATACATACCCTGTGTATCTATACTTGTAAATGTTTAAATTTGCTCTTGGTTGAAAACATCAGTGTCTCTATGGCTATAAAAATGATCTTGTTTACAGCAGTACTTTTGTGAAAATTATTTGGGAAAGTGCTCTTCTCAACTATGTTCATCTTTTTATTTTTAATTAGAATAGAATGGAACAGATTTAAAGGAAATATGAAGGCACCTCCTTTTTTAACAAGGAAATTGCTAGATCCTTCCTTCATCAGACTTAAAGTCCTGAGAAGAATATTTATAAATATAGTAAAATGTTTCCAACCTTTTAAAAAGGATGGAAAAAACTTTTTGGTGCTCCAATGCAGGGCTGTCTTAAAAATCGTAAACAAAGGGAAAATAAACTATCAGCCTGGATGGTCACTTGAATAGAAGATGGTTGTACACAGTGTTATTGCTAAAAACTTTACCTCTTGGTTGGTTTGCATTCTTGTTTCCATATTATTAATTTTATACCAAAATGTTAGATATTTTTTATTATTTGAATTTTGCTCATATGGCAAAGTAATTAGTGGTTTTTAAAAAATAAATCTGTGATTTTCAATAAAAAACTTGAAAATTGTCAGCATATGTGTATTTTCACAAGGGTTTTTAAACTCCTGTGTGAACATCATTTGTTTATGTAATCAGTTTATTCTGTTTAATGTCAGAGAGGCCTGTGGCACACAATCTTAATCCTACTGCTGTTCCGACTTGCCGCTGTGCCCAGGATAGTAGAGACACCTAAAATGCCTCTTTTGTTTGTTAAATGATTTATGCTGGAATGTCTCAGTGAGAGGATTCTCGGAATAGATTGTTCGGGAAGGGATAAAATAACCTGTAACCATAGCGCCTTAAGACACAATTTGAAAAGGTCATATTTTCTTTTGATTCGGTATCATTTGCTATCTGAAAGTAGATTCAAATTTAGCCCTAGTCTCTTAATGTCAGGAATGTTCTTAGGCTCACTAGGATGTGTTTGGTGCTTCAGTATATTTGTTCATAGTATATTCTCATCTGCTTTTCACTTGATTCATGCTCACAGCTTTGAATACTGTATGGTGTGATTTAATCAATATATATATATTTTTAAAAACTTGGAAGCATCTGCTTTATTTGGTTGTAGTGGAACTTTTTAGTTGCAAGGCAGAGTTGGGGTGTTTGTAGTTAGGACTAAAAATGATTAACACTTGGAAGAATTAATTAACTTGACCTGTTATTTGAGACTTCAATTGAACACTGTGGCCACAATGAAAATCAGAACAGAGAACTCCTGATATGCAGCGTTGTTTATTCTGCTGTAATAAGGAGAGAAATGTTGGGTGTTTCCTTGACTTTGTTTCTATGCAATCACTGCGTGGTGCAGTGAGACAAGCCTCAATCACAGCTTTGTTTACGATAATCCTCTGTTCCAGACCACTAAGGTTCCTTACTGCCTTCAGGAACAATCTAATCTCTTCTACCTGGTTTAGAAGACCTTCTATAATCTTTTCCTTCCTCATTCTCTGTAGCTGCCACTCTTATCCATCATGAATCTCATTCATGACCATGCCTGTGTAAATTTGTTTCCCTTGCCAGGAACACCATTTCTCCTGTACCTGTTGAAATCTTGAAAATGAAACTCTAACTGCTCTTCCATTAAGCATCTCCTGCTCTTCTCCCCAAATATATACTTAATCTAATACAATATTGTGCTACCTACTAATTGTTTCATGTGTTATTTCTAGCTAAAATATAAGTTCCAAAGGTAGGGACTGTGCACAATAATACCACATAGTGCTTAAAAATCATTATTTTTTTTCAAATATGATAGAGTAATGTTATTTTGGCAAGCTATCCAAATATGATAACATTGATTATTCAGAACCCTAATGGACAGTATCTGACATAACGTTTTACCTAATTAAAAAGTTTTTAATTCAACAAAATCTGAATGCTTAGTATATGCATGGCACATTATATCTATCAACTGTAGTCCTAACAAATTTGTATTATGCATAAAAACTCAAATATATAAAGTCAAAAGTAAATAAGGAAATATAAATTAAACTGTTGCAGCAAGGATTAATGATTCTAAGGTATCCAAAGCTGGTGGTAGAACAAAAACAGTACTCTTATAGATTCTCCTATCTTCTGCTTAATCCACTAGCTAATGCTGCCTTTTCTTAAATTTCCTTTGCAAGACTCAAATATATTTTTGTTTCATTAAATTCTATAACTTTTCCTTTGTATTTCTCATTAGAAGTAGGATTTGAAGGTCTATAAATTAATACAATAATTTGTCAACTAAATTAAAGCACCTTTTAAGACTTTTATAATTAAAAAACTTATAAAAGGCTTATAATTCTAAAAGTAAAATTACAGTTATAAAAATAGGCATGGGTTGTAGTAATGGAAAAGTCCCACAAGTTGTACTGTCACTTGAGGAAAAGAGAACACACTGTCAAGTACTGCTTTTCAGAGATATCCAGCTAAATACACTTAGATATGCTGAATTGGGCCATTTGCTATAACTCAAAGATAAATTTCAGACAGTAAGAGCCTACGTCTTTCCTTTAGTACACCTTAAAGCGAAAGACTATAAAGTAATCTAAGCTAATACTGACTTTAATCAAGGAGCAAGTTCCTAAAGTTGTTTGTTTGTACTATAGGCATTTTTTTGGAGGCCCACTAAAAGCTAAACACGACAGATCCTGGGAATAAAAGCAACTTATACATCAATAAGTCAAATGATGTGAGTATAAACAATGTGATGAGTGCTAGAACAGAGGTAATGATGGAGATTCTAAATAAAAATATTTTTTTAAAAATTAACCTCCCCTATGCTTTTGGTCTTTACCACTGAACTGCTGAGCATTCACAAGCATTGCGAACACTTTCTTGTAGGCTAAAAATAGCATTATTAAATTAGTATAAATGGTGTCTTTTGGGAACCTATTGCTCTTAAATGCTTTTAAATCAATAATCCAATTAATATCAAATATAGTTTACGTTTATTATTTTCTTGATAATTCATTTTTTTTAAATACCGAGTATCCTTGGAAAGTTGGTTTATAAGATGTCATAAGCAAATATGATAAAGTAATATTATTTTGGCAAGCTATCCAAATATGAAGACACTGATTATTCAGAATCCTAAAGGACAGTATCTGACATAACATTTTACCTATGCTAATTAAAAAGTTTTTAATTCGACAAAGTCTGAATGCTTACTATATGCATGCATATTGTATCTATCAACTCTGGCCCCAACATACTTGTATTATTTATGCATAAAAACTCAAATATATAAAGTCAAAAGTATTTTTGACTTCATAAAAGTCAAAAATACTTTTACCTATTGCTTGTTGCTTTTATGAAGTTCATGAGCTTTGTTCTCAGGTACATAAATGAAAGTTAGTCTATAGAATAAATACTTGAAGTTCTGGTCAGGATGGTAGAGTAGATAAACACTGTACTTGCCTCCTCTCACAACCACATTGGAATTACAACTACAAAACAACCATCATTGAGAATCGCCTTAAGTCTAGCTGAACGTTAAGTCCTATAACTAAGGACATACAGAAGAAGCTATGTTGAGACTGGTAGGAGGGGTGAGACACAGAATGGTCTGGTCCCACACCATGTGTAGTGGTTAAAAATTGGGAGGATTATCTCCGCTCTGGAAGTCTCCTGAGAAGCAAAGGGTCCCAGCCCCATAGCAGGCTCCCCAGTCCAGGGAGCCCGTGCCAGGAAGAGAGGTCCCCATAACTCTGTCTGTGAAAACCAGTGGAAATTGGGGCTGAGTGAGATGGAGGGCTGCTGGAGTCCCAGATTTTCCTCTTACAGGGCCCTCACATGGACTTACTGCTGATGGACTCACTTGCTCTGAGTTCAGTGCTGAGGCAGCAGTGTGAAAGGTGCCAGGGACATATGGGGGAGGAACTGAATTGTCTGGCTTCAGGGCGAGGGTTGGAGGGGCAGCTTTTTCCCACACAGTACTAGCAGAATCCACTGTTCTTCTGTTGAGCCCTCCCCGAACCCAGCATGCAGACGCAGGCATGTGCCATATGAGTCTCTATCAACCTGGCTAATACAATTCGCTTGCCCTGATGATTTCCTGAGACTCTGCCCCATTCAACCTGTGGGCCCACCCAAGCTGCTTCCAGTGGCTTTTCCATAAAGCTTGTCTTGGCTCATGCTGCAGATTTTCCTAAAATCTCTCAAAGGTTCACAAACTCCAAACAAGCAGCATCTAGCCTCAGTGTGCCCTGTACCTGTTTCTGAGCAGCCTCAAACCTGGTACTAGTGGCAGCCAGCCTCGGTTCATAGCTTAGCCTCTTCCAGGTGCTTCTAAGCCCAGCACAAGTGGCAACCATCTGCAGAACACTTTGTAGCTCACAACAAGTGGCCCCGGGCACAAGCAGCAGCTAAACCTGGCCTGTAACAGAGGCCCCAGCACTGACATACCTGGTGTCCAGCTTCAGACCACCCAAGAGCACCACACAACCACCTCCATAACAGACACACCCAAAGGGAAGACTGGGCAGGCACCTAAACCCTGCTAAAGTGAATCTTGCTCCACAGGGTCAACCCCTGCACAACAACTCCTCCACTGTAGTCATGGCTAGTCCCCACAACCAATCAGTCTGACATGCAAACAGCAACCAAGGCTCAACTACAACAAGAAGGCACATACAACCCACACAATGGACAAACCTGCAGCACCTGGCTCAGGTAACCAGGGAGACCGTGCCATTGGGACCCAGAGGGCACCTACTATGTAAGCACACTCTACTAAGACCAGGAGACATAGCAGCTCTACCTAATACATAGACACAAACACAGGGAGGCAGCCAAAATGAGACAAAGAAACATGTCCCGAAAGAACAGGTCAAAGCTCCAGAAAAAGAACTAAACAAAATGGAGACGAGTAATCTACCAGACAGAATTCAAAACCTTGGTTATAAGGATGATCAATGATCTCAGTGAAAACTTCAACAAAAAGATAGGAAACATAAAAATAAACCAGTCAGAAATGAAGAATACAATCACTGAAATAAAGCATACATTAGAGGGAATCAAAAGTAGATTACATGAAGCAGAGGATCAAATCAGCGACTTGGAAGATAAGGTGGCAGAAAACAATCAGAAAAGAAAAACAAATTTAAAAAATTAGAATAGTTTAAGAGGTCTCTGGGACAACAACAGTAAGCTTAACAACATTCATATCATAGGTTTACCAGAGGAGAAGAGAGAGAGCAAGGAAATGAAAACCTGTTTGAAGAAATAATGACCGGAAACTTCCCTAACCCAATGAAGGAAATAGACAAACAAGCCCAAACAAGATGAACTCGAAGAGGCTTACACCAAGATACATCATAGTTAAAATGCTAAAAGTTAAAGATAAAGAGCGAATCTTAGAAGCAGCAAAAGAAAAGCAGCTAATTACCTACAAGGGAAGTCCCATAAGACTTTCAGCTGATTTCTCAACAAAAACTTTGCAGGCGAGAAGGGATTAACATGAAATATTCAAAGTGATGAAAAGTAAAAACCTACAACCATGATTACCCAGCAAAGCTATCATTTAGAATTGAAGGACAAATAAAGAACTTCTCAGACAAAAAAAAAAAAAAAAAAAAAGCTAAAGGAGTTCATCACCACCAAACCAGTATTACAAGAAATGTTAAAGGAACTTCTTTAAGAAGAAGTAAAAAAGATAAAAAATATAAATAATAAAATGGCAATAACTACATATCTATCAATAATTACTTTAAATGTAAACGAATTAAATGTTCTAATCAAAAGACATAGGGTGGCTGAATGAATTTTAAAAACCCTTAAATATGCTGCCTACAAGAGACTCACTTAGACACACAGTTTGAAAGTAAAGGGATGGAAAAAGAAATTTCATAAAAATGGAAAGAAAAAAAAAAGCTGGTGTAGCAATACTTATACCAGACAAAATAAAAGTGAAAACTAAGGCTATGACAAGTGACAAAGAATCACCAAGTAATCCCATTTCTGGGTATTTACTGGAAGAAACCCAAAACACTACTTCAAAGGAACATGGGCAGCCATATATTCATTGCAGCATAATTTACAACAGCCAAGCTATGGAGGTAACCTGAGTGTCCATCAATGGATGAATGGATAAAGAAGAGGTGGTACATATATGCAATGGTATACTCAGCCATAGAAAAAAATGAAATCTTGCCACCTGCAACAATGTGGGTAAACCTAGAGGGTATTGTACTGAATAGAATAAGTCAAACAGAGATAGAAAAATGTCATAAGATTTGGCTTATATGTGGAATCTAAAGAATAGCATAAATGAATAAACAGAACAAAAACAAGCTCATAGATACAAAGAGCATTTTGATGGTTGCTGGATGGCGAGGGACGGGACGGTGCTGGAGGATGGGTGGAGTGAGGAGAGGACTAAGAGGTACAAATTAGTTACAAAATAGTCATAGGGATATAGAATATAGGAGTATAGCATGTGGAATATATTTAGTAATATTGTAATAACTACGTATAATATCAGATAGATTCTTGATTTATAGGGGTGATTACTTTGTAAGTTATCTAAATGTCAAATCACAATGCTGTACATCTGAAATTAATATAATTTGTATGTCAACTATAATTGAAAAATAAAAATATTTAGAAAAGAATAACCATGTGACTTTATTTGTGAAAGATAAGTGATGAGATTTAAAATGAAGGATACTCTACTCTTCCTCCCACCACTCCTCAAAGGGTTAAAATGACTTTTACATAGGGATCTGCAATCTTACCTGATGGGGGAAGGATTTTCAGGACTGTCAATCTTCTCCAGCTCAGGGTTATCCCCATTACGACTGCTTTCAAGTATTTCTTCAATCTGAAGTGAAAGAAATTTTGGTAAGATAGCCTATTTTATTTGTGGGGGAGCTCTAAATCTCTATTTTTCTTTTCCCCAATTTCATTGTTTGGCATTATTTTAATTCTCTAGATAAGCATCATTTCCAGTTTCTAGTCTTTTTCGTTCTTGAGTTTTCCCCAACCACTCTGTGGATCTGTTACAGTTGGCCCTTCAGGCTTCCTTTAGAAACATCAAAAATTCATTCTCAAAAGCAGGTATCCTATTTCCTTAATAATGCGCTATTAACATTGTTCTCCTTCTCCTCCCCCTCCTCCAATGATTCACAAAAAAGATTCAGAGTTTGAGCTAAAAGATAAAGAGATCATTTAACAAAATCAATCTCTCCTCCCCCCCGCCCTCTCTCGTAAGAAATCAAGGTCTGGAGAAGTTGCAACCTGCCAGAGGCCAGAAAGAGAGCTAGAGGCAGAGATGAGATCAACCCAGTGTCCACTTTCATGGGCTGGTAATCATATGTCTCTTCTATCACATCACCTCCTGAAGCAACTTGTTCCTTAGGAAATGCAAAGTGCCACTGGTGCAGGCTCCAAGCTAACTGATGGTTGGAAGCCCTATTCCACAACATGCCAGCTCTGAGTCCTTGGGCAAGCTCACTGAAACTCTGCCTTGATTTTCTCCCCTTGAACATGGACCCCATGGCACTATCTACTGCAGTAAGTCTGTGGCTCTTTTTCAGCACAATACTAGGCATTTAATTCTCAAGAAGATGCAAGACTCCTACTCAGTTTGCTTTCAAGAAAATATTGTTTTAACAAAGAAGTAAATTTGTATTAAGTCGATAGCAATGCAAGGAGATTATCAAAATGTATTAATGAATAACCAACAAGTAGATAATTAGCCAGCCTACAAGGTTCTGTTTAAATGATTTATACATTCTCACAAAAGGGAGGATAGATTTGGGCCATCTTGCAAAAGTATTGTTAAGGAAAACTTAATAAGTAAACATTAAGATTCCTTGTAAATTAGAGCTGGAAGTTGAAAGATGAGTTTTCCCCAGACTGAGGAACAGATGGGAAGTCTTGCAAAATAGGTAAGAGTAACATGCTTTTCAGTCCACTGATAGTTTAAGAAGAGAATGTGCTCCCTGGATTGACAAAAAGCAGTCAAGATAAGCTTTCTTTATGACCCACAATAATGACCACAGAGATAGCAATTCAAAAATGTGCAGTGAATGAAAGAAAATCATGGGTCTTCAATCTGTTTTATAAATATCTTCTCAAATCAAGTATCATATACAGAAAGCAAGCTAAATTTATATATTTTTTTCTTTTAAAATAGAGTATCGTTTCAATAAGAATCTAAATTTTTTGCTTCCTCTATTACTTATATTTTATCAGAGGCTAGAATATATTTTTAATTTCAGTTAATATACAGAAGTAAAAACCAATCCTTGGATTCAAACCAATCTAGTATTTTCACTACACCACCAAAGCTGTTTCTTCACATTTTCTAGATAATGTTGAACTAATTACTATGACAATTAATGTTATGTTACATTCGTTTCTAGTTCTTCCTCTGTGATGTTATCACGCCTGAAACACCTGCTGGACTTTGATCCTTCACCTTATTTATCTTTGGATCTCTAACATATGATACAGGGCCTTCATACAGAGTAATCACTTATAAACAAAACTTCTCCTCACTGTGAAACTTGCTACTGCTTGTAAAATGAATTGTGTGCTTTCCAACTCTGTTGATCTATTGTTAGTGTGGTGGAGTGTACAGTCTTTTATTTCATGACAACCTAGGAATGGAAAAATAACAATAGTTATTTTTTAGGTGTAAGTATAGACTTGTCATCTTTTATACTAAGTGATGGCATTTCTCTAACTTACAGACTTTATCCTGCATAAGATGCCCTCAGGGGTTTTCTGAAATGCTTGGGCATGGACTTGGTTGTATCGACCCATGTTGCTGTGATCGCATGTCAGACAGCTGGTGTCGGGTTAGCAGGACAGTCCCCTGCCAACCAAGTTTGATGGAATACAACACTGGTACCATTGAAATGTGTTGGGAAAGATCCACAGTACATCTGAGGATTGCTTTAATAAAGACCTGCAATGAGGTTGTTAACCACAGGCATACCTCGGAGATATTGTAGGTTTAGTTCCAGAACACTGCAATAAAGTGAGTATCAAAATAGAGCAAGTCATAATCTTTTTGCTGGTGGAAGGGCTTGCCTTCAATTTGTAAAAGATGGAACATCTGTGACGTGCAATAAAATGAGGTATGCCTGTATACTGTATAACAATGTTTTACTAAGGCTTAGACAGATAAGTTGTGTTCTAGAGCAGTGGTTTTCAAATTCTGACCATATCCACAAGAAAAACGTTTACATCATAACACACACGCACATGTTGTGATTTATAATAAAAAATATATACTTGGTCTTTGTCGCATTATGGCACAGAGCTCCTAAAACCGTTGAGATTTCCTAAGTGATGAGAGTGATAAAGATGTCTTCATATTCATAAGAAACCTCTTTTCACCACACCTGAGTTTATGTTAATGAGGGAACTTTTTGAAAGGATCTAAAGATGGAGGCTGGTTACCAGGGAAACCAACTATGTAATTAGAGGGTTGGAACTTTCAGGTTCCTCCACTCCCTCACAGGGCAGGGAGAGAGGCTGGAGATTGAGTTCGATGACCAGTGACTAATGGTTTAATTGATATGCTTATGTAATGAAGCTTTCATAAAAAACAAAAAGAGAATTTCTTGGTTGGCAAACATGTGGAGATTAGGGGAGAGTGGCTTGCTCAGAGAGCATGGAAATTCTACGCCCCTTCCCACATACCTTGCCTTATGTATCTCTTCAACCTAGTCATTCCTGAATTACATCATTTTATAATAAGTGGTACTCTTGTATGTAATATGTTTCTCTGAGTTCTATGAGCTGCTCTAGCAAATTAATCCAACTGAAGGAGGAGGGGATCCTGGGATCTTCTGATCTATAGTTGATTGGTCAGAAGCACCACTGACAATCTGGACTTATGATTGTGTCTGAGGGTTTGGGGGGTAGCTTTATAGGACTGAGCTCTTAATCTGTTGGATCTAATGCCATCTCCAGGTAGATAGTGTCAGAATTGGTTAATTGCTTCATACTGATGGGGGTGGGGGGGGTGGAAACACACACACACACACACACACACACACACACACACACACTCAGGACAGATGTACTGTCAACCTAAAAATCTGGGAGGCAATAACTGAACAAAAAGCTTTTATTAAGGATCAAAGGAATTGCAATTCATCAAGTACAAATTTAGGCAGAAGCCCAAATAATGTCTTCTACCCAATGCAGGAGAGGGGCTCAGAGTTTTTATGGGAAAAAGGGAGGAAGATGAAGTAAGTTGTATTAAAGAAAAGTTCATTGGCTCTAGATGAAGTAAGATTAGGCTTGTACTTCATCGACCGGCTTGAGATTCAATCATCAGGCAAAAAGGCTAGATTTATACTTTATTGATTGGTTAGCGACTTCATCACTGGCAAAATCCATTTTATCCATTCTTACAAACAGGATTTTCTCATTCTTACTGACTTCTTGAAATGCTGGCAGTTTGGTCCAGTTTAAAATAAACAGAAAACAAGACATGCAGGGCACTTCCTCTGAAATGGCTTCTCTGGCTCTATTTTAATATGGGCCCACTCATGTCATCTTTCACATACATAAAACTGATACAATACACTCTATTTTCTTATTTTTCAGTTCCAGTTGACATCCAATATTATTTTATATTAGTTTTGGGCATATAGCATAGTGGTTAGATACATTCTATTTTTTAATTATACTATCTTATTGCATTCTTTTCTTTTTACTTATTTATTTATTTACTTATTTATTTTCTTTTTACATATTTACCTGAATTCGCTATCATCATTGTGACCTGTAATTTAAAAGCCTCTTAGAGAGTGAAAAGAACACAAACTTGGATATGAGAGTCAGACCCAGGTGAGAATCCCTGGATCTCTTTTTATTTAAAAGTGGCCTTGGCAGGACTCCTCTATCTATAAAATAAGACTGATAACAACTACATCAAAGGATTTTTGTGGAGATGTTTAGAACAATGAAAAGATGCGATAATGGCATTTATAGTTGCCTCTTTAATATCTGCTTTGTGGGGATTAAAAAGGGTATAATGTATGCTGACCCGGCACGTTGACTTTCAGTAATTGCTGGGAATTCCTACCCACTCACGTATAACAGAGACCCCATATTTCTCACTAGCTGGGCATCCATTTTCTTTTGTGTAAAATGAGGAAGATGTTTGGTTTGGCTATGAAACATTACTTTGTTTATATTATAAAATACCAATATAGGTGCAATATAGGTGCTTCTGATTTTGAGATGAAAGCTAAATTGCAGCCATAATACTTTTGGGAAAATTTTAAATTAAGCTTCCTGAAAGCTCTAAGAGGAAGAGAGCATATTCAAATAAATGCTTGCTTTTTTTTTTTTTTCCAAATATTGGTCCTTTTATTCAAATAATGGATGAAGAAAACTGACTACAGACCAATCTACTAATTGCTGCTATATTTCTTTGTTAGGGATTCCTTATGAGCTTCATTGAATTATAAAGCGATGCTCTTTTAAAGCAGAGCAATATGTTTCTTGCAAACTCATATCCTGTTTCCCTTTAGAGATCCTGACTTGGAGCCACCCCATGGGATTCCCAAAGGGTTAAAAGGGAACCAACCCGTAAACTACCCTACTGGGAGGCCAATAGGTGGAAAAATCCCTTCCCTTCTATGTTCATTTTATTCTGAAGAAAAAGGGCGGCAGTGAAGGCAGGCAGTTGCTCTGGGCCAAACATCACTCCCTGTACCTTCATCTCCACGCCAGTCTCTCTCTCTCATTTCAAAGTGACATCAACCCACATACAGGTTCTCTAGGAGCACCTTTCATATATGACTGCCTATGTTTTCTCAACAAACATATAATCTAATTGTTTTGTTTCCCCTGTTTTGAAAAAAGACATGTTTCAAAATTGAGGAAACAGGCAAGGCGCCAAGCTTGAAAGAATTTTGTAAAAAAAATTATTTCAATTTCTCTGAAGAATATATCTTTTTAAAAGTATCAATCAACTTTTTAAAAGTACCTACATTCTTTTAAGTATCAATAGCTAATTTTCAATTGATTATTAATTTTTTTCTTCCTCAGAGGAGAGAGAGCAATATTTTAACTAAATCAAATTAGTTTTCCCCTAAAGTTAAATGAGTTCATTTTATGCTTTTAGGGACTCATGGAAAGCAATCTCAGTTCCAACTCTTTTAAAGCAATGGTATTTCGTAATTTAAGGTTAAAGTATTATTTGTTACATTATCACATTTCTTAAAAGGAATAATAAAAGGAGAAGCTATTAGTCCTCATTCTGAGAAACAGTAAGGCAGTTAAGGGGTTGATCCATTTAAAGTATGAGAAAGCGATCATTAACGAGACAAGTTTAAGTTTACGAGTTTCCTAACATTGTAAATTGAATATGGAAACCTAACAAAATAAATAAACAAGTATGACAAGTAAGAGTCACTGAGAAATTATAGAATGATGGGGCATAGGGGAGGATAATGGGAAAGAAAGAAAAGGCAACCTCTCCCGGAGGACAGGCCCCTTGGGCCTCAGTCCGGGGTGGTCTGAGAGACACAGTCCCAGAGTGAAAACCATCAGCCTCGGGAAGCACTGGCTCTGCCTCCCCATCTCCTTGCTGGAACTTCTGGGGAAAGGGGTAAACCCGTTGTTTTTGTTTGTTTGTTTGTTCGTTTGTTTGTTTTGTTTTGTTTTGTTTTGTTTTTGAGATTTAGTGGGTTATGATGTGGAGAATCAGAAGAACTTTTGAAAAATAAGAATCATTTAGAGAATCTATCCTGGGAGTGGATTCCTAGCTGGTTGATCTGCTCTGTTTATTCCATCTCAGTTGCCCTGTCCAGCACATCTTATCTTTTCATTGACATTGTCTAAAGAAGCCATTGCCTAAAGAGTCCTTTGGATAACAGGGCAGTGAGTTCCTTTTTAAAATAGCAAGTATTTGGAGGGTTAAGGGGCTGTCAGTCACTCATCCTCCATTCACTACTGTGAACTGACTCATTCAAATCTCCTATCTCTAGTCCCGATCAGCTGCCTTGAGAGGGGGTTTTCAGGAGGGAGAAGTGGGGAGAGGAAGATTTGGGGACATTTTGTAGACTGAAGCCCTTTCAAAAAGAAGGGCTAGCTTGAGGACATAGGCCTCAGTGGTCCTAAGGCTTTGTGGAAGTGAGAAATAATTAGAGGAAGATGGGGGAATGGGTCCTACATGAAAACTTTGCCTATTGCGAAATTTTTTCGGGGCCTCTTTTATCTAAGATCTTGAATTTCCCAGCTAGCATTGTTGGTAATTAGTTCAATGTTTTTACTGGTTAAATTGGCTTTTAGAGGCTGGAATAATATTCTAAACACTTTATTATAATATTTTGTTGATGGGGAAATATCTTCTTAAAAAACTGCAAACATCGTGACATTTTAACGATAATTTGCAAGTCTGTAGTTCTAAATTAATTATCAGAAAGCGAGGAACATGTCTCAAGGTACTTTTCTCCCATTCCCAAACCAAGAAAATGTGAGGGAAATAAGTGTACCAAGGACATTAAAAATAAGTTCCCCATACATCATGAATTTTCTCAGGCAGTTTGATTTCATGTGATTTTAAACCTCCAAACATAAATGTTGATATAATTTAATTTTTATATGTCTGTAAATCTTAACTCATAAATCAAATCACGAGTTTGAAAAGTGCTTTACTAAATTAATCTTCAGTCCCTAACCTAGTTTACAAATGATTTCCACATAACCTCAAAGCCAATTGATTCACTCTCATTGGTGTTGAGGCTACAGCCTCTGGGGCAGAGTTAGCCAAGCCAACAGAAAGAGAGAGTGTGAGTTGCTGGACTCGGCCTTCATGAGACCTCGCTTTCTACTGTTCCTCCTGAGTGCTCTGTATTGGCCAACAAATTCATCAAATGAAGAATCTTTGATGGAACCTCAAAGATATCTTCGATATCTTCAATATCTTCCTTTCCCTCCTTATTAAATCTCTCCCCTTATCTTCTCTGCCTTGATCTACTCCTCCATTGATCAAAGTTTCTTTGACAGTCAAATGTATCCAGGCCCTGCTCATTTTACTTTTTGCCATTGCGCTTAGTAGGCTTTCAATGCAGATGTCTCTCATCTAGACCATGACAACTGGGGGCAGCTGGTCAGCCTGCTTGCTTTCATCTCATGTACTCTTTTTCTGTTGTACCAGAGTTATCTTTCTAATATACAAGTGCCCTGGCAACAACCCTCAGTCAAAGCTTTCAGCAACCTGTCTTTGGTCTACATTCCTAGCTTTCTCAAACCATTCCCAAAGTAGCCTATGCCACTTCGGACTTCTGAGACTTCATATTTTTCCCCATCCTGGAATGTCCTTCTTTGTATTATCCACCTTGCAAAGTTGTATTTATTTTTTTAAAGTTAGGTTCAAATGCCACCTCCACTATAAAGACATTCCCAATATACTTGTTATGCCCTGCCTTTTAATATCTTTTCTTCCTTTTACTGAGGTACGTCATTCAGTTTTATATTATAAATTATTGGAAATACAGTTTCCCCATGAAACCTGTAAGTTTCCTGGGTTTAGGCTCCATGTTAGAATTGTTTCCATATGGCCCGTAGCCTTGCTTTGATATATATGAAATTGAGCTGAATAAACTACCCAAATTGGACATATCAAGTATTTTAGTCAAGTCAATTTTTTATTGATCAAAGAACAAAGCCAACAGTGGTCTTACTGTTATTATCTCTTTTTAGCTTGCTCAGTGAAAATACATTCTCACAGATTAATATAATTATGCTCTCATTCCCCTGAATTTTTGACTTTGTATTAGCCTAAAAGATCCATACCCACTTTAATGAATTTTCCTTTATCCCCAGTCCTCACTCCTCTGAATATAGGCCTATGAATATAGCCTCTAGGCCAATGTGACCAAAGCATTGTCCTTGTACCACCTGCATTCTTGTCACCAAATGTGCCAGTTAAGAATTCAGATTCCTGGACCCCTCCTCCAGATCTCCTGAATCAGAATCTCTGAGGATGGGCCCGGAGAATCTGCATTATTAATAAGCTTCTCAAGTCTGCAGTATGTAGGAAACCTTGAGAATCTTCATTCTAGAAATTCTTCAGAGAGCTTGGTTGGGGGCTGCCCCAAAAATTTGGTGGATTTTCCAAATCTCATATCAGCTCTGTGAATGACTAGGCTTCAAACATCATAAAAGGTGAACAATGAACTATACTTACAGTTCATACAGTTCTCTTGTTGAGGTAAATGAAATCAGAAAGGTAAATGAAAGCTTGTGAGATTCAAAGGAGTGAGAAAGCAAGGAACTGAATTTGGTCCTGATCTGTTATCATTTGGCAAAATGGTACATATTTGAGATTAGGAGAAACTATTTAAGACCTAACTCTGACCTTTCTTCAGCTCCTTTTCATCTTCTACAAGAACATCCGATCTATAAAAATAGGACTAAATGGGAAACTAAAATTACTAAGAATGTGCTCAATATTAGGCTTCGTGCTAGGTGCTTTCCACATACTTCTCATTTTATCAATCACCTGTGAGGTTACTTATTTACCATCATTTTGCAGAAGAGGAAATTTAGAGTATGAGAGATTAAGCAAACTGCTAGTTAGGTAGATTAAATAAGTAATCAGGCAGATAGGTTAAGTTAGATAGATAAGTAAACTGCTATTAAGTAAACTGCTAGTTTCAAATTCCAGTTCCACCATTTACTATTTATATGACCCTTGGGAAAACTCCTTAACTTCTCAGAGTTTCGACAGCATCAGGGATAAAACAAGGGACACACATCATCTTCCTCACAAAGTCCTGAGGACTTGAGATGAAATCAGGTCCACACAGCACCTGGCACTCAGCGTTAGCAACACTTCCCTCATCTCTCCGTTTCCTTCTAGTCTTGGCTTTGTTTGTTTGTTTGTTTGTTTGTTTTTGTAGATTTTTACGAAGGAGTCTGTTTGCTCAGAAGCCTGAAAAGTCCTCTGCTATTTTAAACCACTTTAACAAGTGGTTTAACAGGAACAGCATTGTTCATTGGCACTCGTAGCCAGTAGCTCTTCCTTCATCCTGAGGGTTCATTCAGGAAAAGGGAATTCTCATCAACCTTTGGCTTCTTTCCAGCTCCAAAGAGGCAGTGATGTGAGCAGCTGGGAAAAGCAGTCCCTATGAGTCATGCTTTCAGCTTCCAGCTGGCAACAAGAAGGAAAGGAAGTACCAACATCACTATTGCCAGCAACCTCTGTGAATCTTCACCTTTCTACAGCTGGGCTTTCCCAGACCATGTCAGTGAGCCCAGCGCATGGCCACATGCCTGCCACATGATCCTGAGAATCGCAGCGGCCTGGTTACATTCAGTTTGCCAAGTTTCTGCAGACTGGAACAACAAGGGTCACCCCACCAGGAAGACAGAATGCCTTTTTTTTTTCTTTTAAATGAGTACTCTGGTGATGATGATAAAATCATCTCATGATTTTGTTGCAGGTAGTGAGTGACTCAAGTAGTGATCATGAAAGGTTTTATTTTATAGCTTTTTTTTTTCCTGTACGCATTTATTCTTGAGAGCAATGAGGCACATTTATCAAAATGTTATGATTTGCTCTCCTAGACTGGTTGTAGTTTCACATCATCTTCACGTTCTAGGCTGAAAGCCAAAAAGATGTCAGAATTGTCACCCAGAGTCACAGCAGCAGTCATTGTTCTTGATATCAGTCAACCTCCTTGTCCCCTTCTTGACAATCAATGGACCATGCAGACATAAATTTAAACGTTTTTTTCTAAACTACATTTTTCTTACTAGTTTTCTTATGTACTTTAGAATGATGCTTTTCCTGTTATTCTACCCAATGTAACAACAAATTACATTTATTAATCCTAAACTGATTTCTAAGTTGAGGACTTAGGGATTTAGTGCATATATGTCTTTTCCTCCTAATTGTGTTGTTCATGACTGCATGGATTCTGCTCACACTGCTGCTCACAGCCTTGGTCGTTAGAAGCAGAAGTCTGACCAGCTTCTGTCTGCCAAACTGAGGAAGTCTGGCAGCTTCTGTTCTTACCCAGTTTCCTCTACCACCTTGACTGTTAATATACATGTTGTTGTGGGAAGCCCTTCATTAAATACACAAACAAAGTAACAGTAAGGGAAAAAAAAAAACAAACAGAAACCCAGAAGGATAATTGTAACAGACTTGTGCCTGTTTAATAGCACCTATTCTGTTGGTGATACAAAACACAGAGGGACCTAGTAGTTTAGTAGGATGGGCTTAGAGTCTGAATTAAATAATTGCAGAAGGAAGAAACCAAAAGTCTGGTTGTCAGAGCTTCCTGGATTCTACTCAACATTTTCCATCCTCTCTTTTGCTTTTGCAGTGTTGATTTTTACAAATGTGTAAAATAGGAGTAAATAATAAATCTAGCTACGGAAATCTTTTGTCTTAAATACCTTAAACTCTTCCCTGAGGAAAGGTGCTCTATTTTTTTTATGACAAATAAAGCAGTAGCACTTATTTTTATTGTCCACAATTATTGAAATAATTCACTCTAATTCGGATTCTTATATATGAGAAGCTCCACATACTTACAACTCTCATGGCATTTTTATGAAGTGTGCAGGTCATAAATATCTTGTCTAAGATGAGCAAAGGAAGCCACGAGATATGAAGTGAATTTAGATCACATCATGAGTCAATAAAAATGGCTTGAGTTCAGAGGCTTGATCTGGGCTCCCGTGCACTTGACATTCTCTGAAGCCCACGATACAAAAGATTACGGCGATGCTCAGTTTAAACGCTGCCCCCTCCTTTTTAAAATGTCTTTTAATGATTCCACAGACATCCTGGATGTCAAGTCAAGTGAAGTTTAATTACATTTAGTCATTTCCAGAAATTGCTATTTCTTTGAAATGGCTAATCAAGACTTAAAAATTGCAGACTGTTTCCTAACTCAGGAAGACGTGTGGTGCAATTCCTCCAAACATGAGGCATTCTGAAACAGCCATGACGATGTCCTAATCTGCCCAGAATACAGCACGATGTCTAAAAACACTACAGAATAATGCGACTTTCTTTCTCTAAGTTTGCTGGCAACTCTAGTTCTCACAATATTTCTGCCTCCAGGAAGAAAAGCCCAAGACTTGCTTTCTGCCTGGCTTCTTAATGGTCAGTGGAGTCTCTCTGGGGTTCTATGTTTGGACACATTAGGAATTGATGATGGATCTGAACCGTTGCAGCAGTGCATTTGAGCCCATGGCCTACTGGCTTCTATCTAGTTTCAGAACCATTCAGTCTACCAGATACTTAATTTTCAGTGAGGCAGGGGAAAGGGGACCCATCTTGGGTTACTACACAGCATTATATATTTATAATTCATTTTATCTGTGTTTTTAAATATAATGTTACTTTACAATTATACAGTGCTTGACAATTTTCAAATTTTCATTTGATGCTCAAAACAGTTTTAGGAGGCAGTGATGTTATACCCATTTTTACAGATGAGAAACTGAAGTGTAGAGATGTTATATTGCTTAAATCCACATCTGTCTGATTTCAAAGCTTATGACCTTTTTTTAAAATTTTTATTTTGAAACATTTATAGATTCACATGAGGCTGCAAAGAAACATATGGAGAATTCCATGTACCGTTTTCCCAGTCGCTTCGATGTCAACATCTTACACAAATAGAGTATAATATTAAAACCAAGAAAATGACATTGGCACAATCCACAGAGCTTATTCAGAATTCACCAGTTTTACATGCACTATTTGTGTGTGTGCATGTGTTTGTAGCTCTATGAAATTTTGTCATGTGCTTTTTATACATAAACTTCTCACTGTTCTACTAATTTTAAATATGAAGTCAGATTATAGGAATGACTAAAAGACTTCCTTCAATAAAACAGTATCTACCAATAATTATATACACAACCAAATAGTTGTTCATATCTAGTTGTAACTAAGAAGAAAGAAAAGGAAGAAATCCTACAAACCCCAGCTCTCAGGAGCGCTAGTCTGTGCTACATGTCTTTATGGGCACATTTTCTGAAGGTTATGATAGGTATGAAATAGGGGAACTTGATTTATTGATAATTATGGCAGCAATAGTCTCTCATGTTGAAAATTTCCATCAGTAAAAGGAAGGTGATCTTACCTTGCCTTCAAATTTAGTCTCATCATCTTCCTTTTCCAGGGAGTTCACGTCTGTCTCTGCATAAGGTTCTTCAGATGTTTTCTGAAGAAGACCTAGAGGGTCAAAGAAAACCAGCCATTAATTTGGCGAATCAGCTTATAAATAATTCAGAGTGCTTAGCCTGACTTGGACAAGCAAGTGGACTGTGTTGAGGCAGTTGATTAAAAAAGCTAAATTGAGCTGCTGTGGTAACTTCCAAGGTGGTGGATGCAACTGGACGTGAAGGAGAGATGCAGAAATGAAATAGAGTCCTTTACCCCAGGCACTTGACATTTGATCTGAAGAGATAAAAGTCATAACCAATACCACAAAAAATACCACATAACACAAAAAATCAGTAAACGTAATGTGGTAACAGTGATAGTGTTTTCATCATTCCCATTTTTAAGGTCCAGCTAAAGGGTCACTTTCTTCGTGAAGTCTTCTCTGACTTTCAAACTTCACGGATTCTTTTATGCACTACAGCTTGAGCATTTATCATTTGTACTGTAAAATATTGCACTTGGTGTTATTCTTGGATTAGAAGACCAGATTCAATTCTAGGTACCACAGTCTATTGTATGTGTTACATATTCCTTATATGGTAATTAATTTGTGCTTATTATGAAAATTTGAAAAATATTAAAATTTTACAACTTAAATACAACCACTGGGTATATTTCCTGACACACACTCTCTCTCTCTCTCTCTCACACACACACACACACACACACACACACTCACACTATGGTTAGTTATAGAAGGGGATGTCCGTGTGTGCCTTAGTCAGAAGGAGTTGTTGCTAATCTGAGGATCTAACAGTTGGTTTCCAGAGCTGAGAGAACCAGATTTATTAGTGTATATGACTGAGAGAATAATCAGGTGGCTGAGTCAGAAGGGAATTGGGCTTTCTTGCTCTTTCTCTCTCCTCTTTGTCACTTCATCTCCCTGCTCCCCTTCCCACAGGGTTCTCAGACACCTGGGAGAAATCCTTTCTTCAGCCTCCATAGCCTTTGGCAGTAAGAGTAGGACTTGTGGAAGAGAAGCCCTGGTTGGATCTTGAGGTTTTCTAACCCAGCTTTACCAGAAAGCTACACTGGGGATGATGGCTACAAGGCTAATAAGTAAGTGGTACTTCAAGTTCTTATTTGTCACTGTTACTACTCTTGTATATACAGTTCCCTTGGGAAACTCACAGAATACATGTGAGTAGCTTGAGACAGGATTTTAGCATTTCTAGGTCTCATGGCCAAAATGCCATCCATTTACTGCCATTGATATAGCACCTTGATTCTTATTTGTGGTTGTCTTGATGGAAGTTGATCATCTAACTTCCAGAGGCCCCTCAAGTCCCCCAGATTCTGTGAGCCAACTGGAAGCAGCTGGGCTTTCTATGGGTTTTTCATGAAGGTTATGTTAAAATCTATAGTAAAGTACAGGGTTTACTGCCCTAGGTAATATGACCACTGAAGCTACTTTATAACAATGGACAGTCTTTTGGTCTCCTCACTTTCTGCAGTATCTCTGTAAGCTGAGTGATTCCAGGTATAATAATTCAATGCTAGAAATGCATACCCTGTAATTGGTGACACCCATGACTGAGAAGCACCTGCCCTTAACACTATGAAGTACAGTGGCAAAATTAAAGGCAGGACTGTGGGAGCCATACTGCCAGCTTTCAAGTCTTGCTATTTCATGTATGAGACACATTATAGAGAAATCTCTGTGCCTTAGCTTCTTCATCTGGAAAGTGGGGGAATAATAAGAAAGCCTACAGGACTGGGTTGCTATGAAGCTTTAATGAGTTAATATATACAAAATGTTTAGATCACTGTAGGCACTCAAGACATTTTAGCTATTATTACAGCCACATGGAATTAAAATTTTTTCACATTTCTTACAAAATTCAAAGAGATTAAATGTTGTACCCAAGATACATAGCTAACAAGATTCAGAGCTGACATTCCAGCTCCCATCTCTAAACTCTTTGCACATGTACCTTACACTGTGAAATATAATAGTTTATCTTGGCACAGACCCAGTTACTAAGGAATCAGACAAATATGTTTGAAAATCCTGTTAGTGACCTGCCTGAGTCCATACTCAGTGGTTGTGCTCCAAAACAAAAGCATAGGATTGTTCTGCAAAAATGAACTAGTTGCCTCACCAAGGTCAATGATATCTTTTCAAACATGATGATCTGTTTACCTTAGGAGGGTCATTACCTAATATGAAATCATGTGTTTGAAAAGCCAAGAAACAATCCATCATTCTTGCTTTATTTACTTATAACAGATATACACATCCCTTAAAACAATGAGAAAGGCAAAGTCATTGAAGTGAACATAATTTAGTTTGGGGAAAGAGCTTTTGATGAGAGGTCAGAAGAACCAAGCCATCAGAGAAGAATTTCTCTACTTGTCTGAGTGTTTGTGTATATCTGTGGTATGCGTGCATAAGTGTGTCTGACTGTGCATGTGTATGTATGTGTGTGTTGAGTGTGTGTGTGTGTGTGTGCACATAGAAAAATTCAGGAAAGAAATGCACCAAACTGTTATCAAGGCTTACTTTTGAAAAGTTAAATATATGATAAGAGACAGGGGACTATAAATTGTACTAAATGGAGAATTACCAAAGAACCTCATCATTTTCAGACAAATAACGATTGAAAAATTTGTTGCACAACAAGGAAGTTGTTCAGCCTGAATAGAAATGACACAAGATGGCAATTCAGATCTACAATAAGGAATAAAGAACACAAGAAATGGTGAAAGAAGAGTAAATATAAAAGAATATATTGTTTCTTTTTTCTTCTTTTCTCTTAATTTTTTAAAGGTTATATGATTGTTTAAAGCAAAAATTATAACATAATATTTGGGGACTTAACATATGTAGATACAATATTTATGATAAGAATAGCACAGAGAACAGATGAGGGAGGCATGTGAAACAATACCATTGCAAATTTCCTATATTACATACATTATATATTACATAAATTTCATATTTTATACAAAGTGCTATAATATTAACTCAAAGTAGATAGCAATAAATTAAGAATGGATATGTAATCCTTAGGAGAAATATCTGGGAAAAAATAATGCAAAGAGGTATGTATGCTAAAAAACCAATAGAAGAATTAAAACAGAATACTAAAAAAAATTTGCTAACCCAAAAGATGGCAAGAAAGGAAGAATCAAGGAATAAAAAACTCATATGAGATAAATAGACAACAACTAACAAAATAGTAGCTCTAAATCCAACTACTTCAATTATTACATTATATGTAAATAAACACTCCAATTAGAGGACAGAAGTTCACATAAAATATTTAAAAAAGGCAAGATCCAACTATATTTAGCCTACAAGAAATATACTTTAAAATAAAAAAGAGAAGTAGAACAATGGAAAAAGTATATCCTGCAAGCACTAAGTAAGCAAAGAAAGCTGGAATGGCTGTACTAATAGCAGACAAAATAGACTTAAAGACAAAGAGTTTTACTAAACATAAGGAGAGGAGAGATATTTCATAATTACAGAAGGACCAACATATCTAGAAGATATAACAATTTTGAGTATGCATGTGCTTATTAATGGAGTTTCAAAATACATGAAGCAATAAATACATCATGTCCAAGAGCAGTTTACTCCAAGAATGTATGATTATTTTAATATTTGACAATAAATCATTGTAATCCATCGTATTAACAACAAAAAAAAGAAAACCATATGGTCATCTCAATATATAGCACCAAAAAGAGTATCTGAAAAATTCAATGATTATTCATGATGAAAACTCTCATCAAACTAGGAATAGAAGGAAACATCCTCAATCTGATAAAATGCATCTGTGAAAACTTACTACTAACATCATATTTCAAAGTGAAACATGAACTATTTCCCTTAATATTAGGAAAAGACAGGGATACCCGCTCTCCACTTATATTCAACATCGTCTTGAAGGTTTCTGCCATTAGAGTAAGGCAAGGGGAAAAAAGCACAGAGATTGAAACAGAAGAAGGAAAATCATCCCTATTTATAGATGCCATGATTGTATTTCTATACAGAAATATATTCCTATTGAGAGTTACATATGGTAATTCTATTTACTATAGGGTTAAAAAACATGAAATGCCTAAGACCTTTACACTCAAAACTGCTATATTGCCAAGAGAAGTTGAAGAGGACCTAAACAAATGGAGAGTTATAATATTTATGAACTGGAAGCTTCAATATTGGTATAATAACAGTTCTCCCCAAACTAATCTAGATATTCAGTTCATTCTCAGTTATAATCCTAGCAGAAGTTGAAAGGTGATTATAAAATTCATATAGAAATGAAAAGGACCTAAAATAGCCAAAACAATCTTGAAAAAGAACAAAGTTGGAAGACTTACACTACTCGATCTCAAGGCTTAGTAATAAACTAAGACCATGTGGGATTGGTGTAAGGACTTACTTATTTTTAAAAATATTTTCAAACAACCAACTTTACTACTCCATTGCTAATAGTATCTGGTAAGACTTTTAAAGTTCCTTAATGAAGTCTTTTATGCTAATGTTATTTGTGCACTTATATTATTCCTCTGCTAGACTGAGCTTTTCCTTGCATCCAGGTACTCAGTTTTATTGAACTTTATAAGTCTTCAGTGCCTGCACTATTTCATATCTGTAGTTTGTTTTAAATAATATCTGTCAAAACAACAATCATTATGCATCTTAAACAACCACAATCTTCAGCCTTGTGAGCACTGATGAAACACAAAGCTTCCTTGCCCAAATAACCTACCCGAGGCAGAGGGCTGGCTGGTTTTCGGTGACACCCATTTTGGGGAGGATTCAGGATGGGGAGCCACAGGTTGCACTGGGCGAGTCTGTCTGGCTGCCAGTTTCATCAGACTCATTTGCCTCTTGTGAAATATTTCCTGTACATCACCCAGCTTCTGCAGGACTTTCTGCGCTTTGGCCTGCAGGAACAAAGCAAACATGAGCAGATCACTCTGCACTGAGCCTGAGGACATGATGCATTCTGTTTCAACCATCTTCCCTCCTCCCCCTACCTCTAACCTCTTTCAGGTGACACAGCTCTAGGCATCCATATGCAAGTCATTGCACGTCTTGCCTTGCACCAGAATTGTGCTTCTAAGAGTCTGCATCTCCCACTTGAGTGGCAATGATTATATCCTTCTCACTGCTGTATCTCCAGTGCCTGGAACACTGCCTCGCATAGAGTACTGCTTGGTAAATATATGTTGTGTGGGAAAATGTTCATTAAGCCATGTCCATTAATGGTAGAAAAGGATGCCATAGGCCATGGATGAAGGATGTTGGGCCAACTTACCAAACAGGAGAATTTAAAAACAAGAAATGTACCCTGAATAAAGGCCCTACTGGGTTTAGAAGAGTTTAAGTGTTATGGAGGAAAGAGTTGGCTTAATTCTGAAGCAGGATTAAGGAAACCACAAACATCTGTAATAAAAAGGCTACACATTTAAACGTTATTCTGTGTGACTCCTTCATATACAAGTAGAAATAAACTGAAAAAATACCAGGGAAGAGATGAAACTCACAGGTGTTCCCATAACATATGTGCTCTAAGGCAGTGGTCCCCAACATTTTTGGCACCAGGGACCGGTGCTCCTATGAGAATCTAATGCCTGATGATCCGAGGTAGAGCTGAAGCAGTGATGCTAGTGCTGGGAAGCTGCTGCAAATACAGATGAAATTTTGCTTGCTCACGTCCTGCCCTGTGGCCTGGTTCCTAACAGGCCAAGGGCCATGACTGGTCCACAGCTCCAGGGTTAGGGATCCCTGCTCTAAGGCAGAGATTCAGGAGAATAAGAAACAAGACCTAGATGTCTTTGAGTTTCACCAAGGCCTGAATTCAGCTGAATATATTTCTTCTGACCTTGCTCTCAGCATAACATCCCTCTAGCTCCAGTAAATCAAGGAAAGTAGATAGCCTTTTCTTTCTCATGCTGACATCTATCTTGTGGATGATTTTAACCACCAAAGAAGGGACCCAGAATTAAAAGAGCTGAAGCACTTTAGCCATGCAGGGTGCTCTGAGGATGTATGGGCTCACCTCACACCCAGGAAGGCAGCCACCTTTTGCAGCTGAAAAAGTAAATTTGTCTCTTTTTTATGCTGGACCATCTTCTGAGGGAAATAACCAATATCCCTGAGACAGGATTCAAATGTCAGCTATGGAAAAACTGTTCCCCTACAGACTTAGGGCCCCGTCAAGGCTGACCTCTTCACCAAGATCTGGGCTGGTTTCACTCTTTGGAGGGTCTGAGTGCAGATCTGCACTGTCCATACAGTAACCACTAGCTACATGAAGCTACTGAGCTGCCTGAAATGCGGCTGGTCTGAACTGAGCTGTGCTGTCAGTATAAAATACACACTGGGTTTTGCAGACTTAGCATGAAAAAAAGAACATAAAATATCTCATTTATAATTTTTTACATCAATTGTATATTGAAATGATATTTTGGACATAGGTTAAATAAAACATTAAAATGGATTTCACTTATTTCTTTTTACTTTTTAAAATGTGGCTGCTAGAAATCTTATTAGCTCACCTATGTGACTTGCATTTTATTTCTACTGGACAGAACTGGTCTAGAACAGGGGTTGGCAAACTTTTTCTGTAAAGGACCAAACAATAAATCTTTCAGAGTTTGCAAACCATCCGGTCTCTGTTGCAACTACTACACTCTGCTATTGCAGCATAAAAGCCGTCACAGATAATAATATAGAAATGAATGAGTGTAGTTGTGTTCTAATAAAACTTTAATTACATAAGCAAGCTGCTCTGGTCCACAGGTACAGTTTGCTCACGCTGAGTCTACATTAAGCTCGGGTCTGTGTTTAAAGGATCTTTTCAGAGAATGTGCTTCTAGCCTCAGGAAGCTCAGTTATATCATGCATGAGAGGTTCTGATAACAAAGCTATGAGTCCAAGTCCCAAAAGAAACCAAATTCCCTTATGTCAGCATGATGGCAATGTCAGTTTATATTTCTTGGGGGATGGTGATAAGACCTGGTGACCAGCCACTACCACCCTGCCTTCTGGCCTAGTGATAAGCTTGAGGATACTGAGACATGAGTGTTAATTGCTGCACAATGATTAAATATCTGACTGAACAAACAACTGTCAAATTGGTGATGTACGGTGTACTGGTCTAGTGTGAGGTCTGTGCCATATGCTCATCACTTGGACTGGACAGAACTTGAATCACCTTTGCCCTTTTGCATCTATTCCTTAAGATCCCAGAGTGAACTCTAAAAATGGTGAAGCAGTTAGAAGAGACCCTAAATTCCTAAGCTTAGATGAGGGGGAGGTTGGCACGAGATTGACAACTGCATCCCCCGCTTCCTCTCTCCTCTTTTTACTTGCAAATCCGTTCTCCATACCACAATCGGAACTCTCTTTCTGAAATGTAAATCTGATCATGTAACCTACCTGTTTAACTGAGTCTGTGCCAAGATAAACTATTATATTTCACAGTGTAAGGTACATGGGCAAAGTAGCTACATAATTTGGAATTCTTTTGCATGTGAGATTAGGTTCCTCTCCCACACCCCCTATTTATTTATTTATTTATTTATTCATTCATTCATTCATTCATTCATTCCATCAGTATGGATTCATGGATATCTACTTTATACTTTGGGCTGTAATCCAACACTACTTTATTAATTTAGTTGCTCAAATTGTTCCAGCATTGACCATGGGAAGCTCTTTCAATTGCTTCCTATGTCTCATCATTGTGGTTTGTTTTGTTTTTAGCAGTTCCTTACTTTCTGGCACTAGGATCATCTTGTATAGTTCCTGCTCCAGTCCTAGAATCAGCCATTTCTTCAAGGAGCCTAGGTCTCTTTTATTGGAGAATGGTATTAGAAACCAAGATCTGGGTGCTAGGTGTGCTCATTGACACTGGGGGTCGCATTGCTTTTAGGCCCCCTCTACTGTCCAAGTAAGGAGATACATGTGTCAATCCCAACCTGTGTGTATACATATATCTTGGAATATTTCTATATATGTAAATTATAAGTTTTGACATTAGAGTCATTACCTCTCAGTGGACAAAACTTTCTCTGACACAATAGGATATTTAGTCTTGTAATCTAGAATTTTATTTCCAACCAAAAGAATAGATGGGCTTTGGGAATATTTTGGTCTGTTTTACATATAGGATTTTTTTTAAATATATATGTTTTCTTTTAATCTTTTCCTTACCCCATGCTTCTCCCTGTTTCTCAGAGTTTTATTGAGTTTTATTTATTTCTTGGTGGGTGGTCAAGAAGATTGCTGAATTTGGCTAGAATGGTTGACCTGATATACTTACTTGAATATCTAATGAAATCAGAGCTGGACAAGATTGCTCTGCCTTAGGAATCTGACTTGGGGCTTCTGTTACTGGTTGCACAGTATAACACCTGCACTAGATGGGCCTTATATTCATACCCTCTGCAGAGAAGTAGAAGGGTCCTTGAGGTAGGGAAGGTGGTCTGCCCAAAACACCTTCTGCACTGCCTCAAGATCACACTTTCCTACCGAACTCACTGGGAGGAATCAGGGAAAGACTTCTATGGTACGATTCCATACCGAGCTTGCCCCACTGCCATCCACTCTGCCACCTGCCTGCCTACTGTTCAACAAACATAGATTGGACCTCCAGGCACAGGCCAGGAACAGGACCACAGCGATGGATGACGCTCCTACACTGCAAGAGTTCCCAGTATAATAAGCAAGACAGACATTAAAATTAAATAACTGGTATGTGTCATATTAGAGAAAAGGCTCTTAGCCTGGGTCCATGGATGAACTTCAGGTGTCCCCTAAAATTAATTATAAAAATTTATATATGATGAGTATTCCCTGTTTGTCCCCCCATCCCCTGCCACCCCTCCCCCTCACACACACACACACCTATATATCTTCTCAAACCTGTTCTATGTCCCAGGAAGCTGACCTGTACACACTCTGTCAGATGAGTTTACTTGCCTGTGGGCTTTTAGTTGGCACTGGCCAATGGGAAGCACCACCAAATCCAAGAGGAGAGAGAAGAGTAGGGGTATATATTTCTCCATTCCTCTGCCAAAGGCCACAGCCCTTACTAGTTGCCTCCCTTATAGTCACAGCTGTAGCACTTCCTGGGTCCTCTCTGTCTTTCAGGATTAGGTGTAATAACCACTTCCTGTTTCTTGCTAGTCCCCAATGTGCTTCACCATCCCTGTTGGGTTCCCTAAATCCTGCCCATATTTTTGTAAAAGGTACCTACATCAAACTCCTTTTAATCACTTTGAGTGTGTAGAACCCTAAAAATAGGTGAACCAGATTCTCAAGAATCCATGACTCAAAAGAGGTAAAGAAGCCATTGCAGCAGAGTTATATACAGGGAGATGTGGCTCTCAGAGGAAGGTGTGCTATCCGTAAATTCACTGGCTTCACAGGAGAGTGTGACTCTCAAAATGCAAATCCAATCAAGTTCTTCCCCTGCTAAAATTTTGCAGTGGCTTCCTGCTGCTCTTAGAATATAGGTCAAATTCCTTAATATGGCCCGCAAAGACCCATTTTGTCTCTCCCTCTCTAATCTCATGCCGAACAGTCTTCGTTTGCTGTCTGTACTCCAGCCACCCTGATATTTGGGTTCTGTACTTGTGCCAAGCTCACTTCAGCCTTGTGGCCTCTGCACATGCTGTTCCTTCTGTCTGAAAAGAATCTTGCATCTTCTATATTTATTCTCCAGCCCTTGGCTCGAATGACCCCACTCCAGGTCAAGTTCCTCTGTCACATGCTCAATAGGACCCTCTCAATAGGACCCTGTCAGCTGGGAACACTTTTTTGTGTTTTGTGTCTGACATTTATTATTGTCAGCCTGTCCCACTAAACTATAAGTTCCATGAGGGATGGAACCATGTCTATTTCTGTTCATCGTGTCCTTAGTACAGTGCATGCTACATTGGAGAGGCTTATAAAGGATTTGGAGAGAAATGAATCATGAAAGGTGATATTTGAGTCAGACCATGAAGGGTCAGTTTTCCAGGAAGTAGTTTGCCAGGAGTTTAAGAGGCCACCTTTGGGTTCAAGAACTGGCTAACCTTCTCAGTACATCCTATCCAGACTTTCCTAGGTAATAGGCAGACCCCCACTTCTCTCCCCAACGCTTCCTTCCCAACCACAAAGTCAAAATAACCTGGCAACATTACCTTCACATCAAGAGTGAGCATCAACTCAAACTGGTTGTGAAATTCCTTGGGGCTGGGCAACTGGTACTCCTTTGCTGTGTCCAGGAATGCCTCAATGTCATTCAAGGCAATGTCAACCCCCTCTCGCGACTGGCACTTGTCTACAGCTTGGGAAGCCAAGAGGTAGATTCCCGCTTCACACCAGTGGCTGACCTTTTGAAAAGAAATACAGAGCTCTATGCAGTTAGCCTGACCACAACTCAGCCACCACAATCCTCAGGAGGTCTGAGCTCATCTGGGGTTTACCAAGATTCAGAGGCAATGGGAAATTGTCATGGGACAGCACCTAACCACCATAAATGCAACTACAAGGTGTCCACTTCTTAGGGAAGTCATCCAGTTAGTAAAATGAATCATGTAAACATTCTTGTCTTTTCTGCTGACAGTAATTGCTGAACCTCCAGGAGGAGAGACTTAAGGATGTTTAAGTTTGGTCTAACTACATAGAAAGGTAACTGATGACTTTTTGGATTGACCTTCTAGGCTACTTGTCTTGCATCCTAATTGGTCTCAAGAGCACAGGGTGATTAAGAAGGCATTAGACCTGGCCCCTACATGCATTCCTGGGGGAAGGACTGTCCTTTTGAACAAAAACAGCACTTTCTTTTGCCCACATTTTTATTTATTATCATTTGTCTTTCCTAGGGAGGGATCCAAGAATGCAAAGCTCTGTAACCCAGAACAGCAACACTCAAACTGTCTGGAATGCTAGGATGAAATCAGATAGGTGATGAATCCTAACAGCTCCATTTTTAAAAGATGTAAATAGAAAGATAGGAGCCCTTGTGCTGCCTGAATATTTATATGAAAAGAAGCTGCCAGTGTAAGTACATCTGCCTTTCCATTTACCTTGTGACCTGAAGAGCTGTGTAAAATAACTATACATGGAAAAAAGATCCAAAGGGAGCACTCCAAAGGAGTTACCACTACATGGAAAATTACAGGCAACTTAAATCTGTCTTTTTTTCCCCCTAAATTATCTACACTGAGGGTGTGCTACTTTTAGAATAACAAAAAAACAATAAAGTTATTTAAAAATTAATGATTACCACTGTGTGGGGATGAGGAGGGGAGTGGGATGTGTGGGTGTCTGTAACTTTTTCTCTCCACTTTCCTCTATTTTTGGATTTTCAAAATAATATGAAATCATGCTTTGATATATACTGTGAAAACTTTCTCTTGAAACATCATGCCTCCATCTGCAGAAAACATTAAGCTGGGGTCTTCTATAGAGTCACAGCAGCCACTTGCTCTCCCAGACACACACACACACACACACACACACACACACACACACACACATCACACACACTCCACTCCTCAGTATTAGGCTATTTATTATCTCTGGAGCAGAAATGGAGTGAGGAAAACAGTAGTTGATCCTGCAGAGAACTCAGCACACAGAGCAGGCTGTGCACCAGGTCCTTCTGAGCCACTTGCTCCTGGAACAGCTGTATTTCACTGACATTAAAAGCCCTCAGGTAACGAGTGCCCCCGGCCATTCGAGAAAAAGAGCTGTAGGACTAGAGCAAGCAGACTCATGGCCACATGCTGCCTGGGAACAGCTGACAGGGAAGGCTCCAGAAGTCACTGACCCATGTGACTGGGCACTAGCCCCTGAGATCACTGCCAAAGGGCACCAAGGACTGTGCCCCGCCCTGCGACCCCTCTTCACATAGCGTTGCTGTCTAGTCTAAGGAGACTGGGGTTTGGAATTTGGGAGTCCTGACTTCAAATCTGCAATGCCCTATTTGCACATGTGCGGTCTTGGACAATCACTTATCCTAGGGGTCCCTGTACCACTTGTACCAGAATTACCCGGGCACTTGATGAAAATACCGATTCCTGGGCATCATCCCAGATCTACTGAATCTGAGTTTCCCAAGTGGTACATCCGGGAATCCGCAATATAGCAAGCTCTCCAGGTGATTTTCATACACTAAGTGTTGTGACCCATTGACTTAACCACATTGAATATCAGTTTCTGCCTCTGTAAAACGAGGCCATTAATATCTTCCTCATTGCTTGCCTTGAGGATTAAATAGATGATATAATTATGTTTCTGGTAGGAACATAGTAGATGCTCAGTAATAGGTAGGAGTGTACAATGGTCATTATTACTTAAGCTTCCCCAGAAGGATTTGCCATGTGATACTTTTCTATGAGGAGAAGCATTTTTCAGATATTGTACTTGGTTCTCTGTATGCCCAAAGGAGAATCAGGAAATTTTTCACAGGGCCAGGCCAAAACACCCACTTTAAGTCTGGGTCCAAACAGAGGAAAATGGACTTTAGTTTATTCTAGCAGGATGTGGTGAGGTGGCAGAGGCACTTCTGACCTTTGGTACCTCTATAACCTAAAATCTGCACAGTTTTTAATACTTCTTGAGCATTGTTTCACATTAAGTTCTTTATTCTCTCAGCAATCAAGTGGAGCAGGGAGGAGAAGTATGATTAGGACTGCTTTACAGAAAATTTTACAGCTTACCTTGTCTAGCTGTCTGTGTAACTCCAAAGATTTTCCTAACATGTCATATTTTTTCCTGTTTTCATTGGTGAAGTCATCACAGAGGTGCCTGAGCTCTGCACACTTGGGTCTGATGGAGTCCGCTGCATAGTGGTGGCTTTGGATGAGTTGGTCCCCAATTACTGCAAGCAGCTGGGCTTTTTCCAAGGGCTCCTGCAAAGTGTATATGTGCAGCCAAGCATCAGATACCAGGCTGATATTTGCCTGGCATTGCACGCTCCAGGGCTGGAGGGAAGCTAGGGAGGTATTGATTCAGTCTCAGGCTGAGAGTCTAAAGCTGGGGAACCTGGGAAAGCTCTTCCTTTCCTAAGAAGTCCAGCCTAGTCCAGGGACATTTGCATTCTGAAGAAGAGCAAGTCATTCATTCAAATATTTGTTGAGTTCTGCGGTAGGTGCTGAAGATATAGTGTTAATAAGCCAGGAATTTGCAGCCCAGTGAAGAACTCAGATATTAAATAATTAATACAAATAATTAAATTATATAACTGCGATAAGTTCTAGGGCAGAAGAGCATAAAGTGTTATATTGCACAGAATGAGACTCTGAATTCCCCTGTCAACTAAATGGAAAAGGAAAAAGGACAGATGTGTGGCCCTGAGGAGAGTGGGGAGGGAGCTGAAGTTGACAAGATGGTAAAGATCTGGTTTGAACAACTTTATGAAGGAGTCGTGAGATCTAAGAAATATGTTTATCTAAACCCCTTCCTGCCACCAACAAGGTCATGGCTGCTCTGACCTTGTCTGCTCAGCAACCACATCTCCCTCTGTCTGCATGGCTGGCTTTGTTCTAACCACATGTGGCATGTTTTTCTATTTCCAATTCGTTCATCACATATTATTGAGGATTACAATGTGCCGAGCACTGTCCAGTTATCAAGGGTTTGATGGTAAACAAAGCAGGCGAAACCCCCTGCCTTCATAAAGCTTACATTTTAATAGGAGATGTAGGTAACAAACAATTAAACATGTAGATTATATAATATCTTAGATATAGTGGTGAGTGCCATGGAGAGAAATCAAACAAGTGGACAGGGCAGGGAGTGCTGGTTGCTATTTTAAATAGGATGGTGAGAGGAGGGTTCACTGAGAAGGTGCTATCTGAACTGTGCAGAAGAGTTAATATAGCAGGCCTGAGACTATAGTCCTAAGAAAGGCCTGCTTGTAAGGCTTGCCCTTGGGTGGCATCTGGGAATGTCAGGAGGTTTCCTACCATCCTCATGGAGAATGGCTCCATGCCTAAACTGCTTGTGCAAACACTATACTTTATGCTGAACCCCTGCTTTCTTTCTGGGAGTCTGGAATTCTGGTACGTGCCAGACAGAGGCTACCTATGTGACCAGCTTCCAATATAAACTCTGAGCACTGAGCTCCTAATGCGCTTCCCTGATCAGAATGCACTGCTGGGGGAATTTGGTGTGTCCCACAGGACTCCACAGGGAGAGGGCTCCTGGAAGCTTGCTCCTGGTTTCCTCCAGAATTCACCCCATGAACCGTTTCCCATTGTTGATTTGGCTTGGTATCCTTTCACTACAATAAATCGTAACCACGAGTATAATTATATGCTGAGTCCTATGAGTCCTCCTAACAAATCTTCAAATCTGGGTGCGGTCCTAGGAACCCTTGACACAGGAGCCAAGACCTGGAGTAAGGGATAAACCAAGCAGTATCTGGCAGAGAGGTTGGGGCATGTTTGATGTGTTCAGGTGAGCAGGAGGAGGTCACTGTGGCTAGAGCTGAGGACTAAGCTGGAAAGAAGTTGGAGATGTAATCAGAGCGGAAAGAAAGGGACTGGGCTGCGGAGGGCCTTGCTGCCACTGTGAGCACTCTGGCTTTTACTCATTATGGCACAGGAAGCACTGGAGGGTTTTAGGGAGAGGGTCTCATTCATAAAGGATTGCTGCAGCTCTGGAGTCGAGAATGACAGAGAAGAGGCAAAGCAGGAAGACCAGTTAGGAGGCTACTGCATTCATCCATGTGAAAGAATGGCTTAAAGGAGACTGGCAACCAAACTAATCCTTCCCTGAAATACTCCTCCCAGTGTCATTCCCTTCGAAGCTCCTGGTTCACCTCCTGGCTGGGGCCCTTCTCTGACTGGGGAACCTAAAGCCACTCCCTGCAACCCGCCCACTCAGGCCCGCTCTCTCACTTTGTTTTCATTTTCTAACAGCACTAATCTCTCTGAAAGCATCTTTGTTTACTTTAATGTACAACTTCTCCATCCTCTTCCCACTCTTATCAATATATAAATTCCATGCAGGCACTTAATAGGCACCTTATAAATATTCAATTAGTAAAATGAATGGATAAATGAACCAATGCATGAGATGATGCAGTCATCTGCTTGCCGGGAATTGTGTGAAACAACACTAATCTGTGAGTCAACACAGATGACTGACACATTCCCAAAGGAGCAGAAGGCTCATATGCACCCTCACTGACCACATTTAGCAGCTGTGTGCCTGCCACTCGTGCCCTGGCTTAACTTTTTACAGTAACACAAAGAGTCATGTTGACTCCAGGTGACGACAACCAGTCCGGCTCTTAACTTACAGTGGTTCATGATTTCAACAGCCTCAAAAACCCTGTTCCCTACCCTGCCAGTCATTCACTAAGCCCTGCAGGGCCTGCCTCCTCCTTAATACCTTTTGAATTCTGAGCCCTTTCCCACCACTTCCTTGTCAGTGTCTGTTTAGGCCTTCATGCTTTCTGACTGGGACAGCTGGCCTCTTCGCTCTCCTTCAGGCTGTTCTTCAAACCATGCCCCACATTGCTGATGAAGCAGCAATTCCATTACAACGCTTATCATGCTTACATCACTCCCAAGCTTCAAGTCCTTTTTTGGCTCTCTGTGGTCTTCAGGAGAAAGTCTGAACTCTTAAGCACTGTGCAGAAAGCCTTTCGTTGTCAGGCTTGTGCCTGTGCCCCTCCTCCTCCACTTCTCTCACCCCCATTCTCTGCTGCATCTGAACTAATGACCCATTTGTAGTTCCCCAAATACTCAGGCAGCTTCAGGCCTCCATGCCTTCTCTATTTGCTCTCTCTGCTTAGGAAGTCTCATCCTTCCTTTCCCACCTGTGCCCCCCACCTCTCCAACCCCTACCTCCCGATGCACACGCACTCCTCTGGATAGTTCCAATTTTAGTATATGTGCTGCCGAAGCGAGCACACACACACACTCCTCTGAAGCTAAGTCTAAACCGCCCTTCAGGGTTCATCTCCAGGAAACTTTCTCTAACTCCACCATTTTACTCTGACATCCCTCCTCTGTGCTCCCATAACACTCTGTGCCTTTCTTGATCGGAGCACATACTTCACTGTATTGTGATCACTTATCTATTGCCCTCACCACATCACAGACCCTTGTAGGCATACATTAGATCTTCTTCAACTTAAAACAGTACATAGCACGAATTAGGTACTTAAGAATAAATGATTATTGTGCAAAACAAAAAGGAGTGATGGTGTGGGAATAAAGTGACACAAATCAAGCAGTGGCTATTTAAAAGAACTCAGAGGGGGATATACAGTGCACTCATACTGAACAGCAAAGGCCCAGATACACACTGGTCACCATCCCTGAAAGGAGGTTAGAATGCTAATTCCTCAGGCGGTGATTTTTAAATGTGCTGCTTACTGCTGTGTCCTCAGAACCTAGAACAGTGATTGGCATGGTAGGAGAGCAATAAATATTTACAGAATGAATGAAGAATGAATGAGACACTTACTAGAACTGCTCAGCCACTTTAGGTTGAACCTAGGAAACATTCCACAGCACAGAATTGAGCCAGTTACCACTGTGACAGTAATGACAATAGCTAACTTTCACTGAGCGCTTACTATATGCCAGGCACTGTTCTGAATGCTTATATTGATCGTTTCTTTGACTTTTCATAACAAACCCTTTCATATAGATGCTGTTTTACAAAAGAGCTGTGAAGGCACAATGGCCCAAGGTGACCCAGGTAGGGAAGAGGAGAGCCAAGCTTCAGAGGCAGGTAGTTTGGCTCCAGAATCAGGCTCTGACCACCACACACTGCATTTGTTCTGCCTAAGCTTAGGGAGCTTATTAGGCTGATCAAACCTGCCTGATTTTAGTCAAATATAGATGCATGTAAACTTGGCAAGAAAATATCTGTTGATTTTTTTTTTCTCTTAAGTCTAGCTGCCTAATTTATTAAGAATAACACAGGTTTCCTGGGTCCAGGGAACTTCACCACAGGATATTTCCCAAACGCCCCGTGGCAATCACAGCTTGCCCTTCACTTAGCATGTGGCACCTCACCCTTCAAAAGTGTTCTTAAAACATTTGAGATTGAAGAAAAGATATGAGTAACAGGTCCAGGTGGATCTTGGGAAAAGATCCATAAATATAACTTAGGAGCCACTGCTGGATGACTGGATGATCACTCTACTGAAATGAATGGATAATAATAATAACAGCTTCTGAGTTCTGACCACCTATGACATTCAAGACACTCAGTAAGTCTTTATTACACCTCTAACTCATTTTACCTTCACAGAGATTTTGTGACGTAGGAATTATTATTATAACCTATTTTACAGGTGAGGGGATATGTTCAGAAAGGCTAAGAAACCTGACTAGGGTTGCACAGCTGGTAGTTGTTGGAGCTGAGATTTGAATTCAGTTCCTCCTGACTCCAAAGGCTGTGTCTGATCACCCTCCAGCCCACAGGGCTTCCCCACATGTGCTATGAATGATAGGTGCACAACCATGACTGTCAAATCCTTCAGAGAACTTACAAAGAACTTTACTGTAAAACATCCAAATCACAGCTTATTTTTCAGTCTGTACAGCTTCTGCTCATGACAAACAGGCAATAAAACTTAAGTGAAAAAGAAATAGTGAGAAAGAAATGGCTGAGATCTGATGCTCAGTTCACAAGCCTTTCAGATACTGAAAATTCCAGAAAACTGGATAGTCAAATTGCAACATGCAATTCAAAAATCTTTATTATAATAACAGTTTATTTTTTCCCCAAGGACTCTACTGCTATGACAGATGAAAGATGAGAGCATCTACTGTGGAAGGAAATAGTGAGAAACTGTGATGCGACTACATCAGGAAGCCCAGAACGGGCCCCCAGGTAACAGCATAGGATAGAATGTTATGTATAGGGAAGTGAGCCAGGTGAAACAAGAAAGGCAGAAAGTTAACGCCTGTTGAAGGTGAGCAATATATACATGGCAGTTCATTGCACCAGTCAATCTACTTTTGTGTGTGTTTGAAAATTTCCACTAGAAGAAAAACAAAAAAACAAAAACAAAAAACCATGCCCTCTAGCTAGATTAACCCCTGGAGGGGTTAATGATCTGAGTCCCTTGCCTTCCTGGGCACAGTAGTGCAACTGCTGGCTCCTGGCCTTGAGGGGAGAGGTCAAGGCTAAAATCTAGTTGGTTCTTCTTGCCCTGTCATAGTCTATTCCTTGCTGGCTCATCACTGAAGGCCCCAGCATGCCTCAGACCAAAAATCCTGCAGCAAGTTCTGCTTGTAGAAGTAAGAGTAGGGGCTGAAATCATTGTTTCTCAGAATTAGAAATGAGCACTCAAAAGTTCGCTGAACCCTCACACTAGAACAAGACAAAAGAACAGACTCGATTAGCATGCACAAGAATCTGCTTAGTGAGTTGGCTCAGAGGGTACCCATGAGGATGATATCACTGCACAGAATAAGGAAGTTGTCAGCACACCAGAAATCAGTGTGTGGCTATGCCAAGAGGGAAGGTGACACCTGAGTGTGGAGTGAAGGACAAACCAAGCAAGTTTTGGTAGATTCTTGCCAGACATCACCTTGTTCTTTAACACTTTACAAGACAAATGGAAAGACTGGCCAAGCCCTTATCATCTGAAGAAACAATGATTCTTAGAAATCTGAGTGAAGACATGCAAAAACAGTCCCAGTTATGTTAAGGTAGCTTTGCTCTGTTCACCCAAAGGCAGAAGAATAGGTCTAATGTATCCTTTAGGAAATAAGAGAAAACAGGGTAAGCAAGGTACAGGATGGGTAAAAAACCAAACTGCCTGGGCTCTGTGGGCCATCTGTGGTATATTAGTCCAGCTGGTATAGGAACTTTACACATAAAAGATGGCTCATGGGTTCACAGAACATCCTATGTCCCATGACCATAGGTTGAGCCCCTAGCTCCAGTCAGCGATCTTTAAAGTGTGTACCAAGGATCACAAGCCCAAGAAGGTGAGCAGAAGGCAGAATATGGATGCAGTCATGCAGATCCATCCCCACTATTTAAAATACAACCCAGAGCACCCTCCAATGGCTTCCCCTTCCACTGAGAATAAAATCCAGTCCTCATGGCCACTGCTCCCACTTTCTTCCTACCTGGCTCACTGTGCTCCAGCCACATTCCTTGAACCCACCAACCTCATTTCTGCCTCAACACCTGGCACTTGAAGCTTCTCTGCCTTGAGCGCTAGTCTCCAAATCTTTGCATGGCTATCCAGATCTCAGATCAAAGATCACCTCCTTAGAGAGGCCTTTCCTGACTACCCTAGCTGAGGAAGCATCTCCCAGTCACTTTCTACTATATTCTGTTATTTTCCTGATACCACTTGTCACTATCTGATATTATTATTTATTTGATTACTTTTTACCAGATTATCTACCTCTCCCCAGTAGAATGTAAGCTCTAAGAGAGCACAGTCTTGACTGTCTGGTTTGCCACCATAAGCACAGAACCCAGGGCAAGGACTACCTGATGATGAATGAACACCTTCCTGGTAGGTCAGTAGCTACTTTCATGGTATATGTATACATATGCTGTGACCATATTTTTCAAACCGAAAATAAAGGCATTGAGCTTGATGAGGCATTTCCCCCCCTCATACGTATGTATGTATGTAAGAGAAAATACATAGTATCTACATTTAATAAGGAGTTCTCTTGAAAAAAAAAACTAAAATTACATAATATTGAGACTATCTTGGAGAATCTAAGACACATCAGATATATGAAATTCAATTACTTCATTGTTTGATAAACATTTCTGATGACTTGTGCCTTCAGCGCTAAAGTATTTAGCTGTCAATGATCACTAGGGAAGGCTGGGATTCCTGAGTGGGAGTATGAATGAGCACAGGTGGGTCCGTGTGTTCACCCAT
>CM053507.1:38012916-38103417 GCA_028627145.1 Eidolon dupreanum
TCTGTCACATGATTTAAGGACCTCTGGCACTTTCCTCTCTCCACTTGCATGATGAGAAAAAACCTGTGGCTCTGTTAAACTTCGTATTTTAACAACAACAAAAATGAGAGTCTTGTCCACTTTAAATGAACACATGGTACAGCATCTTAATTGACTAAAGCATCTAAGAGCAGAAGGCCAATGCCCTGTGTTTCTAGACTAAATAAGACAAGCAAAGAGGTGAGAATCACCCCTTTAGGGCTCGGGAAGGAGACCACCTGCCTCTGTGAACTGCTTCCAAAACCAGCAATGAGTAAGACAGAAGGAAGAGCTGTTTTGCTAAGAAAGGAAGTCTGCAGAACCACCAAAAACAGAGTAAGAATAGTACACATTTGCATAAGGTTGTAGTTATTTTATTGTTGTCTTAGGGCCTGAGGATCTTCCTTTTTTTTTTAATTGAGATATAATTCATATAACTTGTAATTCACCCCTTTAAAGTGTACTATTCCATGTTTTTTCCCAAAACATTTTCATCACCCCAAAAGAAACCCCATACCTATTAGCAGAAAGCACTTATTAGGTGTTTTCCTAATTATTTTTTAAAATTATCTAATTAGTTGTATAACTTTTAGTTAAAAGGTATGTTTTCTAATAAGAATAAAATAAAATAAAATACATATAAATAATCACAAAAGCTACTAAGTTTTTAATAAAAGTCAAAATGTATTCCTTTTTAAAATATAAACCCTTTCTCTCTTTAAAGCATTTTTGGATGGAAAAAAGGAAAAATATATCCCTAGTTTAACAATTTGGGTGTTTCTGCTTCTAATTTATAAGATAAGGAACAAGGAAATCAAATTTGTGTTAGGCCAATAATTGTCACAAAAGGCTTTATACACCCTCTATGTTTTCTTTAAAAGAATAATAACATATTTGGCATAATAAAGACAGAATAATTATATTTTAATCCAAATTCGATTAATATTCTTAATCAAGATAAACACTTGGACAAATTAAACTCTTTGAGAATTTTATCTTAAAATAGTTATAGGTCTATTTGAAATATAAATGCAAGTATAACAGTTTAGTTTATGAAAGAGTTTGCATTTATTTCTTACTAAAAGGCAAATGAATGGGATCTCCTAAACTCTTTTCACTTGTCTTACTGGTTAGATATGGGTGTTTTACCGAATCAAGATAAAATAATTAGAGTATAAATTTATTTCTTATAACTGTCAGACAGTACTGCAAATTTTGTGGATCTGCAAAGTTACTCCATACATAATCTGAGTGAAATTTTAGCCTTCTTTGCAGAGTTGTATATTTTAATACCAACAACTGCTTGTCACCAAACTCAAGAAAATGACCTTATTCCATCTTGGAAAGTGGTTCTTTCTCTCCCCTTACCTCTGTGGAACCCTTTGCCTATGTAGAAATGATAGAACACCCACTTATCTGCCTTTCTGGAAACCCTCAGTGTACATACTGCAGGATCTCACTATCTGGTCTCACCCCTCAGAGAAAATGTTTTACATTTTCCCAGAGACCTCCCTACATGGCCACATGTTGTCTCAGTGCTTCTGTCCTGTAACCTCTTCAAACCCCTCTTAGAACAGGCCAGAGAGCCTAGGCCCGGAGCTCTACGTACAGTGCCCTCTTGCCGCACTTGCATTCTAAACATCGCACCCGTGTATTAACTGACCACTCTTCAGGTTCCTGTGGTTGGTGACCTGTGGGCCAGGACCACCAGCCCTTTTCTAGTAGACTTCACAGAGGCACCCTAGACCCGGCCTTCTGCAATCCATGCCGTCTCTTCCAAGAATCATGGGAGGTGAACTTGGGCAATACATTTGGCAAAGAAAAAAGGTCAAACTTCTGAGAGACACTTTCAGGGAAAACTTCCAGCATCCTTTCAGGCTTTCACAGTTCTAATCCAGACTTTTTGGTTACTCAGAGTCATCTTGAGAATATATTTTGAACTCTTTTTAGATATCAAGCTCCTTAAAGAGAGAATTAAATAATGCTCCCTGACACATGGAAGAATTTTCTTCAACTACTGGACTCTCAGACTCTCCTAAATAAACTATGTATTCCTTGAATTTTCATTGTTTGTTTGTTTTCCAGGCATGTAGTGATGAGTCATCAATAAGTGTTGAATAAATGAACAAATCAACCACCCAGCAAGCATTTGTGCAAATTTTGGGTAGAGTTCAGCTCTTCTCAAGCTCCAGGCAGCAAGAATACATGTAATGCTAAAATGTATCAACCTTTTAATCCTCAATTTGCTGCCTCCTTGAGTTCTGGTCTTCTGTGAAATAATGGATTTGGTCTGTTTGTTTCTAGAGGCAGCAAGGGACTGACACCCATCCAATCAGCCCTGGGAAAACTTCCTTTTACCACATGACCTCAAAGAACCTGCCACCTCCCTTTTCAGCAACTCACAGAAGCAGTGTTGACGTGATTTTGTGAATCATTTAATAGGTGCCTCTCCTTAAATGCAGTTTAGAGTACCTTCTACAGTCCTTTCTCAAATTAGTCCCCAAATAAAGACACATCCCCAGGAAAGTGAAGTAATACGTCAGCTTATTAGTCTGCCCCCAAGGTTCACAACAGCTGCAGAAAAGCTTATGCTTCAAAAGCCAACTCCCTACTCTCACTGCAATTTCAGCCCATTATCTCTTGCTCTGTCCTGGGCAGTACATTGGAGTGCTGCCCTTGAAGGGATGTTCATACACCTCATCTCGCCAGCACAAAGCTGGAATGAGTTTCCCTTTGCCGAGATGCTTCTCACAGGTCATAATTGCAATCCTTTTACATGTACCAACCAGTCTCAAGAGATTTTTCCCTTCTCATACTGCCTATCTGGAAGGTTGAAGATGATCAGTGGCTGCCAAGTCACTGGAGAGGAGGGGAGAAGATAACTTAATTCTGCTCTGGGCTCTCTTCAGCAGACAGACCATCTGCTGGCACAGAGGCTGGACTGTGAGAGGCCACTGACCACTCACCTGCAGCTTGTCCCACTGCCTCGTGTGCAACATGAAAAGTTCTTCAGTGGACAGCATGCCTCTGGGCAGCTCTGTCATGGACAGGTGGGACCCAAACGTCTGAAGCATCTGGGCAGTGGTCTTCAACGTCAAGGCAAAGTTTTCGATAGCCTAGAAGGTCAATCATAACAATGTGGAGGGATTAACATGAACCAATATTCTTTCTCAATGGAAGGACAGTAAAACTATGTGCCACTTCCTGGGTATCTGCAAGGGCCATGAGTGGGAGGTATTTTATCTCCATTTTATAGACAAGGAAACTCCAACAGGTCAAGTGAGTTGCCCAAGATTAGATTACTTGGGCAATAAAGGAGGAAGGCAGGCAGGATTCAAACAAGGTTAACTCTTTCAATTTTGGAGCACTGTTTGTTACCCTAACACCTAACATTAAATCTGACTAGGATTTATAGTAGGTAAAATGCTGAAAAGGGCAGGACCACCTACCCCTCCCTCTAATAAACTTTTCCTTCTACACTGCATTCTATGCCCCATCCACACACCACCACCCCATCCCGTTTCCCTGCACACACACAGCCAGGCTGTCTGACACCACTGAGAAGCTTGTCAAACACAGCTGAGAGGATGTTCCATTGAGGAAAAAGATGAACGTAGTTGATTAAGTCACTAGTGACCTTTTATAGAGTCATTTCTGTTGCATGCGGGGAGAGGTTGGGGACCTCTTCTTTCTTTTCCTTTCTAAAAATTTACCTTGCCTATGTCCCTTCCGCTTAATGATCCTACTCTGCCATTAAATGAATTCCTGCTAATGGGTTAGTGACCTCACAGTTAATATCCCAGGTGAGATATCTGCATTTTATCAGAGTGCTTTAAGAAACATGTGGCCTACCCTAGAAAAAGTGACAAGGACCATCAGAAAAGTTAGCTGAAGATAAGTAGCTTTTGAGAGCCCCACAAATCATTCTACTCAGTCAGATTGGCACTGCCTCACCCACTTCCCTCTGCTCCTGAGACAGTTTTGCTCCTGAAGGGCAAGCACAATGTCACATTCATTTCTGTTCCCCTAGGGCATGGAACTGTGCCCTGTCACACAGGTGGCCCATAAGTGAATGCTGAATGTATGAATGGCAGGAGCAAAGAGGCCCTACCTAATTTTCACTTGGGAAAAAGTTATTTCTGTTCCTGCATCATCGGAGAACATTTCTGACTATCCAAACACACATCAGAAAAAATGTGCCAGATCTGAGGTGACCTTTCTTTACACCAGAGGCCAGGGTTGAGGCTAGCATGATAAAGCTTCCTGAGCACTGCACACCTCTCTCTACTGTCTAAACCCGAAGTCTTCTCTACATCAACAATTTTCTAACTTGAAAAATTGCTGTAGGTGAAATTTCCCCTATTAGCACAAATACTGATGAAGCAACAATCTTTTCTTTTTTTAAGTTTATTTTTCAATTACAATTGACATACGATATTATATTAGTTTCAGGTGTACAACATAGCGATTAGACATTTATATAACTTACGAAGCAATCACCGTGATTAAGTCTAGTACCCATCTCACACCACACGTAGTTATTTTAATATTATTAACTGTACTCCCTACGCTGTAGTTTACATACCAGTGACTATTTTCATAACTGCCAACTTATATTTCTTAATCTCTTCCCCTTTTTCACCCTTCCCCTGAACCCTCCCTCCCATCTGGCAACCATCAATTTGTTCTCTGCTTCTACGAGTTTGTTTCAATACAGCAATAATCTTGAACATTACAGTACTTTAGGACTGGAAAGTCAGACAAATACCTTTATAAAAGTCATTCTTTCAAGTACATCGAAGTGTTATTACTTTCACATAATTTAACATCCATAGAAGATACTCTTTCAACTGTATTTGCTAATAGCCTATGATGAATAACCTATAAAAAATTCAATCTATCGGGGAATTATAATAAGAAAATGAGATTATTCAGCATTTTGCTTTACATGCACTATGTCTCATAAACCTCTCAATTAGGTGTTATTCTCCCCATATTCTGTAGAAGAGGAAACTGAAGCATATTGAGGTTAAGTAACTTCCCCAAAGTCATAAAAAAAATAAATAAATGGCAAACTGAAATTGAACCCAGGTAACCTGGCTCAGGCCTGACACTCTTAAGCCTATGCTACACCATCTCTTGGCAGCCAAAACTAGATTTAATAAAACTGGATTTAAAACTAGCTCAACAAAAATCTTGGCTTTGAGAGTCAAAGACTTGAATTAGAGTCTAAATTCTGATCATCTCTAACTCTGTGATCTTGGGTACACTATGTAATGCCTTTGAGTCCCAGAGTTCTCACTTGAAAAATAGAAATAATGCTTGCTCTGTTTTTAAAGGGCTTTTTTTTTTGAGGACCAAAAGGAATAGCAGATGTGAAAGGATCTTGAACACAGTAGAGCACCTTACAAATGTAATAATAATAACAACAGTAATAACTCAGTGAGTCAGGTGTGAGGCCTGCAAATGTCATCCTGGAAATTAGTGGAAAGCCAGAGGTTTCCTCTGGAAGGTCCTATTAACAAATTAACTTGATTCCATGTGCCTGATTTGTGAATTATCAGCTTGGAAGTGGTACAGAGGACCTTATCCCGATAGGGTGATGAAAAAAGAACTTGGCCTTAGTCTTGGTTCTGCCACCTCTGGATAAGTCAAATGATCTTTAAGGTTCTTTTCAGTTCTAACTTTTTATGAGTATCAAAGATCTGACATCCAGAAAGCACACTGTTACAAAAAAAAAAAAAGGAATTTATATATTCATAAGATATAAGATAATGTATATGTGTGAAAATATATTTCTAATTATATGTATACATATAAAATATGTACATAAAACATGCAAAAGATATGTAAGGGATAGCTCTGATGTTTCAATACTAGCTGTATATTTTAAAGCTCACAATAATATGTTTAACACATACACAAACACAAACCATGGATACAAACAAGGCCTGGGGAAAGAGGAGATGTTTGCACATGTCTGCTCATGTCAGGTCTTTAAATAATCAATCTTTATGAAGTAAAGTCTCCTTTACTTCTCTAAGTTCTTAAAGAACTATTATTGTCTTTGATGTCAAGGTGCATTAGTTTTCTTCTTTACTTGTTGCAAATTTGTGTTATTTCAAAAAAGATCTGAGGCAACTTGAAAACCATGAACAACATAATAAAATAAAGGAATGGCAGAGAAATCAGAGCATAATGGAGAGCTCATTAGCCCAATAAGGCTGGTGGGATAGAAAATTCTTTTGATTTTTTAAAGCAATGTGTTAAAAATCTAGCAAGTGAAGAAAAAGCCTAGAAGTACTCCAGGCTCCATGTTTTATATTTTTAAAGAAACTGCATCCTGAGACATCACACTCATGTATGATATTCTACTTTAGCTTCCTTCCATATTTTCACATTTAGGCTTATTTAGAATTATATGTTTGTGAAGAATTTCACATTTCACTTCTTTTTTAAAATAAGATTCTCTTGGAGTCACTGTTATTACAGTAAAACTGATGAGAAGTTTAAAAAGTTTTTGCCCCATTTGTGGGCCTTCCTCTAGATTTTGGGAAGGGATGTGACTTCTTTGAAGTTACATGGCATACAAAGAAGAGAGAGATTAGAATCTGTGGCTTTGAAATTGTTACTAGAGATCTACTTTTATTTAATTCTTAAATTTCCTTTTTAAAAAATCAGAAAACATTATACTCTAAAATAGGGTGAATTCTCCTATCTAATTAATGTAGTTCGGGTGTTGGGCAACTTGTTCCCAAAGTAATCACATACAGGGAGGTGTGCTGACACAAGCTGTCGTCAGGGTAGTGAAGTGAGCTTCTGATTTTGCTTAGAAAACCTAATTTTTTCAAGGGTATCAGGGATATGAGAGCAGGGAAAGGGGAATGACAACTTTATGTTGAAATATTTATTGTTCGATGAGTTTCAATTTCATTTTTTCCTCAATATTACTAACCCTTCTAGTTTAGTATAATCACCACCCTTCCGAGTAAGTGGAAAAAGTAAAACACTGTGTGTCGGGTGCTTTCATAACTTCCAATCTGTCTATATATTAGAATCATTTGGGAAGTTTTGTGAAACGCTAATGACCCATCCCAACTCAAGTAATTTAATTTCTCTGAGGTATAGCAGGGTATTGGTATTTTGAAAATTACCCAGATGCACTCTAAGTGAAGTTCCCAAAATCCCCATGCCAGAAGATGAGGTGAGGTGAAGGTTGTCAGAAGAATCTCCAGACTTTTCCCTTCACCCTATTTCTCCCCGAGCCTGTGGCTTGGAAAACCCAACCTTCCTGATCTTAGGTAGCCATGGTAGTTTAAGATGCCAACGGTTGATCTTAAACTCCCCTATTTTCTGGAAAATACGAGAGACATTAAAAAGGGTACACAAGTTGGTACTCACAGTTCGATGATTTATCCATTGACTGTGGCGATATTCCAAAGTTCCCCCTAAGTCTTCTGTCAGTTGGCTTTTGGCAATGTAGCCATGAAGGTCAGAGACAGAATTTAACATAACGATCTATAAAGGGAAAAAATTAATATATTCCTCACAGATAATTAAAAAGTAGCTCATCTAGATTCTACTGTTATTTATGTAGTACTTCCACTTTGCCTTCTTGGGCATTATATCCAAAATGGTCCCTACATTTGGCAAAGAAACATTTTTAAAGTCTAATTCTGTTTTCCCTCTTTGAGAGAACAATGCCAAAATGTTGAATAGTCTGTGACAAAAAGGTAACTTAGATCAGGGAGCTCAGTTCTAAGCTAACTAGAAGTCAGGTCTTCCTTAAGGGGAAGTTTTGTCAAAAGTTCTTAGGCTAAGGTATACTCTTTAGATGACAAAATCAAGTGCTATACTGAAGTCTAAAAGTCTGCATTGAGCAGCGCAATAAAAGGTGGGCTGGTAAATATCAAAATAAAATTAGAATACAGGGATCTACTGAGGAATATATATTGAGAAGATTCACTATGTTGATGCACCCTCCCTTGAATGATGTTGATATGTCCCTGATTTATCTTGCATGGGGGAGATTTGGAGGTAGTAGGGAGTGGGTTTTTATAAATTAACAGTCCTGTTGATGAACACACCTATGCTGATGAATGAAGGGCCACACATCCAGAGGAAGTTGTCACATTCTAAATTGTCCCTTTCTACTCTGCTGCAGTGGCCCTGACCAGGGGAGGTTCCTGGCTCACTGTCCCAGGCACTATATCACATCCCTTTCTCACTCTCAACCAAAAGCATAGACCATCATTCTTATCTCTGAAATACATCCCCCTGAAGCCTTTACCTAATGAATGACCTTATATTTCTTTACTTCTTGTTGATTATTCTGAAAATTGATTTTTGGTCAGAGAACATAAGTATATAGGTTTTTTTCCTATTATTATATAAAATTAGTCAAGTGAAAAATCCACTTTGGAATAAAAAGAATTTAAGTCAGGGCCCAAAGTCTATAGATTAAAAAAAATTGATTTATTCATTCAACGAGTATGTATTGAACTTCTATTACATGCCAGGCTCTGAGGGATAAAATAGTATGAATGATAGGCACCACCTTCAAGGAACTTAGGTTTAGTGAGATTTGATTACTATAAACAAATGTGTTAACCTCACCAGACCCGATACCTTTTTCCTTAATTTCTGAAAAAGACTTCAAGAATTTTAAAAACTATTTTTATAATATGAGAAAAAGAAAGAAAAATCCTGTCCATCTATGCCTTTCTCTCCTAATATTTACAAACCACTTTCAGGAGTTTCAAAAAAGATTATCAGTCTTTCTAAGATTAGAAATTATAGAACATGTAAAAGAAATTATCAGGTGAAAAACGGATCTTTATTCTCAGAACATTAGTTGCTCTGGTAAAACTTTGAATTCTTTTTAAGGACCATTATGTAACATCGTATTGGGCAGAAGGAGCAACTTTGCCGACTGCCTGGAGTTTGGGAAATCTATCCTGCTGCGCCAGGCCGCACACCTTTTCCACTTAACAGGAGAGGGAGGTGTGCATTCCACATCTGCCAGGGCTCTCTTTCTCATCTTTTCTGTGAAAACCCCAATAAAGGCTCTGGTCTAGCTTTTCCCTTCATCCTGCTTCTGCCTCCTGGTGCTTCCTCTGTGGGCCTATGTGGCATGAGGTGACCCTCCTCTCGGGGACTTGTGAGTATAATAAACTTTGTCCTTCAAACCTTGTTCTCATTTCCTCCTGTGGTAGCATCAGCTTTACACACTTTTATATGTACATATATTTATTAAAGTATTTACATATTTATTAAGTATTATCAAAGTATTTAATTGATTGGGTAGACCACAATTTATTTAACCAGTCCCCTACTGTTGGGCATTAAGTTGTTTCCAATCATTTACTATGTATATGTATATGTGCGTTTGTATATCTTTATATATATATTTATCTCTTTATATATAAAATATATATGTAACATATATTATTCATACTATACAGAGATAAGTACACATATTTATGTATGTATTATATATGTGTTAACATATTACTATCAATGTAATAATATAGGTATTAATTATATTAACTTATAATATGTAATATATAGAGAAAATATATACCTATAGATATATAATAATGTACATAGAGAAGCAGATAATGAATAATAAAGCAAATGGGGATAAAATGTTAATGATAGGTGAATAAATCTGAGCAAAGAGCAGTGTTCTTTGTACTATTCTTATTCTTGAAGTTTTTTTTTATTGGTTAGAAATTATTCCCAACTGAACCAAAACAAAATCAAAAATATATATTAAAAACTTTTCTATATCACTGTAGATTTCTTATCTATTTTTAACTGTTTTTCTGGTTTTTTTTTTCATTTTTAATTGAGATATCATTTACATCAACAAAATGCATATTTTAAGGATACAGTTCAATTAGTTTTGACAAATGTTTATACACAGGTAATACCATCCATCCAATCAAGGTATAGAACATTTCCCCAGAAAGTTCTCTTGTACCTCTTTCCAATCAATCCCCACTATCCTTCACCCCTAATAGAGCCACTGTTTGATTTTCTATCATCACAGCTAGTTTTGCCTCTTCTTGAACTTTGTATAAAAAGAATCAGAGTATGTCATTAGTGTCTAACTTCTTTTTCTCAAAAAAATATTTTTGAGATGCATCCAGGCTACTGCATGTACAGTATTTCACTCCTTTTTTTCTTGCGATTATTTTTTTAATGGTCCCTTTTATGTCAAAATGATATTGTTTTTAAAATTAGTAAACATTGAAAAAAAAAATCCACACAGTAGTACTTCTCTCATGAGACTGTTTCTTAGAGCTCATAGCAGCAGGCTAGAAAAAATTAATTGGCTTCCTGATTTCTATGTTCCGGAGCTCCTATGCAATCCTGGCTGGTCTATCATTGTGCTCTTTAGCCTTGTGGACATGATTTTCAGAATAAATTGGGAATTACTCATGCATTAGTTATTAATCTTGGCTCTTTGATTCTCTTAAAGAAAGAAATGTTCTTTGAAAGCCTGGTTTATGTTAAAATTAAGAGCAGTACTTTCTGTACAGCCTTGTTTCCAATCTTAGTTTTCTTGTTCTAAGAAGCATTTGTCTTTGTCTTGTTTCCACTTGTTTCTTTAATCATATTTAAGGAGTATCCATAAGGAGTACTTTACCTCCTTGAAAATTAAAGCCTGGCAGTCCTGAGCTATTCCCGATCCATATGTCTACAAAATTGAGAGTCATCAACACTCTTTCCACAAACTTCGGAAGAGCCTGACAACATTCTGGTAGTGAAGATGGAAGAAGAAGAGGCCTGCAATCTGGACTCCAGCCTGCACTGGAGAAGCTGCTACAGCCTAGAGACTTTCCACCAGCACTTCAGGCAGTTTGGCTACCGGGAGCCACCTGGGCCCTGGGAGGCTCTGAACCAGCTCTGGGAGCTTTGCTGTCAGTGGCTGAGGCCAGAGGTGTACACCAAGAAGCAGATCCTGGAGCTGCTAGTGCTGGAGCAGTTCCTGGCCATCCTGCCAGAGGAGCTGCAGGCCTGGCTGCAAGAGCACCAGCCAGAGAACAGAGAGGAAGCTGACCTCACTCCCTTTTTTATAGCTTAATGTTGTTATTTCATTACATGAACATGCCAAAATTTCTTTTTAATTTATTTTTGTTAAACTGTAGTTGACACGCAATATTATATTAGTTTCAGGTATACGACATAGTGATTCAACATTCATCTATCTTACAATGAGATTGTCACAATAAGCTAGTAACCATCTGTCATTATACAAGTTTTTACGATATTATTGACTGTTTTCTCTATGCTGTATGTTACATCCCTGTGACTTATTTATTTAATAACTGGAAGTTTGTACCTCCTATTACCTTTCACCTTTTCACCCATCTCCCCACCTCCTCTCCTCTGGCAACCATGCATTTGTTCTCTGTGTCTATGAGTCTGTTTCTCTTTTGTTTTGTTTGTTCATTTGTTTTGGTATTTAGACCCTGCATGTGAAATCTTACAGTATTTATTTTTCTATGCCATAATTTCTTTATCTTCTCACCTGCTGATAAACATTCTTGCACATATTTTTTGGTGGATATGTATTTTCATTTCTCTTGGGTGGGTCATAGATTAGGTATATGTTTAACTTTATAAACATATAAAGTTATGTCAACTGTTTCCACTGTGATTTTACCATACCTTACCACTTTTGATGGCTACAAAATATTGAAATAATTGGGTAGACCATAAGTTATTTAACCACTCCTGGTTGCTGGGCATTAAGTTGTTTCTGATCTTTTACTATTACAAACAATTTGGTAATGAATATTATTATATATATAGCTTTGTGCAGAAGTGTGAGAGTATCTATAGCATAACTTTTAGAGGTATATCGAAAAATGTGTACATTTTAACTTTTGATAAACACTGCCAATTAGTCCTTCATAATGGCCATTACCAACTTCATTTCTATAAGCAAAGTATAAAGGGGACTGTTTTCCCCACATCTCTGCCAAAGTTATAGGTAAAATTTTTAATCTTGTCATTTTAATTTGTTTTCCTTTTATGAGTATCACGATATTTGTTTTTATTTTTACTCTACAGTTGCTAGTATTTATGCTGCCCCACATTTTAGATCCTTATTTTCTTTCTTCTATACTACTACAATTTCTCTCCTTCCTTCAATCTTTTTCTACAATCTTAGACAACACCTTCAGATTTCTATAACTCCAGTGGCACTTACTCAAGTCACTCTCCAACTCAAAAATCTTCACTAGATCCCCATTGCCAACTGAATGAAATCCAGAATCTTTATCTTTACACTTAAGATCTATTCCATGTTTCCTACTTTTTCTTCCAAAAGATTATCCTATATGTGTTCCAACAAAGAGCTTCTCCATGGACCATAAAGCATGTACTTCCTGCCTCCACATCCTTACACATACTGTTCTCTCTGCCCAGATGCCCTCCTCTCCCTCTCGACCTGTGGAGTCCTACCTTCTCAGAAAACCAGTTCTACTGCCATTTTCTCCACATGCCCTCACCAAAGGGAGACAACATAAGAGGTCATACTTGCCGGCACTTTCATTTTAAATTCATCTCGATAGTATTTAATGCCAATGTCCATGATTGTCCTCTGGATAAAGCTAGATGGACGAAGGATGAATATGAGCTGCAAGTTTCCTGGAAATGCTACCTGGAAGGATCATGAAAAGTGTCAAGGCAAATATCATATCCATTGGTCTCCTCTGGCTGAAGACCACAGCTGACAAAGTTAAAGTACACACCGTGAATGCCAAAGAGAATATATTTCACAAGATTTCAGAGATGAAAGAGATCTTGGAGGTCAGATAATCCAAACCCCTCCTTTAAAACCGAACCAAACCAAATCAAACAAATACAAAAAATGTTTCCAATTATAAAAATAATTAATACTCTTCATTTAAAAAATTGGAAAACTAATAAAAGTATACATTGGAAAAAGAAAACCACTCATGATCTCATAACCATTTTTGATGTTTTAACCTAATTACTTATAGGCTAAACATTTTTATTGTGGTTAAACTCATTGTAGAAATATTATGTTACCAGTCTTTTCACTTAATTTTAATACCATGAGCTTTCATTCTTGTTATTAAAAATTCTTGGAAATATTAGTTTTCATGGATGCAAAATTTATTTAACTATCTCTAATTTCTAGGGATTTAGGCTTTTCCATATTTTTGTTATTATAAATAACACTGAAATGAACATCTTTATCCACATTTTGGAACATTTTCTCTAGCACAGCTTCCTAGAAGAATCACTGAGTCAAAGACTTAGTATTTTAGGGGTTCTTGATGCATATTATTGCTAAGTTGCTTCTAGAAAGCTCTGTCCTCATTTTGAGGTGCAGTCCTAAGAAATGAGGTAACTCAGATTCATATAAAGACTTAGTGACAAAGGTGGAATCCACATCTACCGTCGCTCATGGCTTTCCATTCTTCCAGTGGTTCCCGAAAGCAACTTCCTGCGGTGCTTGTTAGAAGAAAATCTGGTCTGTGCCTTGGAACACTCTGATTCATTAGGACTGGGCTAAAGTCCAGGTATCCGTATTTTCAATAAGCATATGAAGAGATTCTGATTGGTAGCCAGGCATGGGGATCCTGTGCTACAGTATCTTTAATGCTTTAAGTCACCAGTGTAATTCTTGGACAAATTATGCTCAAGTATTAGATGATTCAACATTGTCTATGGACCCTGGGAAATCAGAACTCGCTAGAGGCCAGACCTCTGGAATAGTCATGGGCACTGTCAAGTGTCCAGATCCTCAGGGCATCAACCATCATTGTAGTTATCCCCAAAATAAATCCTGTAGCCAAAACCAAACCAAAGGGACAAAACAATCCATGCATAAAGGAAGGGAGGCTTCCAGTCTCCGATCTTTGAAATACAAGGTCCTAAACAGAAGAACCTTACACTGTGTTATGTCATGACAGGACAAATGAGAAACTATTTGTATATCTGGCTGAGGTTGTAAAGCAATATGGGAGAGACTCTATGTGCGCATATCTGTACGTGTGACTGCCTCTGTAAGCAAACATAAATATCCCTCTTCTGTCCCAGCCTCTCCACACATATTACAAGCCTACCATGTCCTATCCTACTCCAGTGAGCCTGTGCTTTGGTGAAAATGCTGGTGTGGCTCACCGTGAGGTGTCTCTGCCTGCCCGTGTGGCTGAGTGCCCTGCTGAAGTCCCAATAGAGAAAGGACACATCTACTTGCTGAAAGGCAGCAAACAGGGATCAAAATTAGACTAAGATTGAAAAGGAAACCCAACCAAGGTTTAATGCTAAAAAGAATTTAATGCCAAAAGCAAGCACACCTCCAGTCAAGCTAGTTAAGTAACATTAGCAACACTAGATTAGCCAAGTGTCTTTGTAATATGTGAAAAAATAATTTCAATACTAAAATGAAGACTGTCTTAAATTAGATGCCTCCCATAGTGAACCTGATGACAAGTATTTGGGTATAAAATATTTATTGAGTAGGTGATTCCAGGAAACACAGAGAAGAGCTGGGGCAGGGAGGGTGAGTGAGATACTGAAGGCCAGAGAGCCAGTGTTTCAATAAGTGGAGACTGCTATGGGCAAGAAGGGGTGAAATCCCCTGAGATACCATGGGGGACATACCTCAGAATTGTCTCACTGCAGCTGGGGTATTTATCTACCAACTCACATTACTCAATAGTTGCAGGTTACTCCTGGAGCATTAGCTTCCTAGCATTCTCTACCTGCTCCTCTTCAGTGACCAGAGAAATTAATAAAGTAGAGAGATTCGGGAAACCTTTGACATGCTCAAGAATGCTCTGCAGTGACCTTCAGGAGGCAGAGGGAATACAGATGTGACATAATAGCTTCTGCTACAAAGACCTTCCCAAAATTTGGCATAAAATAATCACTTTTTCCCTTTGACTCTGATATGAAATAACTGAATAGATAATTTAAATTACTTTTATAAAAAAGCATAAAAGTAAATATTTACAGCTATTCGTGTCAAGGATGCTTTTATGGAGCTCCACTTGTCCATTCGTCTGTCAATAACAATGATGAATCCGATGCTGGCAGCCTCCGCACTGCAATAAAGGGTAGTCAGTATCAGAGACCAGGTGAGACACATGGGTTCTTGGTGGGTTCATTCTACAGCCTCCGTGGCACTCCAGGCTCATGTGTAAACAACCTGCATGACACAAGGGAATAACTGGGTCTAACTTCCCTGACAAAGGAACTAACTTTCTCTCCTCATCTCATCTGGCAGCCTTACCAACACAGAAATACTTGATGTCTCAGACCCTCTCAAGGCCCCTGTTTCTGTCTGCTAAATGTGTGAAATACTCAAGAACACACATGCTCACACCTGAAGGTAGATGCACATGTCAGTTGAGCATCACATGGCCCCGTGTAGACAGAGGACCTCAAGGCTAAGCTCTGCCATCTTTCCACTCTCAAGATTGACATTCGTGGAGCTATCAATATCCTTCCCTAAGAGTCATTCTGAGAGGTGTTCAAAAATAAAACATGTCAATGGGAAAAGCAACTTCCTTCTAGTGTCTAGCCCTAAATGGCCAGCAAGCCATATTGGTGAGAAGGTATTTTCATTAAGACCAAAAGGAAGCTCTCTGGTCCCCTCTTAAGTCCCCCTGAAATTCTCACAAAATCCTTTTAAACTAAAGTTCTAAAAGGGAAAACTTTTCTCTCTTTCTCTTTGGGAGGAAGTATGGTACAGAGGAAAGAGCAAGGGCTTTGGAGCATGGTTCAAACCGCAGTCCTGCCACTTGCTGGTTCTGACACTGAGGAGGTCACTCAGTAAGGTTCAGTTTCCTTATCCATAAAATGAGAGCAATGCCCCTAATAGTAACGTAGTTAAAAGTACATTTTCTGAAGCCAGACTGCCAAGGTTTGAAACCTGAACTCTACCATTTATAGATTGTGTATTTTGGGGGGGACATTACTTAGTCTCTATAGTTTCTCAGACTCCTCATTTTAAAGTAGGAACAATAACAGTACTTATCTATAGGATTGATGTGAAAATTAAATGGGTATGTAAATATTAAATGAGATGTATAAAAATGCTCAGAACAATGCCTGGCACTTGGTAATACTTTATATAAGTATTATTATTATTATTATTATTATTATTATTTCTTATGTGCTCATTATGGAGATTAAAACAGATCAAGTATACAAAAAGTATCTGGCCTATAATAAACCTTTGATAACTCTTTAATATTGGTAAAATGTGAGCTTTATTCTAAAAATTATCTTTATGTGAATAAGACAGAAGAGCTAAGCAAAATCTGTAAGAAAACATAAGTAGCTGATCTGAAGTAAACATCACTAGACCAACCCATTATCACAGTTCCATATTGAATCAGGTTCTCTCACTGGAAACATTTTCCAGGTAATGGTGCAAGAAGGTAGATCTCACTGAATGGAAGAGGCAGCTATTAGGCATTATGGATGGAAAAGTGGCCAGGATTTGAGGGGTATGGCTATCAAGGAGAGAAGCCTCAGAGAAGGAACATCAGAAATCTTCCTGGAAATTTCACTTTAATGCTTGGTCAGTTCCTGGGCCCCACAAGCTTAGGAGAGAATCCAGGCGGCAACTGCACATGTGAGACTGATGAGAAATTATGAAGCTCACGTAGCGTAGTTCTGGGGAAAAACAACTGGTGTTTCGGCCCAGCCAGAAGAGACAGACTTTGATGAACACCCTGGGTGTTCAGGTGAAATTCTATGCAGGCCATAATCTATAATAAATGAAACACCATAGGAGTTGACATAGACTAAGGCTACACTCTAGGAGTAAGAACAAAACAGAAATGAAGTTGCTCTAAGAAAACCGAAAACCAGGCCTCAGAAAAATTAAGGTGATACACCAGAAATTTAATTGCGGGGCAGATTAAAACTCAATGTTGTTTGGAAGTAGATTAGCCTCTACAACATATCATCTACCACATCCAGCATAAAATTAAAAATTAATAGAAATGCAAAGAAGCAGGAAAAACTAAACAATAATCAAGAGATAAAATAATCAATAAATACAGTATCAAACATGTCCCTGTCATTGGCAGACAAAAACTTCACTATGATCAATATGCTAAGAAAACACTGTAAAAGTAAACAAAATGGATTAGAAGATACATTATTTCAACAGAGAATTAGAATCTATAATAAAGAATCAAATGTCCCTTTTAGAATTACAAAACACAAATATCTGAAATTTGTGTAACATCAGACTGAACCCAGCAGAAGACAGGATAGGTGGAAATGCAAACAGATCAATTAAAAATATTCAAAATGAAACACAAGGGAAAAATGAAAAGAACAGAATGTAAAAGAGATGTGGGACATGAACAGAAGTCCCAAAAAGAGAGGAGAGAGACTATGCTACAGAAATAATATTTTAAAAAATAATGGTGAGTAATTTTCCATATCTGATTAAATACATCAACTCGCAGATTCAAAGTAAATTTAACGTAGGCCTATAAGAGCCAAGTAGCTTAAAATTAAAGATAAGGAGAAAATCTTAAAAGCAACCAGTGGAAAAAAAAAGATGCATTCCCTTCAGAATAATAACAAAATTAATGACTTTTTGACAGAAACTATGAAAGCTACAATTGAATGGAACGGTATCTTTGAAGTATTGACCAGAAAAACTACCCATTTAGGATTCTATACACCTTGAAAATTCATTTTAAAAAATGAAGGTGAAATAAGAACATTCCCAGACAACCAGAGCTGAGAGAATTTATTACCAGTAGACTTATACTTCAAAAAACATCAAAAGATGTTCTCTAGGCTGAATGAAGTTAGAAGCATGAAGGTGAAAGAAAAATAAACAGTCTGAAAAAGGATAAATATATGGGTAATTAAGTTAAGCTGCTAATTAGGAAGACTTTCATTCCTATAAAAAAGTTGGTTAAATTAAACTCATATTTGTCCTTAAAGACATTAGAAAACACTGAAGATAAACACATTCCAGATAAACACATTCCAGAGAGAGTTAAGAACTTGCACAGCGAGCAAATACTAGAGGAGACTTTCACATGAAGTAGTGGTTGTCTATTCTGGTAATGTTCCTGAAAGGAAATAATCCCACATGGTAATCCAAATCTGCAAGAAGGAATAAAGAGCACTGTACACATTAAAAATGTGGATAAATAGTATCAACTACATTTTTTATTTCACTAAAAGACTACTGACTATTTAAAGCAAAATACTAAAGTATTATTAAATATAGTACATATATAAAAGTAAAATATATCAATAATAGCATTAAGGATGGGATAAAGTAAATGCAATTATACTATTGAAACTAAATTTGGATGACATTAAATTATACTATTTATATTGTACATAAAGTGGTACAAAATTAATTCAAGATAGTGCTAACTTTAGGATATATGTTGTTACACTAGAGAACCAGTTGTTAAAAATCCAATAGAGGAGATAAAGTGGAATACTGAAAATATGTGAAGGATTCAAAAGAGAGTAAGTACCATAGACTAAATTCATATGTTGAAGCTCTAACTCCCAATGTGACCGTAATTAGAGATAGGGCCTATGAGGAGGTGATAAAGGTTAAACAAGGACATTAAGGGGAGGATCCTAATTCCAAAGGACCAGTGCCCTTATAATAAAAGTAAGAAATACCAGAGCACTCTCTCTGACATGAGAGAACACAGCAAGAAGGCAGCCATCCTCAGCAGGAGAGGAGCCTTCCCCTGAAATGGAATTGGCCAGAACCTTGATCTTGTACTTTGAGCCTCCATAACTGTAAAGAAATAAATGTCTGTTGTTTAAGCCACCAAGTCTAAGGTATTTTGTTTGGAAGCCCAAGCAGAATACAGCAGAAAAGGAGAACTAAAGGAACAAGTCACAGATGATACAAATAGCAAGATGGTAGATTTAAACCAAGCAATCTCAATAATCACATCGAGTGGAAATGGTCTATACTATTCCATTTAAAAGATAAATAGTTTCAGAGTAAAATACTGATTAAAAGAGATACATTTTAAATTTATGGACAAAGATAGATTGAAAGAAAAAATATGGTAAAAGGTATACCATGCAATGATGATTAATTAGAAGAAAGCCAGTGTGGCTTTATTAATATTAGAAAAAGCAGTGTTGAAGATAAGGAGTATTGGCAGAGAAAAATGATTCATAAAGATAAAAGGGGAAGTTTATCAGGAAGACATAACAATCCTAAATGTGTATATATGAAATGATATTGCTCCAAAATAATCGATAAGTGATAGAACTAAAAGAAAAATAGGTAAATACACAGAGGTAGATCTTAGTAATTGATTAAACAAGCACCCCAAAAAATCAGTAAGGATATAGACCTGACTTTGAGGAACCTGACATCCAACAACTATAGATATACCACATTCTTTTCAAACGCTCATTTATCAAAATAATACATTATTTATCAAAATAGACCTAGGCCATAAAGCAAATATCAACAAATTTTAAAGGACCGCAAAGGGTGTATTTCTGATCTCAATGTAATTAAACTGGAATTCTATTATTCTTCTGTTTTCTATTTCATTTATCTTTCTTTTTTATTTCCTTTACAATTTCCTTCTTCTTTTCCTTGGGTTTCATTGTCATTCTCTTTTTTTAAACTTCTTAAATTAAATCATTGATTTTAAACACTCCCTCTCTTCTAAGTGTTTAAAGCAACGATTTCCTCCTAATCACTGTTTTAGCTACATCATATAATTGTTGATATATTTTTATTATTCAGCTAAAAATGTATTCTAATTTCCTTTGTAATTCCTTTTTTTAGCCTATGGATTATTTAGAAGTAGTTGCTTAACTCTCAAATATTTTGTAATTTTTCTAATCATTGGTAATAAAAGTCAGAATAGTGGTTTCCTTGGGGAAGGGAGGCATAGAAATGAGGTGGTAAGGGGTGCAGATATAGATGGAAAAGAAGAGGAGGGAAACTTTACAGAAATATTCTATACTTTGATCATGGTATATAAACAGGTAAATATTCATTGAATTATACAGTTGAGATCTGTGTACTCTACTATATGTAAACTATAACTCAGTTTAAAAACCAAAAGAATAAAATAAATTCAAGTTGTGAAAAAAAATGACAAAATTTAAAAAGAAAGATTGCTATTTATCGAGTGCCCAACATGTGTCAGACTGATCAAAGAAGATATAAGGATGAGCAAAAATTCTGTAGTACAGCAAAAACAAACTGACATTAATAATAAATGATAATTTTAGATAATAATAGCTACTATATATTGAGGGCCCATCATTTGTCAGGCACATTAATTTTTTATATCACTTAATCTTACAAAATAGATATTTTACCTAAAATATTGTCATCTATAAAATAGATATATTGTTATCTGCATGTATATAGTTATCTATAAAATAGATATTGTTATTTCCTTTTTATAGATGAAAAAACAAAGGCTGATAGAAATAAAATGACTTGCCTGATATCACACTAGCAAAACTGAATTTCAAACTCGAAACTCTGATACTAATGAGCAGGCTCTGAGCCCTACCATCTTATTCCCCTTTAATTTCATCTTACAGCAGATTTGCTTCTGTCTCTGACAGGTTTATTTTGTAGATTTTGCTATTCCTAGTGTTTGCTTTTTCTTTTCTTTTATTTTTTCTTTAAATCAAACAATCATTGATGAGTTGTGAGGGAACATCTGGAACTCTTAAGCAAGGTGGAGCTGAGAGAGGCTCAGCAAATATTATATAGTACATAAACACAAGCTGTTTTTTTGATCTATGAAATAAGATCAACTGACAACACATGTGGCCTCCCAGCCAAACTGTGGGCAAATGTCTCTTACAACAAGGTTCTTGTTAGCTCCATGCAGACCAAGTCCCAAAACCAGAGCATCTGGGTAAACATTGTGGGCTCTACTGGGAAAGTACCTGTGTACATAAAGGGCTGTGTCTCCTGACACATTGTGTATAGGCCACAGTTCAGAAAGAAGAAATAATGAATCATGACAATTTTGAAGGCAGTCCTCCCACAAGGTGTACATTCTAAACAACACACAGTAATATCAACTGCTGTGGAGTTTTTTTCCCCCAGCCTATCAAGTTCAACAAAAGCATCATAACCTCAACTAAACCAAATGCACAGGAAATGGGGTTTCTGAACAATGTATTCTTTAGGTAACACTTGGCTGTTTTTATCTCTACTGTTCCTTTTAAATAATACTAAGGTCTTATAATGTGCTAGACACCTGCATAAATGCTATTTATGCTATAATCCTCACAACCAGGTTGGTCATAATATTTCCACTTTATAGATGAGAAAACTAATACTGAGAGATGTTTAAAAACTAATAACTTGCCCAAAGTCACACACTATGTGTAGTGTTAAGATTTAGTTGAAGTCTTTAAACCCTCAGGCCAATGCTCATGCTACAAAATTCATACAAAATTCATACACACACACACACACATATTTGGTATGGAAAATAATTTCACATATTTTTTCATTTTCCAATCTTAGTAACTCCTGATTGAACTTTTGATGAGTCAAAACTGACATTCTGAATATGACTAAACCTAAGAGTTGAGGTAAATGTGTTCTGATCCCAAAATACTAGAAAAGTTTTGTGAAGGACATGGTATTTATTCTCTGTGCTGTACTTTACATTCCCATGACTGTTTTCATAACTGGCAATCTGTACATCTTAATCTCTTTCAACTTTCCACCCTTTCCCCCTAATCCCCTCCTATCCAGCAACCATCAATTTGTTCTCTGTATCTATGAGTTTGTTTCTGTTTTGTTTATTTTGTTTTTTAGATTCTTTATATAAGTAAAACCATATGGTTTTTGTCTTTCTCTGTCTTTTGTTTTTCTCTTTTTCTTGATGAGTCTGGCTAAAGGTTCATCAATTTTGTTTATCTTTGCAAAGAACCAGTTCTTTGTTTCATTGATCTTTTCTATTGTTTTTAAGACTCTATTTCATTTATTTCTACTCTGATCTTGAGTATTTCCTTGCTTCTACTCACTTTAGGTTTTACTTGTTCTAATTTTTCTAATTCCTTTAGGTGTGTGGTTAGATTGTTTATTTGAGATTTTTCTTGTTTCTTGAGGTAGGCCTGTATTGCCATAAATTTCCCCTTTAGAACTGGTTTGTCTGTGTCCCATAGATTTTGGGTCATGTTTTCATTTCCATTTGTCTCAAGGTATTTTTTTTATTTATTCCTTGATCTCACTGTTAACCCATTCATTGTTTAGCAGCATGTTATTTAGCACCCATATGTTTGTGTTTTTATGTTTTCCTGTAATTAATTTCTAGTTTCATACTACTGTTATCGGAGAAGATGCTTGATATAATTTCAATCTTATTAAATTTACTGAGACTTGTTTTGTGGCCTAACATGTGGTCTATCCTGGAAAAATGTTCTATGCACACTTAAAAAATATATATATTTTGCTACTTTGGGGTAAGTAGTCCTAAAAATATCAGTTAAGTCTATCTGGTCTAATCTGTCACTTAAGGCCACTGTTTTCTAAGTAATTTTCTGTCTGGATGATCTATCACTGATATCAATGAGGTATTATTCATGACTTCTTATTGCTCCTATAGTAAACTGCCAGTGTATACTTACTGATATATTTGAAGATCCTGGGATTCTCACTGTGTCATATCACAAAGGGTTTCAATTTGTAGCTTGCAACACTGCCTCTAAGCAAGAATTTTATCTTGTCCATAAAAATCCCTGAAATATGGCATTGATTTGGCTTCCTAATGGATAAAAGTCTTTTCAGTCATCGATTTTCAGAATAAGAAGGTTTCATTCATATTGAAAATTTGCTCTGGCAAGTAATTTCCCTCCATGATCAGCTTGTCTAGAGTTTCAAAAAATTCTTCAGCTGCTTTCACATCAACACTCACTGACTCACATTCACGTTCATATTAGATAGTGAATAACAACTCTTCAATCATTTAAACCACCGTGAACTAGTATTAAATTGAACATCGTAGCCAGGTTCAGCCTTTTCTTTCAACATCACAAGCAAGCTTTTACTTTTGGCTGTGAAGGTCATGATGCTGAAAAGGTTATGCTTTCGTGTCTGGTCTTCAATCCAGGTAATTAGAAGTTTCTCCATATCTGTTATAGATGCTTCTCGAATTTTTGTTAGTTTCATTACCTTCAGTGAAGCAGATCTTTTAACAGCTTTTGTCACTTTGTTCTTGCTCTTCAAGATCGTAGCTATGGTGAAATGGAGCATGCCTGACTGGTGAGCAAAAACCATTACTGATGCTCCACCTTTGTAGTCCTTAATCACTCTTAATTTTGTTTCCAGGTCTATCACTCAATGTGACCTCTTACTGGCAACATTAGCAGTGGATTTTGTTTGCTTAGGGGCCATGATGAACTAAACAACGCAAGATTAAATCAAGTACAAGAGAAAATGATGTGATCAAGAGACAATGTAAACACGAGATCTATGAGGTTGCTGCTGGCAAAACACAGCATATTATTTTACAGCAAACATTTTTTTAAGTAGAAAGAGTACACTCTAAAATAAAAAAAAGTTACAGTACAGTAAATAAATAAACCAAGGCAGGAGATGTCTCAGCTCAGGCAGAGAAAGAATTCACCCTTCTTATAACTTTTTGTTCTATTTGGGCACTCAGGAGATTGGATGATACTTATCCATGTCTGCTTTACTCAGTTCATGAATTCAAATGTTAATCTCTTCCAGAAACACCATCACGGACACACTCAGAAATAGTGTTTTACCAGCTATCTGGGCATCCCTTAGCCCATTCAAGTCCCACAGGTTCTATTTCTCCGAGAAACCCTGACTAATACATAGAGAGTGTCAAGAGAAGAGGGGATTGAGATGAAGCCATCTCCAGAAAAAAAAAAAAGTTCACCCTAAGAGCAAAGATACTAAAAAGAGAGTCCTGGTAAATCATGGTACTAACTGGAGAAGGAAGTCTTGGAAAGGTAAAGCTTCTATAAGAGGAAAAGAAAGGAAAGGAGAAGTAATGACTATGTGATAAAGACAGAAAGATGAAAGAGGTAAATTTTAGCATCCGACAAGAGAAAAAAAATCAAGGATACAAATCTTTTCCCCCTAACTAATTGTTAAGATCATCGATAAAAGATGATCTACATCTTTAAAAGTATATCGATAAAAGATGTACTAACAAAGATGGTATTCTTGAATTAGGAATCTTGTAAATCACACCAAACAACCAACCCTGTCCACTAAATGCAGAGATGCAAGAAGTATTCATCTATACAAAATTATTATAAAGAGGGCAAAACAATAAGAATCAAAATTTTTACCTTCAAGAGAATGAGAACATCAGCTTTAAATTGGAAGAAAATATTTGAAAAAGATATAGTAAAAAAAAAACAAAACTGTTAACCAAAGTATACAAAGAACCTTAAAACCCAACACTAAGAAAACAACAAACAACCCAATTTAAAAATGGGCAGAAAACCAAAATGAATATCTTGACAAAGAAAATATACAGATGACAAATAAGCATATTTAAAGATGTTTAACAACGTGTGTCATTAAAGAATTGCAAATTAAAACAACGAGATACCACTATGCACCTATTAAAATGGCCAAAATTTAAAACACCAACAACATCAAATACTGGCAAAAATGTGGAGCAACAGGAATTCTCATTTAATGGTGGGAATTCAAAATGGTAGAGCCACTTTGGAAGATCATTTGGCTATTTCTTACAAAACTAAACATACTCATACCATATCATCCAGCAAGTGTGCTTCTTGGTATTTACCTAAATAAACTAAAAATTTATATCCACATAGAAATTCTCATGGATGTTTATAGCAGCTTTATTCATAATTTCCTAAACTTAGAAGTAACCAAGATGTCCTTTGGGAGGCAAATGGATAAACTGTGGTACATCTAGACAATGGAATGTTATTCAATACTAAAAAGAAATGAGCTATCAAGCCATGAAAAGACATAGAGGAAACTTAAATGCATACCACTAAGTGAAAGAAGTGTGAAAAGGGGACTTCCATTATGTGACTGCTGTCATTCTCACAAGCTAGATCTGGGCCAGAAATGATATTATGTCTTGTAAATTCCCTCAGAGACTATCTGATCGACTTCTCCCCTATGCCCCATGGCATGCTTGTTCCTAAAACAGACTGTTGCCCTGTCCCGGGGCAAACATGTAAGATATTTTCCCTTATCTGGAATGGGTCATGCATCATTGCCCCATCCATCCTGCTCTGTTCTATACAATTCTTTAGCACCTGCCATGCAATGTGGAGGATACCCACTTGTTTTGTCAGTGCCCAAGATGTGCCTCATAGTAAGTTTCCCTTAATGAACTGTTCATTGCCAGACTGGAGCGGCCTGCCCCTTTTTTTTAGTTTTTCTGTGCCCTCTAATTATAGAGTAGATTTTCAGTCTCAGAGCTTTTCCATGGATCTGTGTGTACAAATAAGAAGTCAATCTGAAAAAGCTACATACTGTGTAATTCCAACTACATAACATTTTGGAAACAGCAAAACTATGGAGACAGTTAAAGGATCAGTGTTGCAGGGTTGGAGGCATAGAAGAGATGAACAGGCAGAGCACAGAGGATGTTTAGGGCAGCGAAACTATTCCATATGATACTATAATGGTGGATATATGTCATTATACATTTATCCAAACCCACACACAGTATGTACAATACAAGGAGTGAACACTGATATAAACCATGGATTTGGGGTAACAATGGTGTGTCAATGTACTTCATCAATTGTACCACTCTGGTGTGAAAGGTTGTACCTTTGGTGGGGGGTGGGGTGGGGAGGCAAGGATTGGATGGTAAATTTCTTAACTTTCTGCTTAACTTTGCTGTGAACTTAAAACTGCTCTTTTAAAAAGTCTATTTTATAAAAACATTTTAGATAATGCAAATTTCTCCAAAAAATTAGTCATCAAGCAGAAAAAAAAAAAAAACCCCATAACATAGCTAGCTCTCCAAAATAAATTACATGTCTACAAACAAGAATTTGGACGTATAGGGGAGAACACTTTAAATAGGAAACTCAAAAACCAAGAACAGAAATGGATTTTTTAACGTATAAAGAAAAGAAAAAAAATAAGTTTTTTAAAGTCAGAAAAATAAAAGGAAAAGATAGAATCATATGAGAAAATGCAGTCTAAATTACAAGATACACAGGGATAACATATTTGAACAAAAATTTTATAAGGGACAATAAATAACATAAAGGAAACGAACAAGTGATAGAAAATGGGGGGTGGGGGGGGGACAGTAAAAAAGGTCAGAAAGCAAGTGGTTGAAATTGAAGCCAGACAAAAAAGAACCAACATACTTATAATCAAAGTCCCTAAAGACTAAAAACAAAATGAAAGAACAGAAATAATATTCACAAGTATAATCCAAAAAAAGTTCCCATATACTTGACAGGACCTAGCAGGCCCCTGAGAAAGTAGATCTGAAACAATCAACTCTGAGACATATCCTAGTTAAACTGTTAAGTTGTAAGAATAAAGTAAAAATTCTAAGCACTTCCAGGCAAAAAGATAAAATAATTTACTAGAACAAGAGAAATAGACAGTCATCATACTTTTCAAAAGCAAAATACAAGAATGGAACGTCATTCTGTAACAATTCATCACCAAAATGTGTGAACCAAAAATTTTATATACTGACAAGCTGGTTTTCAAGTATTAAGGCAATATAAAAACAATTATAAACATGTAAAAACTCAGGAAATTCTGTACCTAGGATCCCTTTTTGAAGACTCTAGTAAAGATCCAAACAAAAGATAACTTGGAGAAACCAGCAAAGGGATTAATTTAGTATATTTGATTGTCTAATACTAACTAAGATAGAAGAATAACGTATGGAAATAATTCAAGTTAAAAGATGGAGGAAGAAAGGCAAGGAGAAGAGAAAATAACAAGGACGTTGTTGTAGAGGTGATAGGTGAGAATCAAAGGATGGTGTCAAAAATGACAAATGGCACTAAAAAAAGGTATACATACAAGGACAAAATCACAAATCATCCTAAATACCAAATTAAAAATAAGAAGAGCAAAGAAAACACATCATGTAGAGAAATGCAATAAATATATCTAGTAGTTATAACAAAATAATGACAAAATTGAGACCATATCAGTCATAGCAATAAATATGAATGGGTTTAATTCATCTAATGTAAGAAAAGATTTTCAATTTGACTCATAAAGTGAGAACCAACTATAGACTGTATACAAGAGAAAAATCTAGAACAAAGTGATTGAGAAAGGCTAAAATTAAAGAACTTGGCAAAGGTATACTAAGCAAATGGAAACAATAGCAAGGGTGTTCAGTCTTGATATCAGACAAAGTATAATTCAAGCCATAAAGCATTAAACATAACAAAAACACTTTTTAATGCTAAAAGTCATAATTCACAATGAAGATAAAATAGTTATAAATATCTATGCTCCAAATAACATGATAACCAACTTTTTACTGCAGACACTAAAGGAGAGATGAAAAGACAGAAATACACTTTACATAGGAGATTTTAATATACCACTTTCAGTATAAGACAGAGCAAACACAACACATCCATATGGTTATACAAGACATAAACAACACAATAAGGAAGATGTAATGGGTGTGTGTTGAAATTTACATCCTGATAATAGAGAATTCATCTTTTTTCTCAAGTACACATGGAATATCCACAAAAATTGATTCTGCCACAAGGCCACAAAAAAAAAAAAAAAAAAAACCTGAAAATCAAAAACCCTTTCATTAAACAGCTCTTTAGTTAGGGGAGAAATATAAAATAAAATTACAGAATTTCTAAAACATAGTGATGAAAATACTACATATCAGAATTTATAAGATACATTTAAAGAAGGGATCAGAGAAAATCATAACCTTAAACATTTACATGTTCACCACATCCTTGCCAACACTTGTTGTTCATTGATTTCTGTGACCAAAAAAAAAGTGACAAAAGAAATAAAAGCAAACCAAAAGCACAGGGAAGACAATATTAAAGATAAAGGCAGAAATGAATAAGACAAAGAAGAGGAAAACAATAGATCTAATTAATATATGAATATCCTTTCCCTGTCCTGAGTATCCTGTCATTCTCTTCTACTGTATCAGTTCTTTCTGGTTCAAAGTCACGAGCCCTCTGCCACTGCCTATAAAACATTCTGCAACTTGGGAAGGGCTCTCATGCCTGGTGACCATGGTAACATGCAGGAAGATGCAAATTTTTATAAATAAGGATCATAAAAGGAACTAGGGTGGTTTTATTCTTTGGAATCTGAAATGGAAACTGGACAATAAGGTTCACGGCAAATTCCCCTTTCAGGCCTTCTTACCTGTTGTCTCTGTTTTATGTTGAAACCAAGAGGTGGGGCTGGGAGTGGGTATGAGCAAAGGCCAAGAAGAAGAAAGGGGAATAACTGGTCAGACAGCTACTCTTTCTCAAGAGACAAACAGCACTCGAGGAAAGGAAAATACCCGCTTATCAGCAATTATATGAGGAAGATAGAACAGAACAAAGAAATCAGGCCCAAATAAGAGCTTCCTTGTTCTGTCTTATATCTGTGAGCTGGGAGTTTCTACTCCTCAGTGCTTCTCTCTACTCTGGTTGAGATGGCACTTGATATACTATCCTCAGTGTGACTCAGAAAAGGCTGTAAGTACAAGATGAGAGTCACCCATTTCATTTAGCTTATGACTGCATCCAGGGACTCAGTAAAATTAGTGAGCTTAAAACAAATATAATGGGGGGTGGGCACATCCACTTGTTGCCCACCTCCCTGCTCATTCTCTTCCTGGTTGCTCCCCACAGAAGGAGAAGGTGCTAAAATGATGGGTGATTATTTTGGAATGTAACAGAGCCAAAGAGGGAGACCAAGTTCAACTCCCTACAGCCCAGGGAGGGCAAGACATGAAAGAGGAAAAGGATTCTCTTTTCTCAGTCGTTGTTCCCCTTCTCACCCTATAAAAATACCTTCTGACTGAAATGAATCATATCAAAACTGAAAATTCTACCAACATTTCTTCTTTAGAACCTACTGTGTGCTGGACACTGTACCAGGGCTACAGATTTAAAAAGAAGAAGAAGAAGAAATTGGCTCCTCTTCTCGAGTAGTTCACAGTCTAATGTTATTTTCATCTACTATGGTGCTATACAAGGGATAAGCTCTAGGTTCTAAGGAAATAGAGTCTATGAGAGCAAAATAATGAATATGTAGGAGTTAGCTAGGCCTAGAGAGATGTTCCTGCAGAGAGAACCACAGAAGCAAGGCCTGGAGACCACAGTATCCTTACCTCAAGCCAAAAAAGCCCCAAATCCTCGCATGCCTGAATAATGCATACCATATGTGGGGATGGAAGGAGGAGAGGGAGGGATTTGGTGAAATAGAATTTAAGCATGGAACTTTGATGAAGTACATTAAAAATAAATCCATAGCCTTCTTTCTAAAGTAAGAGGGTAAAAAACAAAACAAAACAAAACAAAAAAAAACCTCTTTTAGAGTGGGTATGGTTAAAGCAAACTAATTAACTTCCTAATCTCCACAGGTGGAATCAGACTCCAGGTGGCCTTTCAATCATAAAGCTGGTGTTTATTGCTAGATCGCATGAGGCAGATGGAAAGCAAGCACAACAGCATGTGCGGGAGCACACGCATACACACACACACACACCCAGGGCTGTTGCGTAAATTCCAAACCGCACGTCAGTTGAGTAAGAGATGATATCATAAACAGTACGAACTATGGAGGGTGGTGCCAGTCTACTTTGCTGGAGAGTGGACACAGCAATATCTAAGAATCAGGTTTGAAGGAAGAAGTAAAACTGTCATTATTTGCAGATGATATGATACTATATAGAGAGAAACCTAAAGATTCCACCAAAAAAAAAAACTATTAGAATAATAAATGAATTCAGTAATGTAGCAGGATACAAAATTAACATTCAGAAACCAGTTGCATTTATGCATCAATAATGAACAATCAGAAAGAGAAATTAAGAAAACAATCCCATTTACAATTATATCTAAAAGTATAAAATACTTAGGAATAAATTTAACCAAAGAGGTAAAAGACTTGTACTAAGAAAATTATAAGACATTGAAGAAAGAAATTGAAGACGCTATAAATAAATGGAAGCATATACTGTACTTATGGATAGAAATAATTTACATTATTAAAATATTCATACTATTCAAAGCAATCTATAGATTCAATGCAATCCCTATCAAAATACCAATGTTTTTTTCACAAAACTAGAACAAATAATCCTAAAATTTATATGGAACCATAGAAGACTTTGAATAGCCACAGCAATCTGGAAAAAGAACAAAGTTGTAGGTATCACAGTACCTGATATCAAACCATACTACAAGGCTATTGTAACCAAAACAGCATGGTACTGGCATAAAAAAAAGACACATATATCAATGGAACAGAATAGAGAGCCCAGAAATAAACCCATGCCTATATGGTCAATTTATCTATGACAAAGGAGACAAGAATATATAATAGAGTAAAGATGATCTATTCAATAAATGGTGCTGGGAAAACTGGACAGATACATATAAAAAAGTATGAAACTAAACCATCTTCTTACACAATATACAAGCATAAACTCAAAATGGATTAAAGACTTAAATGTAAGACTCGAAATCATAAAACTCTTAGATGAAAACATAGGCAGTAAAATCTCTGACACAGCTCTTAGTAATATTTTTTCTAATGTATTTCTTGCGGCAAGGGAAACAAAAGAAAAAATAAACAAATGAGACTGCATAAAACTAAAAAGTTTTGCACAGTAAAAGAAACCATCAACAAAACAAAATGGCAACCTACTGAATGGGAGAAGATATTCACCAATGATACATCTGATAAGGTGTTAATATCTAAAACTTATAAAGAACTGACACAACTCAACACTCCCCAAAATTAAAAATCCAATTAAAAATGGGCAGGAACCGTCTAAGGAACTGTCACAGATTAAGGAAAAAGGAGACACAACCTACTAAAATGCTGTACCAATGTTAATTTATTAGTTTTGATGTCAACATAAGGGGAAGCTTGATGAAGGGTACAAAGGAAAAAAACATTTTTAAAGAATCCAGGACATTTTTAGTTCAAGTAGAAAGCAAATGTTCATTTGAAATTCAGGCCAGGAGAAAAATGAATAAAGCATTTCCAGGACTCAGCCCTCTCATGGCTACAGATTTATGCCTCCATTATGATGCTAATCTCCTTGCTTTGTAACTGTCAATTTACCTGTGTCCTCCCATTAGACAGTAATACCATGTAGTGCAAGAACATTCTTATCGTCTTTGTATTTTCAGCACCTAGCCTAATGCCTAATGGGTAATAGGGTTTGGTTGGTACAATAATTCTTAAAATTCCATTCAGAGAAGAAACAATATAAATCATTTCAATGACCAAATCTGTTGTATTTATACCTTCTGTTTTCTTAAAGATCTTTCTCACCTTAAGATCTGTGTTATCTACAAGCAGAACTTCCTTAAACTGTGATATCTAATAAGACAAGGCTTAGTTAACCTCAGTCAATATCCAGATTGGTAATAATATGGATATCAAATCATGTGGGTCCCTACTTCACACTATACTGTTAACGTGATGTACATCATAACCAGGATACAACATTAAAATAGTTAACATTAACTTGTTGTTACTTCAGAAATAGTTTAGGTTCTGGTTTCATGTGTAGTAATGTACTGGCTAAAAAAATCCCTGATTTATTGGAAAGAAGTTATTTATTTCTCCATAGTAAACAAAACCATTTATTTATAAACAACTTCCTTATGAACCAAGAGATTTATAATTTTTCAGTAAAGAGTTATAGAGCATTAACAAATTTTACATCCATCAAATGCAGATATTTACTAGATTATAAACACATGCGCACGCTCACACGCGTGCACACACACACACGGGCGGAAGACCTAAATAGACATTTCTCCCAATAGGACATACAGATGGCCAAAAGATATATGAAAAGATACTCAGCATAATCATCAAAGAAATGCAAATTAAAACCACAATGAGCTATCACCTCACACCTGTCAGAATGGCCATCATCAATAAATCAATGAACAACAAGTGTTGGCAAGGATGTGGAGAAAAGGGAATCCTCGTGCACTGTTTGTGAGACTGCAAATTAGTATGGCCACCATGAAAAACAGTTTGGAGGTCCCTCAAAAAATTAAAAATAGAACTACTTTATGCAATTCTACTTAATAGCAATTCCACTTCTGGGTAGTTATCCAAAAAGCTCCATAACACTAATTCAGAAAGATATATGCTCCCCTATGTTCATTGTAATATTATTTACAATATAGGTGGTACATATATACAATGGAATGTTACTTGGTCATTAAAAAGAATTAAACCTTCCCATTTGCAGCAACATAGATGGACCTAGAAGGCCCAAATAAATCAGAGAAAGATAAATATCATTTATATGTGGAATCTAAAGAACAAAATAAACAAACAAACAAAACAGAAACAGACTCGTAGATATAGAGAACAAACTGGTGATTGCCAGATGGAAGGGAGGTTGGGAGACTGGGTAATAAAGGTGAAGGGATTGAGAAGTACAAATTACAGTTACAAAATACTCAAGGGGATATAAAGTACAGCATAGGGAATATACTCGATAATATTGTTATAACTATGTATATAGTGCCAGGTAGGTACTAGATTAATTGTGGGGATCACTTTGTAAATTATATAAATGTCTAACCACTATGCTGTATACCTGAACTAATATAATAATATTGAATGTCAACTATAATTGAAAATAAATTTTTTTAAAAAGAATCAGGTTTGGACCACACTCCCAGTTCTATCTCTGTCTGTGAAATGATTGTCACCACTATGAATTCTGCCCTGCACTCTAATATTTGGGGACCTGGCTATTTCTTAACTTGAATGGCATGAAGATGTGAGACCCACGCTGCAGAGTGGAAGTGATGGATTCCTGAAAGCATCTCTGCCATGGTCTCCACTACAAGCACATTTTTCATTCTAGCCTTTCAGTTTCCTTGCTCTGCACCTTAGTTTCTGCATCCAACAATGTCAGTTATAAAATCTGTCCCTAAATTCCTTATTTAGGGGAGATAAATAATTCCTAACATGGCTTAAGCTCCTTGAGCAGTGGCTATGTGTCCCAGAAAACAGGCCCCAGGAAGTTAGAATCACCTTAATCTAGAACAATGAACCTAAAGGTACCCATAGGTAGCTTTGGCTGTTCAATGTTTCATTCACTCAGCAATGTTTATTAAGTAACACTTACATGCACCACAGAGACAGAACTGATGCTCATTTATCTTTGTTTTCTAGTCTCATTATACATCACTTGTCTGTGACTAATGGATAAGAGAAATTGACCAAGTTATATACCAGTGTGAGCTGTGCCCATGGAAAGTTCCATCTTAATTCAGCCCTGCCACATGGGAAATGCAAAATAAAGCCAGTGACAAGGAAGGTAGCAGAATACCGTGTTCAGCTCACCTGGGAACACTAGTCAAGTAGGTCATGACATTCAGAAAGTCTTCATCTGAGATGTGTTTGAATCCCACAAACTCTGGAAAAGTGATGATGGGGGCACCATCTTTCCCTCGACCTCCTGCAAGAAAAACAGATAGTCAAGACAAAAGCAAAATGTTTTCATATCACACCTATGCAGGTAAAGGAGTCTGACGAATATCAAGTTGGGAGATGTGTATTGGCCTCCCCCTTTTCAATCCATATTATTTCACAGTAGAATGTGGAAAGGTTGACACCGAACCATTTTTAATCAAGTCTCTCTTCTCCTTCATATTTGCTCAGTGATGTTGTGAGAATTCAATTTTTTAATCCTTTAAAGGTAGTTACTGTATAAAAGTTAATATTGATTTAATTATTTTAGCATAGGTAGTATAGTAAATAATGCCAAATAATGCCAAAACAAATATATAATATTTCTCTTCATTTTTGTAGTTAGTAAATATCAAAGCTAAAATGGCATGGTGATTAAGAGAGTTAGCTCTACAATCAGACAACCTGGTTCAAATCCTGATTTGCCACTTAATTTCTATGTGATTTTAGGCAAGATACTTAACTTAAATACGAGTTTATATATTTCTATGTATAATATACATGAATAATATGTATGTTAATACTATTTGTAACTACCTCAAAAGGAATTGTGAGGATTAAGTGAAAACATATGAAAAGCACCTTAGCAGAGTGTTTATTGCATATTATTTGCTCAATAAATGGTGACAGTTATTATTATTATAAAGGGGCATAATGAGCTGCCCTTCATTAACTTATAAACAGAAATATAAGACATTCCAGTGAGTAAAAATGTAAAATTAATATTTAAATATTTAATTCATTGGAACAGAGGCCACCGGATTAAATTAAATAGATTCTATTTCCCAACCTCCTTGCTAGATGTAGCCACATGACTAAGTTCTATCCCCACAGTTCCCAAACTGTGTGTCAGCTACCCAGAAAACCACAGTGAACTCACAGAAGCACCATGAATATTTTAAATTTTTGAGGAAAACAGCAATAGTTGGCATCTGTTAGACGCCATGCATGCTACTAGCTTGAGGTATTTCACACTTTCAGCATTAATTGTACTATATTCTTTAGAATAGCATTGCATCTTTGTGAAAGTGGGTTTTTGGTGGCTGCTCAAATAAAAGCAAGGGCAGTAGGAAAATCAGTGTAGAACAGGAAATGAGGTTGGTGACATCTAGTCTGATTCTAAGGTTTGTGATAATTGTAATTATCTAAGAGTAAAATTTAACCAAAGTGTCCTACAATAGGTGATTGGATAAAGAAAATGTGGTACACATATACAATGGAATATTACTCAGCTATAAGAAGAGATGAAATACTGCTATCTGTGACAACATAGATGGACCTTGAGATAATCATGCTAAGCAAGATAGAAAAAGTTGAAAACCACATGATATCACTTATATGTTGGATATAAACCTAAAAGCAACAAAAAACAGGAAAAACAAACAGAGACTCATGGATGTGGACAACAGACTAGTGGTTACCAGAAGGTAGTGGGTAGGGGGTAGGTAGATGGGGTAAAAGGGGTTAAATATGTGATGACAGAAAGAAATCTAACTATCGGCAATGAACATACAAATGCAAAATATATATGACTTACTGTTGAATTGTACACTTGAAACTTACTGGATGTCGTTAATCAATGTCACCATAATAAACAAACAAACAAATAAACTTTTTTTAAAAAGAGTGAGATTTGAATATTACTTTTTCTTTCAACTTATGTGCATTTATTTTTTCAAATGGCTATTCGGTTGTTAGGATTTATAGATTTATTAAGATGTTTTAACCATTAAGTATTGATTTTGGCCAAGAAAGGCTATGAAAAAATTACTGAGATACTGAGGCACCAAGAACTGAAGCCATTGGGGAACCTGTGTCCTAGACAATGGTATATGAACTGACATGCTGTGAGCACCTTCCAGGTGATGCCTGTGGAGGAGAACTATGCTAAGAGGGATGATGACTACCAAGTAAAGCCAATTGCTACAAATTATTGCATGTATTTTGCATATCTAACAAAAGTGGTATCAGTGTAGGGTGTGGTTAGTAAGGACTATATAATGAATATGGGTGTGGGATCTATGAATAAATTATAGAAAAGAGAAGCAAAGGCAGGCAGTCTATCTGATGACATCACCATTAAGATCATCTAACCCATCCTGTTGTTCTTATTGCATGTCTGATAAGCATCTTCTGCTCACATTCTAACTTTCCATATAAATTTGTTTCAAGGGAGAGAATGTGCTATTGAACAAACATGACTATTTGTACCATGTAAAGAGTAAGTCAGCATTGTGGTTTTTCTACATAAGTCTTTTGTGAGTATTGTTAATGCAAGTATTTGGTTCTCAAAGACCAGTCAGGAAGGTATGAAACTGTGAGATTTGTCTGGATGACTAGTTATTCTCCAGGCAGTATCTCTTTACAAATCCTGTATACTGAAAGTTTAAAAAAAGATACCAAGCTTTGACAAGGAGACTGAGCTACCTCTTTACATTGACTGAAACAATTTAGATCAGATACATTCAGCTTTTACTAATATCCTTCCTCTTTGCAGTTTCACAACCATAAGGAAGTTTCAGAGAAATCTAAATTAAGAGAATCTGCATCTATAGTAAGGCACTGTATTAGTTGCATCACCAATATTTGCCAAGAGAATGGCTAAAACATTTCAAGGAACCAAATCACCCTGAAATATTCGTTATGATATGATTACACGATTTAATGATTTTACCTTTTATCATTAATTATAAATTAAAGCTATTCACACCTAAATGGAGAAAGGTAGGTGGAGTTTTCTTGTATCTTGGTTAATATTCATACTCAACACTAGAGAGGCACTACCCTTCCCTGCCCCAAGGCTAATTGGGGACACCACTTGCTGTTGAACATTAGTCTTAAGAGGTGGAAACACCAAAGAAACAACGCTGAGCCTCAGGACAGACGTTGCCAACCCACAAGGTATTCAGTGCCACCTTGTGAAGAAACATGGAAATGCAAAAGGAAGATAAGGCCAAAGAAGCCTCATTCAAGGAAGATAAAACCAAACTACTGGAACTAAGTAAAATGATTAGCTAAATAAACTTCACTCCTACTAGTATAATTTTTATCTGTTCATTAAATGACATGAAAAATTCATCATATAGAGAATTTGGAATGCTGGGAAATCCTATAGTAAGATGGTGAAGATCAACAACAGGAAAGAGAATGAGGCAGTTACTGTCATTTGCCTTTTAGTATCTATTTTCCTTTTCTCTTTCTCCAAAAGAACTGATTTTAGCTGGATAAATGCCAGCCACTCTCCCTGGCAGACACTTTGGAATCTCAGGGACTGGGATACTAAATAATCTGTCCTACATAATCAAGAATTGTCACACATCCTATATGATTTTCATATATCCTACCAGAAATGCAATATAAGTGCAAAATCCATCTATTTTGATCTGATTCTAGACTCTAACTCTGTTTTACACATAAGCACCAAGTTTTAAAAATATTTTTCCAGTTTTATTTAGATACAATTGATGTATGACATTGTATTAGCTTTAGGTTTACAACACCATAATTTGATAGATGTATATATTGTGAAACAGTCACCACAATGTTCAGTTAACATGCATTACCTCATATAGTTACAAACTTTTTTCTTGTGGTGAGAACTTATAAGATTCATTCTCTTAGCAATTTTCAAATATAAAATACAGTATTAACTATAGTCACCATGCTGTACATTACATCTCCAGAACTTACTTACCTTATAACTGAAAGTTTGTACCTTTTGATCACCGTCACCCATTTCTCCCACCTCCACCCCTACTTCTGGCAACCATCAAATCTGTTCTGTTTCTATGAGCTCTCTCTCACTCTCTTTTTTTTTTTTTAGAGTTCACCTATGAGAGATCATAAAGTGTTTTTCTCCAACTTATTTCACCTAGCATAATGCCCCCAGGGTCCACCCATGTTCTCACAAATCATAAAGTATTTTTAAACAGTTTTAATAGATACTGAATTTTCCAGGAATGCAAGTACCCTATAAACTGAGGGAAGATAATACTTTACTTTGTTCAGAACTTTATCAACAACTGTTTACTATTTTGGAAAATCTCTATGGTAAGGCCACTCAGGGTGTCTGATAACTCATAACATCACCCTCGCATTTGTACCTGTCACGCACATGGGGAAGCATCTGATGATTTCATTATTTTTTCGGTGTAGCTAGAAATACATATTGAAATACATATTATTTTATTATGCTTACTTTCCTTTTATTTCTCCTTTACATTACAGTTCGCCTTTACATTTCATTAAAAAAATTTTTTAAGTATATGAGTAAGTATGGGGGTAAGTGTTCACCTTCTGTGGACATACAGCTAACTATATTTCCCAGCTTCTCTTGCTGTTAAGTGCATCCATATAAACGAGCCAAGTTCAAGTCAATGGAATGTAATTGGTGCTGTTCCTAAACTGAGGCTTTAAAGAAGCAGTATGTTCTATTTCCCTGTCTGCTTTCTGGATGCAGATAATGAAAAGGCCACAAAATGGATAACAGTAACAAGAGCCACAAAGTGAAAGGACCCTCCATTAGTGAACCTTTGCATGAAGAGAATCATCTGCTGACAAGAAACATACGTGCTGGACTGTTCAAGAGTAAGATCTGAATTTCTATTGTGTTTGTTTGAGTCACTATACATTTCAAAGTCTATTTGTTACAGATTACAATATCTATAAATTTCATTTCAGGATGGTGAGGGGCAATATAAATCATTTGGTATATTAAGAAGGCATTTGGTACATTTAGAACCATATCTGTAGCCTGCACTGCCCAACACAATAGCCACAAGATACATGTGGCTCTTGAGCATTTGAAATGTGACCAGTCCAAATTGAGATGTGCTGTAAGTGTAAAATACAAACTAAATTTCCAAAACTTAGTACAAAAAAAATGTAAAAGTATCTCACCAATAATTTTGAATATTGATGACAGGTTGAATAATGTTTTAGATATAGTGAGTTAAATAAAACATGTTATTAAAATTAATTTCACGTGTTCCTTTCTGCTTTTTTAATATGGTTACTACAAAATTTAAAAGTACATATGTGGGTCACTTTATATTTCTATTAAATAGCACTGCTCTAGACCTTCTTGCATTGGCTTTTATTTCCCAGGTGCCTTGTTACTATCTCCATCTCTGATTGAGATATGTGTTTTGACTCCACTCACTTCCTTGGTGAGAACTCCTCACTTGCCTTAGGGAACTCCACCACTGCCAACCCTGGGCTCCACTTGCATGTGGGCAAAATGTTAGGGATTCTACAAGACTAAGAGTATTTTATGCCTTCATTATTAATTATTTCTAAAAGGATTAAGGGTGGGGATGGGGGAGAGGCATCCAGACTATGATTCCAAAGGGGAGAATGACTATTAAAAAATAAAGAAAGGAGGAGAAAAAAATGGCATAGATGATAGAGGCTCAGTTCATCCCTCTGGCGACCAAATCAAAGTTGTGAAGGAAACAAGGAGCAGCGGCAAGGAAAAATTACCTGGGATCTAGATGAATAAGCCACACAACTATGGAGGAATCCAAGAAATCACCCTGTAACAGCAGAAGGTATGATGGGGCGAGGACGTGGGGCTGCCTGGTCCTGAGCGGCTGAGTGAGACAGAGGCTGCAGCAGAAGCAGAAGCCTCTTAAAGGGGCCGAGTCTGTGAGTGGATTTTTGCAGTGACGGACCTGCTTGCTCTGAGCACCAGTGCCTGTTCGGCTGCACGTAGGGGGCACCAGGGACTTACAGGGAGATATTGTCGGAATGAGGTCCTAAGCAAGACTTGCAGGGTACAGAAGTGCCAGTGGAATCCATTGTTCCCTGTTGAGCCCTCCCCGCTACCAGTGCGCCAGACACAGCCCTGCCATAGCTGTGACGTCATCAAACTGGGTCACAGAGGTCGCTCCGCCCATATGATTCTCTGAAACTCTGCCTCCCCCAACCCGTGGCCCCACCCAAGCCACATCCAGGTATATTCTCAGCAAGTCAGGTGCTCCTTGCTGGGCAGTGCCTAGACTCACACTGGAGCCAGCTGACCTTGGTTTCTGGTATGGCCTTTTGAGGAAACTATGACTACAGTATCTGTGGATTGCTTGCTAAATCTTGACAGGTGGCACCGGAGGGGTAGAATCTTGGGCTAAATTTGGCCTGCAGCTGAACCCCTCTCAAAACTGTGCCACTGGACACCTACTTCACAAATCCACACTAATAAGACCAGGAGACTTTGGAGCTTTGCTTAGTACATAGAAACAGACACGGAAAGGCAGCCAAAATGGGAAGACAAAGAAGCAGAAACCATATGACAGAACAAAACAGAGATCCAGATATAATGGAGTCAAGTAATCTAACAGATGAAGAGTTCAAAACACTGGTTATAAAGATGTTCGATAAACTTTTGGGAAATGTAAAGAACTCCAACAAAGAGATAAATTATATATTCATTATATACTCATTGCGTGATTATATACTAATATACCGAGGCATTAGAGTTTTGGTATAAAGCTGTAGGAATCCACCTTGCCCCACCCCACCATCCAATCCAGACCTGATGCATGTTGGCCTTGAGGCCTTCCATGGTGCAGGGCCACAGCAGCAGTTGCCAGAAACCCAGAGAGAGTCCCTATCCTGCTTTTTGTTTTGGACAAGCATAGGCTCGTTGTGAGAAGCTCTGAGACTGCACCTTTAAGAGGTTGGTGGGGCACTTCCGCCAGAGACAACACTATGGTACCTGAGGATACAGGGAGTAAGGCATCCACTGGCCTCACAGGACAGACCAGGAGGACTTAAGCAATTTAAAACTCAGTACCTATTATGTTTCGGGCTCTGTTCCAAGCATTGGCAATGCAGGCAGAAATAAGAAAAATGGGGACTTTGTACTTATAGAGCTTTCAGTGACTATACAAGCAGTGACTAATGTGGTGAATTCCAGAGAATTTCTCAGATGTTCTGGACTGTGTAAGATGTCACCACCTAGGACACAACTCTGGGATGGGGAGAGGTATCCAAGTAACAGAGATTAAATTTCCCTTAAACTCAGTAGAATAAGGAGTTTGGAGCAAATTAAATATGATTTAGAGAAAGAAATGTGACTTTTTTTACATCCCATGTTGTAGAGTAAAATAATCCATACCAACTACATATTCTCTCTGTGATGTAACTAAGATGGCTTTGTTGCATTTTTCAGAAGAGATATAAAAGATAAAAAGTGACTTATCACCTTATTCCTCTGTGATGTGTGCTAAAAACATCTCATCTCACTATCTCATGCTTCCAAGTTTAAGCTAACTATAATTTAGGGTTTGGTATGTACCTCCAGTTTCAGTAATTAAAGTTATGTCACCCTTCGCTAAATGAATAAGAATAGTAGCCTAGTAATGACAACTTTTCAAGGTTGTGCCCAGGTTCAGAAAATTTCTATCTTTTTATTAGTATTAGCCTCTCTTTATTCCCAATCAAATGCCTAATGCAAAACAATGGTGTTATAATTAGGTCCTTAAAAACTAAGAATAAAAGACGAATCTCTCAGAGAACAAATAACCTCAGCAATGTTCATTTACCCTTAAAACCAAGACTCTCGAAAGGTTGGATCTTAGAAGAACAGCTAACAAGAACATTCGAAGGACATCATGGTGTCAGCTGAGGTCACTAGTTATTTATTTTTTCTTCCTGAAAATCTTTTCGGCCCTGTTCTTTCACAACCTTGAAGAAATGTACTCCCTTGAGAAACAACAAATTGCACCCAGAATTGCACCCAGAATTGCAAACAGAATTGCAAACAGAATGCCATCTATGAGATCCCACCCTCTTTCAGCTGAATAGTCCCCAGTTCATTTTAGTCCTAGGTGAGGCTTAAGGGATGACTGAGACTTGAGTATAATGTTCATCAAGATTCAGGAGGCTGGGCTCTCCCAGCTGGACCCCACAACAAAATCTAGAAATGCAAATGAATTTGCCCCTTACCTGAAAGAATGGCAAATTGCCTGTGAAGCTGTTCAATTACATCCACTGCCAACAAGGGCCTGATTTCCTGCTGCATAATTTCATCTGCGCAAATGAAATACAAATTAGGTTAGATCCTTGCAAATTACAAAGAAAAACTGAAAGGAAGGAAGGAAGGCTCTAGTATTAGGGAAATGTGGGACTTACCAAGGTATGGTTATAGACACATTATTCTTTTGAGAACTCTATCCCTGAGATACATGCATGGATCTGGATTTTCAGTGGTTTGAAGCTTATATACATGAGAACAGGGACATATTTCTAGAGCTTCTCCCAAACTTTTGGGTGGGGTTAATGCAAGGAGGGGCCCCTAAAGTTTAAGCTTCTATAGCTTCACAGTAAACTGTCTGGGACAGTCTTATTGCCAAGGCAGGTCTTAAGGTTTCCGCTTACACTTTTGGGTCTGCAGGACATTTAAAACACAAACTACGTGAGTTACCACATAAGTTCATCTCAAGCTGGATCATAAAAACAATCTGGATTTATGAAGGTTCTTTGATTTTCATTTCCCTCTCTCCCTCACTTCCTTCCTTTTGTCTCCTTCCTTGTTCTCCTATTTTTTTTCCTTCCAGAATACTTTAAGGGGCCTCTTCCCACTGCCAAGTATGTTTAAGGAGGCAATTCTTTATTTTGCTATTTAAAGATGCTGCTTACTAAATAAATGGGTATAGGTATCCAAGGCAAAAATTCAAATCTTTCAAGCACAAATCTACAAATGTCCTCTAACTCTAACAAGTGATTTATAAGCCCTATGATTTGCATTCTACCCATATGGGGAAGGGAGGTGAGAGAGAGGGGAAGACTAAGTGGAATGCCTTAGCCTGGGCTGGGAAGAGAAAGACATTTTCATGCTCTCTCTGCCTAAGATACTATTATCCTCATTTACTCAGGGAATCTCAAAGAATGAACTGGTTATTATTTCTATAGTTAAACATCTAGTAGATTAAGGCACAGATCAACGAGTCTGCAGACTAACACTAAGTAGAAACTGCCTATTGATTCAGTATGAAGCCAGGATAATGTCATGATACTCTAATGTAGACCAATCAGAGGTTGTATTTGGTGAGCTTCTCAGCTTTGGTGAGAAGATTAAAGGAGATGATGCATATGGAGATGTACACAATAGGTGCTTAGTAAATGCTGGTTATATCCATTTCTCTGGACAGGTCTTTCCCATATTTATTTTCTGAAAGTTGTATAAAGGATTGGACAAGTGTCAACTTAAACCTTAAAACCCTTCTTGGTGACTCTACCTTTTTTTATCCCCTGGAGGAAAGGGAGTAAACTTGGGCCGGTGCTCCTAAAAATTCAAAGAACTCCTGCATTGCTATTAATTTTATGGGTGCAATAATGGTACTGTTGTTATACTTTATAAAAAGGGAAGGTCTTCTCTGTGAGGTACACAAAGTATTTAACAATATAATTTTCAGAAGTCTGAGATCTATTTAAAAATATTCCAGCTGTCCTTTCTGCCAAAAATGTACAGGGAGAAGGGGAGATGAAACCAGATTGAGAAAATGTGGATAATAGTTGAAGTGGTTGATGGGTCCGTTAGGGTTCATTATACAATTCTTTTACATATATTTCAAATTTTCCATAATAATATGTAAATTACAATTGGATAACAACATAGAGAATTTAAGCAGAAAAAGGAGATATGTAACTGAAGAGTTTTTCAGAATACAATCTTCCAGTGGTCTAGAAAAGCAGCACATTCAAAAATAGAGCTGAATTATTATTTTTTCATGCCTGAGGGAGCATATTTAAGAGACAATGACTCCAGAGAAAAACAAAGATCATAAGATGCAATTTATTGTTACTGTACCTCAATATTTGAGGTGTACTTTAAATTAAACATTTTAAATTAAAGATGTAAGATGTGAAAGGGACAACAGAAGTAAGCCAACCATCCCTTGCGTCATCTCATTTTTTAAATTTTATTTTGTTTTATTAAAATATAGTTAATATACACTATGATATTAGTTTCAGGTATACAACATAGTCATTCAACATTAATATACCTAATAAATGATCATTGTGCTGTCTAGTAACCATATGTCATTGTACAAGGTTACTGCGATATTATTGACTCTATTCCCTATGCTATACATACCCATCTCATTTTTCTCCTTAAGCCCACTCCCACCCAGTTTGGCAATCATCAGCTTGTTCTCTATACTTATGAGTCTGTTTTTGTTTTGTTTATTCATTTATTTGTTTTTTGTAGATTCCACATATGAGTTCATACATATGTCTTTCTTTGTCTGACTTACTTAATTTCACATGATACCCTCTAGGTCCATCTATGTTGTCGCAAATGGCAAGATTTCATTCTTTTTTATTGCTGAATAGTATTCTATTGTATATGTATATACCACATTTTATCCATTCATCTGTTGATGGACATCTAGGTTGCTTCCATATCTTGGCTGCAATGAACATGGGGGTGTATATATCTTTTCAAATTAGTGTTTTTATTTTCTTCAGATAAACATCCAGAAGTGGAATTGCTGGATCATATGGCAGCTGTATTTTTAATTTTTAAGGAATCTCCATACTGTTTTCCATAGTGGCGGTACCAATTTACAATCCCACCAACAGTACACAAGGGTTCCCTTTTCTCCACATCCTTGCCAACATTTGTTATTTGTTGATTTATTGATGATAGCCATTCCAATAGATACAAGGTGATAGCTCAATGTGGTTTTGATTTGCAACTCCCTGATGATTAGTGACGTTGAACACCTTTTCATGTCTGGGAGAAATATCTATTCAAGACCTCTGCTCATTTTTAATTGGATTTTTTGTTTTTTGTTAAGTAATATGAGTTCTTTATATATTTTGGATATTAACCCCTTATTGGATGTATACTTTACTAATATCTTCTTCCATTCAGTAAGCTGTCTTGTAGTTTGTTGATGGTTTCTCATGCTGTGCAAAAACTTTTTAGTTTGATGTAGTCCCATTTATTTTTTTCTTGTTTCCCTGCTCAAGGAGATATATCAAAAAATATGTTGCTAAGAGTGATATCAAAGAGTTTATTGCCTATGTTTTCTTCTAGGAGTTTTATGGTTTCAGGTCTAACATTTAAGTCTTTAATTCATTTTGAGTTTATTTTTGTGTATGGTATAAGAAAGTAGTCCAATTTCATTTTTTTACATGTATCTGTCCAGTCTGTCAACGCCACTTACTAAAGAGGCTGTCTTTACCCTATTTTATATTCTTGCCTACTTTGTCATAGATAAACTGACCATATAGGCATGGGTTTATTTCTGGGCTCTTTATTCTGTTCCATGGATCTATGTGCCTGTTTTTATGCCTGTGCCTTACTGTTTTGATTACTGTAGCTTTGTAGTAGAGTTTGAAATCTGGGAGTGTGCTATCTCCCACTTTGTTCTTTCTCAAGAATTCTTTGACTATTCAAGGTCTTTTGTGGTTCTATATAAATTTTAGGATTAGTTGTTCTAGTTCTGAGAAAAGTGTCTTTGGTATTTTAATAGGGATTGCACTGAATCTGCATATTACTTTAGGCAGTAAAGACATTTTAATAATATGAATCCTTCCAAACCATGAACAATATATATGCTTCCATACACCTTATTTATATCTTTGTCAATGTCTTATAGTTTTCAGAGCACAGGTCTTTCACATCTTTGGTTAAATTTATTCATAGGTATTTTATACTTTTTTGATGCAACTATAAATGGGATTGTTTTATTTCTTCTGATCATTCTTTATTGGTGTATAGAAATGCAACAGGTTTCTGTTTATTGATTCTGTATCCTGCAACATTACTAAGGTCATTTATTAGTTCTAATAGTTTTTTGGTGATGTCTTTAAGGCTTTTTTTCCCCCTCCTCTCCACCTTTAAGGCTTTCTATATAGAGTATCATGTCATCTGCAAATAATCAGTTGTATTTCTTACTTTCCAGTTTGGATGCCTTTTCTTTATTTGTCTTGTCTGATTACTGTGGCTAGGATTTGAATAGAAGTGGTGATTTGGACATCCTTGTCTTGTTCCTGATCTTAGAGGAAAGGCTTTCAGCTTTTCATTATTGAGTATGACATCGGCAGTGGGTTTGTCACATATGACCTTTATGTTGAAATATGTTTCTTCTATATCCACTTTAAGAATTTTATCATAAAAGGATGTTGGATTTTTCCAAATGCTTTTTCTGCACTTATTGAGATGATCATATGATTTTTATTCTTTATTTTGTTAATGTGATATAGTGCATTAATTGATTTACAGATGTTGAACCATTCTTGCATCCCTGGGATGAATCCCACTTGGTCATGGTGTATAATCTTTTTAATGTATTGTTGAATCTAGTTTGCTAATATTTTGTTGAGAACTTTTGCATCTATATTCATCAAGGATATTGGCCTGTAATTTACTTCTTTTGTAATATCTCTATCTAGTTTTGGTATCAGAGTAATGCTGGCTTCACAAAAGGACTATCTTAAAATCAAAGAACCATTAAATCAAACCATCATTAGTCAAGGACCATCTGTATAATTATGAAGACTATGTCCACGGAGAAAGATTTAACATATAATATCAAGGACATAAAAATCTTATGTATGGTATGATCATGGCCAGGTAAAAAAAGAAAGAAGAAAGCATGTGGTGTATTTGTACAGGCATATGAAAAAAGAACACATGAAATAGTTATGTTAGAGTGATGGGCTCATACTGTGGTTATACCCTATAACTTACATAAAGAAAAGTATGCTCTGGTAGCCTTTATTTTTTTTTACGCTAATAGGACTTTATTGATGTACAATTTACATGCAGTTCAATGCACAAATATTATGTGTACAGTTTGATGAATTTTGACAACTACATACACTGATATAACCATCTAACAAATCAAAATATGGAACATTTCCATCACTCCAGGAAGTTTTCTTGTGACCCTTGCCCCTAACTCCACACTTGTGAGAACTCCACATATTACAACCCTCCTTCCCATAAATTTATGAGTAAAAGACCAATGAGTGCCTCTATCAGTCATGATCCAGGCCTCAGTGCTAGCAAGGCACACTGTAGTTCTAAATATCCACTCTATTAACACCACTGGGTCCCCAGGGGAATACTTCTTGACATCTCTTGGTCTATGTCCTCAAAAGGAAAGGTGATTGTATCCAAACGCTAGGATGGTTTATGGGCTGTGCCACTGGTGATATCAGGGACAAACACTGCTTCTGAGTCCTGGGAGGATTTGAGTGGTGAAGATTCAAGCAGTGGAAGTGCTTAGTTAAAAGAAAAAACAAATTAATTAACTTGCCGAATTCTTCCTCTCGCGTGGCACAAATGCTGTAGATTCTTATATAATGACCATGTCCAGATACAATATCTTGTCCAGTACTACTAAGTATCAACGATCTTACTTTTTTCCCTTCCAATTCATTATGCAAACATTCAAATTTTGAACTTTTTGAACACAATCACATTTTACTTAGATCACATTTACTTCAGATCACTGCTCCCAAGAGCTCAAATTATGTGAAAATCTCAATTATAACAATTTGGTGCTTTTCCTGAGATGAAGGCAAGAAAAAAATATATTATGGGTTAATTAATGATGTGTGGATTATGGATATCTTTATTACTCATCCATTTCACTAGCTAATTAACACAACACAAGCAATAATTTAATTTAATCATCTTTGCTATTTTCTGATTTTTAGTCATATAAAAACTATAGTTTTACATATTTTAATTTTGTTCTTATGAGAGTATGTTTGTCAAGGTAGAATATTTTATTTAACTGTGGTATGTGGGCCTCCATTTGTACTCTTGACCGAGGCTCTGCAAAGGCCTACTTAAAATTGCTTTGAGAACTGATTAAATATTAACTAGGCATAAGCATTTCTGGTTTTGAATACATATCCAAATCTCTTTTCTCACTTTTTGTCCATTACAGACAATGTTGATACATTTTTTTTAAAGCTTCTTAATTTCTGCTCTGACATTTCACATTGTATCCCTGTATGAGACAAGCACTATTGCAGAGGTGGAAGTTTCTTTGCAGAGGGTTTCCTTAGCAACAAAGCTGGAGATGACATTCTCCTGTTGCCCTTCAGAACTCCAGGAGAGGTGAAATGAGTTCTGCTGCCTGGGGTATTCTGATAAAAAGCATTCAAGGCCCTGGAGGAAATTAAGAAAATATCTGAAAATTCCTAACCCCTCCTTGCCATAAAGCTCTCACGTTTTAGAACTAGATTTCAAAAGTGCGCCAACCACCATTTTAATCAACACTCCCCCAGAGCAGTGCTCCTCAAATTATAATGGATATTTAAATCACCTGGGTTTTAAAATGCAAATTATGATTCAGTAGGCGTGGGGCGGGGCATTTCTAACATGCTCTCCTGATGCTACTGATGATGCAGCAGAGAAGCAAGCACACATTGATTCCAAGGCCTTAGACTATTCTTGGTCCTTTCCTGTTGCTTATGAAAATGCAGTTCAGGGAAAATTCTATAAAAATAATCATCTATGTGTATTCAACGTATTCTTGAAACAGGCCTACATGGTGTAATTTTTGGCCTAAAATCTCGTTCCATGTTGCTTTTGAAGTCAGCACCCTGGGAAACAAGCCATCCCTGGCTTGAGCTCCTGCTTACCTCTCCTTCCAGCACACTTCAAGCCCTACCCCGATACTCAGTGTAGGCCCCTTAATGCTTACAGCCTATTATTCTTAGCCTACTCCCAGCCCTGGATTTAGTCAAATCTATCAGCTGGAAGCAATGTCTCAGGCAAGACAAGGCAATATGGTATAACATGAGGAGATGAGAAGAATCGATACAACTAATGATCACTGAACATGGTCTTCTTCCAAGAGTTTCTATATTTTCATTTCTTCTAAAGCTCCTTAGAGAAAAAAATATCAACACAAAGGAATCAAAATGGTAGAATTTTATACATTTTAGCAATACGATGGATAAACAATTTTACTTTTGTTTAAGAAAAAGCTCCAGAGGCTCTAGCCAAACATTCCTTCTTTCCTCTCTCAATTAATTCATTCATTCAGGTACTAAGGAAGCAGATTGAAAAGGACTAGACTTGCATCCCAGCTCTGCCACTGACCAGCCCCTCCATCTTTGGGTTCTCCCTCTGTAAAATGGGAATGATAATAATTAATAATATCTCTTTAGAGGGTTGTTGTGAGGATTAATATTACCATTTATTAAGCACTTACTACCTACTGTGTGCTGTGCTATATACTTTACATACATATCTAATTTAATTAATTTAAAATAACATGTGGAAGCAGTTTGGATATAACAGATTTAATTCAAATAGAATCCAATTAAGTTTACCATTCAGTCCTTTGAGTTATGATCCCAAACATATCACAAAAGATCTTTCTCAAACACCCATGTTATTGCCATGTATTGGTGGTTTTCCTTGAAATTCTGCTCATAAATTCCCCACTGATGTCATGTTACCTCTTTCACTACAAAGTAAACTTGATAGAACTTGTCACGAGCTTAGAAGGACTCAGGAGCAGAACAGAGATGAGAATTAGACCAAAATATAAATTGGACTGTAGTATACGATAAAAATGGCATTTCAAATGGGGGTAGAGGAAGATTACTCAAGAAATAGTGTTGAGTCAATCTGCTGGCTATACTGGGATATCAAGTGCAGTGATTAAGAGCATGACCTCTGGTGCCACAATGTGTAGGTTCAAATCCTGGTTCTGCCACTTAGAGCAGAGTGACCTCAAGCAAGTTGCTTAACTTCCCCATGCCTTAATTTCCTGATCTGAATATGTGGGAAATTATAATATATCCTCTTGGTATGGTTGTTCTAAGAACTGAGTAATATAACTGGAGAACTTAAAATTTCTGGTATATGGTAGGTGCTATATAAGGGTATCTTATTATTGTCAAAATGTTTAAGTTGTGCACATATTTCACTTCTTGAATCAAAAATAATTTCCAGCCAGATTAAATAATATAAACACAAAAATGCTAGAAGAAAATATGGGAGAACATTTAATACATAAAATTATAATACTATAATTATAACAGCCTTTCAAAATATGACAGAAATCTCAATAAGAAAAGACTAATAAAATCAACTAATTTAAAATCTACTTTGGCAGGGCACACATACCTTGAACAAACTCAAAAGACAACTGGGATACTTACAGCCCATGTGGATGAAAAAAGGCTATTTCCCTAGAGAGTCCTTACAAATTAATAAGAAATACGTATAATAGGCTGAATGGTGCCCCCCACCAAAAAATAAATAAATAAAGACATGGCCATTTCCTAATCCCAATACCTGAGAACAATACCTTATTTGGAAAAAAAGGGTCTTTGTAGATGTGATTAAGCGTCTTGAAGAGCCCACCAAAAATTCAGTTCCTCTTTCATACAGTAGCATTATCACTGGAAGATGACTCCTTAACCAGGGACTCAATCTCCCAGTCACCCCCAACCCCATCAACAGTTATGGCCATGTGACTAGCAAATGCCAGTGGGAGATGAGCAAAAATGATGTGTTACTTCTGAGCCGGGGTACATAAGAAACAGGTGTATCTTCACCATTGTCTCTTTGCCCTCCTATAAGCTGCAAACTGACAACTCTGAAGCTAGAAGGTGGCAGACCCACAAGATTAAAACAGGCAAGGTCTCTGAAATACTCTGAGGAAAATGGTCCTTTGACTGGAGACAGTGTACTGGAGTGTATTAATCTACTGAAATTTGAGGGTTGCAGTAGTTGGTATTACCCTAACTTACAGGCATGCATTCATTTTAAAGTGATATCTTAAATACATTTTGTTCTTTTTTATTTTGTTTATTTTTAAATTAAATTTATTGGGGTGACATTGGTTAATAACATTATATAAGTTTCAAGTGTATAATTCTATAATACATCATCTGTATATTGCATAGTGTGCTCACCGCCTGTAGTCTAGTCTCCCTCTGTCTCTATATATTTGATTCCCTTTACCCTCTTCATCCTCCCTCCACTCTTTCTCCCTCTGGTAACCTTCATAGTATCTGTGTCTGAGTTCAGTTGTTTTGTTCTTTAAGAGAAAAAAGGGCGGGTAGTCAATAAAAAGCAAACCTTCAAGTGCCAATTTTCCCTGACTTCCAACAATCAAATAAAATATGGGTCTTGGGTAACACATATTTCAATCAGTATGTCATCTCTGGAGTTTCCTTCCTTTAATCCCAAGAAATTAGTATTATGCCAAGAAGTCTACTAACAGCATCCAATAAATATAAGATTGTCATAATGCCAGAAAGGCCATTCGGACACTCTTAAAACTTGCACAAAGATACTCAAACTTTCATTGCTGTCTTGAGTCACATATAGAATAAAATGATTTACAGCAAAAGCCTGTAGGTAAACCTTTCATAACCTTTAAGTGTGGGAACAAAAGAAAATAGTATATATAATGCTGTCAGTTTAAGATTCAGAAATTCATCATATTCTTCTTTCAAATTACTTCTTCTCCTCACTACTAACAAAACTGTAATGCTCTTATGATTTAACTGTTGGAAAATTAGGGCAATAATTTATTCCTGAATTCAAGCCCTGTAAGGATTTGTATGCATCCACAGGTGAGCACTTATGTGTTTTAAGTATGGAAAGCAAGATTTGATTAACAAGTTGTTCTTTCTTAATTAGCAAATACATAGTAGCCCTTGCCTTTGAGAATATAGTATTTGTATTATACTGTATAAGTACATGGTATAGAATCATAGTATAAGCATGAATAACTTCTCAACCAGAAAGTATAACTCCAACAATGATGAATTTATTTTAAAAGCACATTTCTCTATTCAATTTTCCTCTCTTGAAGAAATAGTTTCCAAGTATAAATAAAGAGTAATGAGACAAAGACATTTGCTTTAGTCACTGTTCTTAGCCTGCGATACAAAGGGGAAAATGTATTATTAACATTTTCAAGGCTAAAAAAAGAGGAAAAAAAAAGAAAGTGAGAGTATATTAATAAGCTCATCCACAAAAGAAAAAGCCTTAGGAGCAAGTAGTTGCTTCAGCTCTTAGTCAATGTTTGGAACATTGACTTCTAAATACATGTAAGGCAGACTTAGAAATGCTGTTCCTTCTCACTCAGCCCACTGAAGGGAAGTGTTTTTCTTTTTTCTATTCTTAAATCACCAGTCTGTTATCAGCTCATGCGTCTAACATGAAGCCTTAGCATTTTAGATTTAACATTTTTCTTCAGGAATGTGAATTTCATAATCTGGATTCTTATTTTCATTTTACAAAAAAATATATTTTTTAAATATAAAGTACAACTAAACAAAAATAATTAGAATTCTTTATAATTCCTTCATTCAAAATTAAATAGTTATCGCATTGGCATATAATAGTCTCTCTCTCTCTCTCTCTCTCTCTCTCTATATATATATATATATATATATATATATATGTATACACACACACACATAGACATATATGCTTTTAAAATAGGTTCATACTTACACATTCCATTTTACAGCCTTATTTTTTCAGAATATTGGATCATCTCTTATTTGAATTTTTCAATAAATGACCATCTATAATGTTAATAGCTGATTGTCTTTTTCAAAAAGTTATTTTTTAAACTCCTTAGCAAACTTGAGGCATTGCAAAGTAAAATTTTTTAACATAAAATTTGTTAAACCATTATGCCACTGAGAAAAAGGTGAGTAAAAACACATATAGAAAAGAAAGGCATTATTGCTCTCACAGTACCTTTTTTTGCCATATATTCTAACCTGATGCAACTTCCTAGGAAATGATGGTAAGCCCTCATCTCTGCCTCTGTTATCCGCACCAAGGTGTAAGGTAAGTATCTAGGGTCTTGCTGCCCGCATTTCTTACACCAGGAGGCCATTGGATCCCAGAAGACAGTGCTAGCATCACTCTCCTTCCATTCCGCTCTCAGCACTGCACTTTACATAGATGTGTTTAATCCTTTCTTCTGGCTAATCTCTCTGAAGTTCACTCAAGGTCATTTCATTGCTGAGAGCTGATCCTCTGGATTGGTGGGTGCTCACAGGATTACAGGCCAACAGATTACCATATTTCTTCATTTGGAAAAAAAAGGAAAATGGTGATGAGGATGTCAAGGGAAATCCTAGAGTCCATGAGTATCAGAATGTTTTTGGTTTTTTTTTTAGAGGAATCACACTATGAGATATACACCAGGCTACTAGATATTTAAAATAAAATAAAAGACAGGGATACGTTTTTTTTTAAAGGATGCTCTTAAGAAAATTTATTCCAGGCCTCAATCCTTCTTCTCTCAACTTCTCCAGGCTGTCAAGGAATACCATCCAGAGAATTAACAATGTAGCCAATAGAAGTCACTTTCCAAGAGACACAGATAGGTTGTACTATCTGTGCAATATGGTTTGGCACAGCAATGGCACAGTAAATATTCAAATCCTAAAATAGGATGTGTTTCCTGAACTACATCTAAAGATCAGGTACAAGTATATCATGACTGTAGTGAAGGAAGTTCTTTGATCTGACCAAGATCTCACTAACTCTTGGGGAAAAGTGAGTTCACCTTTCAGAACTGAATTACGCTGAGCAGAAAGTGTGGTATACTCAGAGAGAGGCTACTTTTTCATAGTGCATTTTATTTTGGTTCTTCGTGCTTAATGTCTTTGCTTATTAATGTTGTGCTCCAAGATTTACAGAAAGGGTGTAATGTGAAATACCTGATAAGTAAGTAATAAATAAGTTTGTATATGAATGTCTCATTTTTATTTGTAATAGTCGAGCTAAAATTTCAAAGGTTTGTAACTGGCGAAGGAGAAACTGAAAAAATTTTTTTATTAAAAAAGATAAATGTAGGGAGAGGGTAAAATTTACCTATGTTGAAATACTCAAATCAGAAGTGAATTTTGACAAATGGATACATCTCTGTAACTCATACTGCGTTCAAGATATAGGACATTTCCATCAATAGAAAGTACCCTCACATTTCCCTTCCTAGTCAATCCTTGCTCCTAAACCCCAAGTGACTGGACTGGCCACTGTTGTGATTTTTTTCAGTAGAGACTAGATTTGCCTGTTTGAAAAACTTCATATAATGTAATCTTACAGCATGTATTCTTTTGTGTCTAACTTCTTTCTCTCAGAATAATGCTTCTGAGGTTCATCCATGTTGTATGTATCAGTAGTTCATTCATTTTTATTGCTGAGCTGTAGCCCACTGTCTGGATGGCCACAGTTTGTCCAGTCTCCTGCTCGTAGACAGTGAGGGTTTTTTTTTTTCCAATTTGGGCTGTTATGAATAAAGTTGCTGTGAATATTCATATAAAGGTCTTTCTGTGGACATCTGCTTGCATTTCTCTTAGATAAATAACTAAGAGTGGTACTGCTGAGTCAAGGGAGAGGTGTATATTTAACTTGTAAAAAACTATGAAACCTTTCCAATTGGCTATACCAGAAGGCCCTTTAAGATTACAGGCTGCTCTGTTAAGTAATCCTGAGCCATTTCTCTGTTAATATTAACTGTGTGTGAAGTACTTTAAGAAAATACCAAAATTACGATGAAGAAATTTAATGTAATTTGAGACTCTAAAACTTATAAAGCCTCTTCTTTTCTCTACCATTAGTTATTATGAATATGCTAACTCTTACAAAATGCAAAGTCTGAAAGTCTTCTAACACAGGACAGCAAATATAGCAATTTGCAAACAACAGTTTCTTAGGTATTGCCAAATTTCTCTCTAAAATGGCTGTATCCATTTATATTTCCACCAGGAACACAGAAAATGCCTGAAAACCCACAGGCAGGCTCTTTTTCTTAATAAACATTGACTTTCCTACCCTTTCATTTAGATGCAAATAGCCACTAACGCTTGACTGACAACACAGCACCTTTGAACATAAGAGCTAACTTTCCTGACCACACAAACCCACAGTGGCAGTATATGTGCACCGACACCCATCCAAAGACAATCATAATTTTATCTTTTCACAGCTTACAAAAAACTCTAGGGATAGACAGACTGTTAATTCCTGGACTTTTTATTACATTTGAATCTATTATATGAACAAATTGTACAGCTCTTATAAATCTTTTATTCCATGCACTGACCATTACCATTTGACCAAGATATTGGACATTAAAGGATTGCATTTTATGTTTAATAATGAATTCTGAAATAAAGTGGGTACTAGGTAACTCTCCTTAGAAAAGAACTGATTATTTCAGTATTAATGACAATGGGAGATAACTGTTTCCCCCTTTTCCCCCCACACAAGAAACTACTGTTATAGATATAAAAGAAAAAAAGTTTTAGTACTTGTAGATTTTCCCCTATTTTTAAAAAAGTTGTATGCGCTTTGCATCTGTTTAACAGAATGAACTGAAGCCATTCACCTGTCACTACCCTATCAGTGCAAAATGGAGAATGAGAAGTAACCTGCAAGCTCAAAAAAGACTGAAGTTATTTATCCATTGCACAAGGGTATCAGGGTTATAATTTTACCAGAAGTAGGATCAAAGTCACATTAAATGGAGAGATATTTTTTTCTTATATAGTCTAGACTTTGTTTTCTTTGGAGAATTATAAACTCTGGAATGGTCAGATGTATTTTCTAGGGAGACAAAATTGACTTTCCCCCGGAGTTGACTAGAGGGTGAAAGGAGTAATAGAATCTGTTGGCTGTAAAGTTGTGAGGACCACCACATTCCCACCAGTTGACCACTGGGCTGCAAGCACTACAGACCCACTCATCTCCTGATTCTCCCCTTTCACAGGGGAGCAAGGACACCTCCTTCTCTTTGGATCAGAGAGGAAGGGATTGCCACATCCAATTACATGCATGCAGAAGAACCCCTAGAGAAAGAATGCTAAGTAGATACATGGTGCCACTGGGGAGAGGGACTGGTGTTTGTGTGTGACCGGGGTGACTTTGACTTTTAATTTCATGCCCTTTGTATTATTTGTAGTTTAAACAAACATTGTACATTACTTTCATTAGTAAACTAAAATTGTGTTAATAAAGATCTTTCTAAATTATTTTATCTGGGTTACTCACTCAATATACAAAGTTCCAACATGCTCTTCACTAATATTTTGAGAATATTGCCTGTCCTTTCTGAATGTTATTGACCATGTGGCAAAGTGATGACTGTTGAAGCTGAGCGCAGAGTAAGGTTTGTAAGACTATCCTATTTTTGTGATGTCTTAAAACGTTTGTGATTAAAACTGCCATCAAGAGTTAGTGCAAAATTAGTAAGATACACAAATGAGAGAAGATAGTCTTCCTATTGCCTTCGGTGCAAAAAGATGTATGTGCAGTGTTGAATCTCTAAACAATGCAAATAACTTGAGCATCATGATTGAGTTTCATTTTTATTATTTGTTAAGCTAATATTAAAAATCATATTAAAATGTGGCTTTAAAACAAAGGGTTTAAGCAGAAACAAGGATAAAACCCTCCATGTAATATGAACCCAAAGCTAAACATATAATTATTTTAAGTAATACTTCTAATATATTTAGCTTTGTTTTAGACTTTCTTATTAACACAAAAACAACTGGAAATAAAATGTATAACTACAGGAAACAAAGAACCAGGGGGAATGATCACTATTCACAGATAACATAATTATCAGTCATTATTTCACAAATATTTACTGGACATCTATGTTATTAAAAAAAGAAAAGAAAAGAGAATCAACTGAAAACTATTAGACTCAATATTTCCATAAAATAGCATGTTATGAAGCAAATATCCCAAAATCAGTATACTCTAGCAATAACAAGTAAAAAGATATTATAAAAAAAAATTACATTCACAACATCAACAGAAAACATAGATGCTGAGGAAACATTAATAGGAAATGTGTGAGATCTATATGAAAAGAACAAAAATTTTCATTGAGAAATACAAAATATTTGAATGAGATATAGTCCTAGAAATTTTTTTAAAAAATCTTAAAATGTCAATGCTTCCCAGATGAAGTTATAGTCAGAATATTATACCCAAAATTACAGTAAGTGTGTGAGGATGAAGGGGATTAACAGAATAATTATGCAGATTATTTGAAAGAATTAAAAATGCTAGAACAGTTAAGAAAACATTTTTTTAAAAAAGGATGGATGGAAAAAGAAAATTTCTTCTAGCAAATATTTAAAGATATTATATAGCAATAATAATCCAAACTGTGGAACTGACATAAAAATGATCAGAAGAATAAACAGGAAGATCCAGAAACTGACTATAAATTCTAAAATAACCTAACATGTAAAGGAGGCATCACCAATAAATGAAGGAATATTTAATAAATACTATTGAGAAAAGTTAGAGTCTCACCTCATATCACAGACTAAAACACTTATCAAAGATTCTTAAAAAATAAATAAGTAAATAACACCATTAAAAATACTAGAATAAACCTAATGATCATTTACTTCTTTATTTGAGAAAGAATATAAAACAGAAGAAATCACAAAATAAAAGCTATATAGTTTTGATTAAATAAAATCATAAAATCAAAAAGAAAAATTATAGTCTACAGCCATGCCACCCTGAACATGCCCACTCTCGTCTGATCTCAGAAGCTAAGCAGGGTCGGGCCTGGTTAGTACTTGGATGGGAGACCACCTAGGAATACCAGGTGCTGTAGGCTTTAAAAAAAAAAGAAAAAGAAAAAGAAAAAAAAAATTACAAACAGCAAACTGTAAAATAAAAAATATCTGTAAAATTAAAAAAGAAAAAACTTAAGGCTTAATATATTTAACATAAAAAAAGCCTACACAAAAATATCTTGGTCCTGAAACACACATAAATAAGTCACAGAGCAAAAATAAAACAGCGAATAAACTTATTAAAAATTATTCTAGTCACTAGTATTTTTTTTATTTTAATTAAGTTTATTGGGGTAACACTGGTCAATAAGATTATTTAAGTTTCAAGTGTACAATATTATAATACATCATCTGTATATTTCAGTTTTGCTCATCACCCAAAATGTAGTCTCCTGCCATCGCCATATATTTGAACCCCCACGCCTCTTTCCCTCTGCTAACCATCACACTATCATCTGTGTCAATGAGTTTTTTTGTTTCTTTTGTTCATTCAATTGTTGCTTTCTTAGTTAAAATGAATACTATACTACTTTTATCTATCAAACCTGCAAAAATTCAAATATCACCAAAGAGGGCTAACAACATCACAGGTACTGTGCCATGCACTTAACATGCATGACTTCAAAATCCTATGCAGCAGTCCCCAACCTTTTTGGCACCAGGGACTGGTGCTCCTATGAGAATCTAATGCCTAATGATCTAAGGTGGAGCTGAGGCGGTGATGCTAGCGCTGGGGAGAACCTGCAAATACAGATGAAGCTTCACTCACTCGCCCACTGCTAACCTCCTGCTGTGTGGCCCAGTTCCTAACAGGCCACTGCCCAGTAATGGCCCACGGCCCAGGGGTTGGGGACCCCTGTATTATAGGATAAGTTCTGTCATTACTCCCATTTGACATACGAGGAAATAGATGATTACAAATGCTAATGAAGAGATCAGGTGAATTTAAGAACCCCCACACCCCATTGATGGTCCACTAATATTTTGTAAGTTTTCCAGAAGCGATTTGACCAGAGTATTTTAAAAATTAATACTTATACTCTTTCATCCAATATAACATTTTCTAGAACTCTATCTTTAAAAAACAATCTGAAACGTGTGAAACTTGTACAAAGATTTCTGAACAAAGAAGTTCCTTGCATTAAAAAAATAATAATAACGTTGAAAAACTGAAAACAACCTATACAGCCAATATTAGGGCATTTGCTAAATGAATTATGCTACATCCATAAAGTAAAAAATTATAAATCCATTAAAATATTGTGAAGTTGTATAATATACAGAATTATTCATAAAATAATTTAGTCTCATTTATAGTAGTTTTCAAAAACAAAATATAACATATAATTACATATGTAATATGTATGACATATATAAAGAGATAGATAGGTCATATATTAGCTATGTAAAAATGCCAAAAGAAAAAAAAAACTGGAAGAATATATACTCAAAGGATAACTATGATTATTACTAGGAGATGGAATTATAGATTTTCTTTTTTGTACTTTTCTGAATATTGAACAATTAGCACATATTAGTTTTTTCTGCTTTTTGTTTGGTAGTGCTTTTTAAATTTTTTTAAAAGTGATATACAGTATAATTTATTCTTTTTGGTGTAGTTTTATGAGTTTTGACAAATGCATGGAGTCGTCTAACCATTACCACAATCAGGAAACAGAATAGTTCCATCATCCCTTTGTAGTGAAATCACCCCTTCCCACCCTTAAAAAAATCCCTGGCATCCACTCCATCCCTATATTTTTACCTTTTTGAATGTCATATAAATGGAATCATTTAGTATGCACCTTTTGAATCTGGCATGTTTCCCTTAGCATAACACATTTCAGATATATTCATGTTGTCATATGTATTAATAATTCATTTTTTATCATTAAATATTCCATTGTACCAATGGGCCACAGGTTGTTCATCTACTCCTCAGGTGAGGGACTTTTGGGTTGTTTCCAGTTTTCAGTGACAACAAATAAAGGTGCTATGACTAGTCACATACAGATTTTTGTGCAACCATAAATTTTTATTTCTCTTGAGGTAGGATCACGGGGTTGTATAATAAGTGTATGTTTAACTTGTTAAGAAACTGCTGTTTTCCAAAGTGGCTGTATCATTTTACATTCCCACTTCCAGTGCAGAGTGTAAGATCCAGCCCTGCCCTCTTTGCCATGACTCAGTATTGTCATTTTGTTTTAACCACTCTGATAGGTGTGCAATCTCCCTGATGACTCCTGATGTCGAGCATATTGTCATGTGCTTCTTTTCCATCTGTGTATATTCTTTGGTAAGTATCGATTCAATATTTTGCCCATTGTAAAATTGTTGTTTGTTTTTATTTATTTATTATTAAGAATTATTTTTATACATTCTGGATACAAGTCCTTTGTCAGATAAGTGATTCCCAAATGTTTTTCCCAGTTGGTGGGTTGTCTTTTCATTCTCTTAAGTGTCTTCTGCAGAGCAAAAATTTTTAATTTTGATGAAGTCCAATTTATCAAACTTTTCTTTTATGAATCATGCTTTTGGTGTTGACTTAAGAACTCTTTGTCCAACTAAGGTCACAAAGATTTTTTGCCTATGCTTTCTAAAAGATTTCTAATTAAGTTTTACATTTAGGTCCATGATCCACTTTGAGTTAATTTTTGTATATGGGTTGAGGCTTAGGTCAAGATTCATTTTTTTGTACATAGATGTCTAATTTTTCAAGCACCTTTTGTTGAAATTGCCTTTATGCTTTTTCCCATTGAATTGCCTTCATACTTTTGTCAAAAATCAATTAACCATATTTGTGTGGGACTCTCTATTCTGGATTCTCTATTCTGTTCTCTATTCTGGATTCTCTATTCTGTTCCATTGACCTACATGTCTGTATTTTTACCAATACCACACTGTCTTGATTATTTTGCTTTATAGTAAGTCTTGAAATTAGATAGTGTGAGTCCTCCAACTTTGTTCTTTTTCAAAAAAAAATTGGCTGTTATAGTTCTTTTTGTCTATCATAGTACCTTTTAGTTAATTCTAAACCTTAGAATCAGCCAGTTGATTATTACCAAAATAAAAACTTGATAGATTTTTGACTGGAGTTGTGTTTAATTTATAGATAAATTTGGGGAGAATTTATATCTTAATATTGATTCTCCCAAACCTCAAACACAGACAATGTATTATTTTTATAAGGGGAGTTTTTAAAGCCCTTATGAAATATCACATAATGGTCATTCTGCTCTCATTTCTTCTGTTTCTTTTTTAGATTATACCACAAAGCCATAGAAAATGATGAACATGATCTTTCTCTTTAAAATCTGAGTCAGTTTTCCCAAGGTACTGAGGGAGAAAATGCTCAGGCCACACCTGAAGGGCAAACCAGATTTGAGTAGTGGAATTTTCCTTCTCATCTCTATACCATATGTCAAAGTCTAAAATCTCACTTCACAGCCTGAGAGGTTTTTCCTCCTTTGTAAGCAAAGCCTCTTTTGGTTGCTGGAGGGATAAATATGCAATGGAAACAAAAAGGAAGGAAAATTAGAGGGGTGCAGGTTGGGAAATTCCCATCTTTCTAGTTTAGGTCCTGTACCAGATCTTCCTCACCAGCAGGGAAGAAAAAAAAAAAAAAAAAAAAAAGGAAAGAAAAAGAAGGGAATCACAGTGAAGGGAAGGAGCTTGTGAAATGGTGAAGGGAAGGGCCTACGAAACCCCCAGGAGCTGGGGTGGCCAGAGGACATTTTAAAAACAATGATGCCTCCAGCTCTATTTCAAAGTGTCTGTGTTGCTAGAACATTTCCTCTCCCATATTCAGAAAACTGCCCCCTGTGCCCCACCCCCCAATCTCCTGTATTTGTGAGTTTTGAGATACTGGGGAAAAGAGTTGATTTCACAACTGAATCACCCCAGTGCAAAAGCGAGGTGGCACATGTAGAAGCCGTAGAAGCAGAGAAGCCCAATGAAATGAAGGAGGAACTGGGGACTGATGGACTGATGGCTGACTCTGCCTAAAATTTTCCTGTTTGCTTTACATCAATTGCCCCCACAAGACCATAAGCTCTAGGATGTTCATTTATCCCTCCAAGCCCCCAGGACACCTGAGGAGCAGCACAGAGCCGTAGGGCTACGGTGGTAGAGAAGGCGGCCTGGATCTGGCCCTCACAAGGCCTATGGCCACAGCCAGTGGTCATGGCCACTCCCTCGCATCCCTCCCCAGCACCTGGCTGTGTCCAGACCGGAATGCCCTCAGAAAATGTGGTCAGTCTTAAACTAGGGGTACAAATAAGGAGAAACAGGCAGGAGGACCTCTTGCCCCTCAGTAATTGAATCAATCACAGCTTCCTTAGGTAGAGAAAGAGAAAAGGATTAAAATGAATTTAAATTGATTTGATAACAGGTTAAAAAAAAAAAAAAAAAAAAACAGATTCACTAGCCAAAATCTGGGCTGGACAAGATCTGGGATCAGATAACTGAACAAAGAAATTCAGAAGTAAGCTGAACGAGACCAACAGACTCTAACATTTAAGGCATCTGTAGTGTGTCCCGCTGTGTATATTTTGAACTTGAATCTCCCTCATAATAAAGTCCTCTAAATATACTAAATAAAAGTGCATGGTGGTGCTGTTACTTTGCTGTTATAACCATGCTTTATAACTTATTAGACTTTTTTCACCCTAACACTCTGGTGCTTAGCACAGGAAGTGCCAGTAGGCTGCACTCCTAAAAATTTCTTCCTTAACAAAGTCTTATTCCTAAGTGTTACAAATTTATTATCTTCACATATTTAAAGACTGTAAAGCAAATCCTCAAGTTTTAGATGATAGTTTTTCTTCGGAAAAAAGTAACAGTAAATGAACATTTCAAGTGGTTTCTAATATATTTACACTCAGAGGACTAATGCTTTTAGCTTCCATTAGTTTTTTCCAAAGATTTTTAAAGTTCACTAATAAAGTGCCTATCATATACTGGTTTATATAACATTCTGTAATGGGAAATAAAAGTATTACTATAGGCCTTAATGCCAGCTATACTTGACTTTTAATTCTTACCCTTCACTCGGCATGACACTAGGCAAACTTCCTAACCTAAAATGGACTGTACTTCAGATTAAATGTAATTAAATCACAATGTCTATAAAGCATAATATGTGACACTAAACAGGCAATAAATGGTAGCTATAGGAAAAGAAGTGAGACACCATACATCTGCCTTCCAACTTCAGGTCATTCCTCCTTTCAAGGTAAAGCGCAAAGCTTCTCAGTTGTCCAAGGGAGGTTCACTGACCAGGGAAGTCTAAGTAAAGAATGAAATAAATGGGATGACCAGCATAGGAAGACTAACACAGTTATTAAAAGTGGTCATTCCCCTTACTCTACTCCAATGAGAAAGCTTTACACTCTCTATCTATCTTAATCCTCTCCTTCCTTCAAGATCCAGCTCAAATTATACAACTAGTATGATGCTTTCTTGACTCCCCAGAGCTCACAAACACTTCAGCCTCTAAATGCTTACAGCACTGTCTGGATTGGCAACCAGTCAGAGACCAACTTGTGAGTTTTCTGCACTGTCTCCTGATATAACTATCAGATTGGTTACAGGACCACACCCTCCCCCAGCCTCCCATGGATACCAAAATCTGCAGATGCTCAAGACCTTATATAAAATGATGTAGAACAATGCATACAGTCAGCCATCTGCATCTGCACGATTCCCAACCACGGATCAAAACACTGTTTTCAATCCACTTTTTGAATATCATGTTTTATGTTTTTGTATCCCATCATGTCTACAAAATGCCCATCTGTGTATCCTGCTTCTGGTGAGAGAAGAGGAAGGTAATTATTCTTGAGAAGAAACTCAAAATAATTGCCCAACTGTAGGTTAATGTTAAGTGTTCTGAGTGTATTTAAGGTAGGCTAAGCTAAACTATGATGTTCAGTAAGTTACATGTATGAAATGCATTTTTGACTTATGATATTTTCAACTTACAATAGATTTATCAACACTTAAACTCCACCGTAAATGGAGGAGCACCTGTGGCGGAATTCCAACTATGCGTTTTTTTTTTTTTTAATGAAAAAGCTTTATTACAGAAGGGATGGGGCTCAGTCTTTCTTGGCTGCTGCCTTCTCCATGGCAGCAAGTACGCTGCCCCGCTCCTCTCTCCCTCTTGGTGCAGGTGTGTGTCCCCACCCTTTTCTTGATGAACTTCAGGGCCCACTTGTCCTTAGAGACCTTGAGCAGCTCCATGGCACGCCACTGATAGAAGGCAAAGCCACACACCTCTCACCTCTCGGATCAAGTCCTGCACAGACTTGGTGGGCTTGGTGAGGCGCTCTCAGCAGCAGCTATACCTCAGCTTGCTCATGTTCTTAGTCACCTTGTGACCCTTGTTGAGGCCCACGGCCATGGGGCAGTGCAGAGCCAGGGCTGCTATTCTTCAATAGCTACCGTGGCAAAAGGCTGTATTGTTTTTTAATGCAATGAAATGTTATTTTATTGTGAGCAAGAGAGCTTTTGTAGATATTTAAACATTTCTTAAATTTTATTTTGCACTTTGCAATTTAGTTGTTGATCAATTTCTTTTAGTGTTCAAACATTTTTAATAAACCTTAAACAATCCATAAGCCCTAGGGCACAGTGTATAGAAAACCTAATAGAAAAATGGCTCAGATGCAGTTAATTCACTTTTGGTGTAGATGAAGTCATTAGTCCAGCATGTCTAGTTGTCCCACTGGGCGCATTCCCATCTAAGCAACAAATACTCTAATTAGATCCACCCCTCAGCACCAACAGCTGAGGCATGGTCCTCTGCATTTCATTCACTATTCCATTATAGAATAATGAGTCATAGGCTGAATTTCTCAGTTTAGTTTTATTCTGGTTGCATGTTACCAATGCCAGTAGTGTCCTAAAAGTAATGACCTGGATTTCAAGTCAAAATCCTATAGCTCTTGTCACCAAAACAGCCACCAATCCAATCTCAAAACATGTACAGAATGTCTCAAAGGTTGTTCCTTTCAGCCTGATGGTTTAATTGGGTGTAGCCAAACATATGAAACTATTTTAGAACAATGACAGAGTAAGATCAAAACCATTACTTCTAATATGAAATGACAAGGTAGGGCAGTGAGCTGGACTGGAAATGTGAAGCCTGCGCAGGGGATTACTGACACCAACCAGCTGGATGACTAAGGTTTTCCACTAACTGGAAGCACCATGTGAGCCATAGGTGCTCTGTCGATCAAAATCCTAGAGCAATCTGAGATGCTTTAGTAGAAGTCTATGTGTGCTTAGGCAGCACCTCTGCATATCATTGGCAGTATAGTAAAACTTTCAGAGAGAACTCAAGAACTGGAAAGGATGCGGTAGAGAAAATAAAACAACTATTTTCTGATTGTGAAACTCTGTAGTTGAACCAATGTGGCTCTATAGTCCAGAATAAAGGGAAGAAGTTATTCCTACTTGTGTCCCACATGGGTAAAAAACATATCTGGACACTGTCTACATGTGAACTGCATATTTTATGAGAGTACCTGACAAACTAATGAAATCCAAAGAAGGAGGTCCCCACAGTGAACCACATCATATAAAGAAGACTTGAGAAACTTAATGTTAACTTGAAAAGTGTGGTTAAGGAAATAGAAGAGTTATCCACAAATACTTCAGAACTGTCCTTAAAGTATAAAAATTGTCTGGCATTGCTCAATATTCAAGGTCCGTTCTAAGGCATAACAACCCATTCATTTATTCAGCAAACATTTATTCTGCATCTCCTTAGAGGAAGGCCCTGTGCTAGGTAACTGTCTAGGACATATGGATAAGCAATGAGGAGCCTAGGAGCAGAGATAAGACAAGCATACAAATAACCAAATAACCATAATAGAGGGGACAGTATGAGAGGCGTCATGTGAATAGAACAAAACCTACTTGGGAAATCTGAAGCAGGAGTCATTATGTCCTATTGGCAGGATCAGAGAAAGTACCTGGTGAAGGAAGCATTGAAAGGTGTGTACTATCTGTGAGGAGAAATATATTAAGGGGTCATTCCAGGTGGAGGGAAAGCAGAAGCAAAAGTTTACAATTGGGAACAGAGTTGAAAAATGTAGTGTTACAAAGCTGAAGAACTACATAGCCCAAGTTGATCGACCACAAGTATAGAAATATCAAGTATTGGGAGATAAGACAAGAAGGGTACCAAATAATAAAGAGCTTGTGTGTGCCAGGCTACAGAGAATGACTATGCAAGAGTATTATTAAAGGTTATGGCATATACAAGTGCTATATTTTTAGTGGGTTCTTTTATTCCTGGTTTAGGTTAGAGGCAAATATAGGAGAGGAAGGAGGTTTACGCAATGGTTAGCCAGGAGAAAATGAAGTCCTGAAACAGGTCAGAGGCAGGTAGCAGTGGGAATGGACATGAAGAAAGAGACTCATGAGATATTTCAGAAACTGAATCAACAGGACCCAGACCTAAATTGTCAAATTTCAGGAACTGTAGAAAGCAAATTTCAGAGATTGTGAAAAGAGCAGAAACCCAAGCTGGAAGAAAAACTGGGTGAAGGACAGAGATGGCCGAGTGAATTATGAATATGCAGTGTTGCTACCCAGATGAGTGTCTAGGATGGGACCAGGAGACTATTTTAACCCACAGCCTTATTCCAAGCATTCCTCAACTCTTCTCAACTCATGAGCACAACCCTCAGAAGCTGCTCCCCAAGGAAACTCCTGAAAAGAACAGTCAAATACAGAGCCAATCCACCCTAGCAGAAGCTTCACTGGCCACTCAATGCAATTCTCCCTGAAGACAGGGGGCTATTGCAGGGTGACAGACCCCTCAGTGAGATGCCTGAACAGAGCATTTGAAGAGCTTCCTTCTGGTCCCAACCCTACCATTTTGTTACCACTGAAACCTTAGAAGATGAACTTTCTAAGTCTCAATTTCTTCGTTTATAAGATGGGCATAATAATGTGTACTTCACCTATTTTACAGGTTTGTGTACTTCACCTATTTTACAGGTTTGTGAGGTTACACAGAGACAGAATGCTGCAAAGCACACAAATGCCAGGGATCAACAGATGTTCTTTGAGGGCGGAAACTACACAAATTTATGTTTGTATGCTGAATGGAGCTGACTATGGAAGAGGAAAAGGAGCAAGGTGGTCAAAAAACATCATAGCCTGGGCCCCACAGGCAGCCTAATGTTAGCCAAGGAATATTGCCTAGCAAATCTTCAAGAAGATCTACATCCAAAGAAATAGAAGGGAACTTAATAATCATCTTGGTCTATCTTCTTATTTAACAGATGAGCGAGGCCCAGTGACCTGCCCAAGATTTTTAGTGGCAAAGGGCCCAGAGATATGACCAATAACACATTCACAGTGTAGACAGTGTTTTTACCCACATTATCTTACAAATAACCTTGGAGTTGGGTAAAAAAGAACTATTAAAATTCCCACTTTTCAACCTGAGATTGAATGATTTATCCATGGAAGGATTCAAATCCAGCCAGTAATACCCCTAGTCCACTGCTCTTTCTCTACACCACAATTTCATGCACAGGGTGGTATTCAGCACAATCATTTCAGCATTTGATATATTTCAAACTCCACATTGTTCCATTATAAGGTATTTTTCTTCTTATTTCAACCTGCCTTCAGCAGCATTTCACACTAAGCCTTTCCCGGTAGGACTATACTGACCTTTTCTCTTAAAGAAAAACAAGTTTGGTGGCCACATTTGGCACCAGAAACATTTTTGAAAACGGAATCATCAAAACCGGGCCTTGCTATATAAATCATCTTCACAAAATATATCCCCACACGTGTATCATTCTAGATGTACATCATTATTGTGCTAAATACACTGGACTAGGGTACTCAAAGCGCAATGATCTCTCACTAATTGAAACAAGACTTAACACATACCAAGAAGGCAGTTTTAACAAATGGGTGCGACAGTGAGGTAAAAACTTATTGACTTTATCAATGAAAACTGATTCGCATTCATAGAAGCGTCTCGAAGTGAGTAACACGGAAAATCACCCCGATAATTCTTGTCATCTCCATCCAAAGGCTCTCAACACGAATGTGTCTTTATTTGGGGGAGGTCCGGGGAAGGGGTAGGAGGAAGCACATGTGTTTCACCAACCTCTCTCCTGAACAAGCCTCCAGCGGTTTGGCGGTAGTTTCTGCTGGAAAACACTGGCTTCCGTTCCTCCGGTTCCCTTTCCTTCCCCATTACTACGTTAAACTACGACACAACTTCCCACCCCCGCCATGGTTAGAACAGGTAACGGGTGGTAACAGCACAGAAGCCCTCCGTTTAGGGCTCAACAGATTTGGCAATCGCCTGTTAAGGGCACCTGTCCCACGGCCAGATCCGGCACCGACAGACGTGGGGACCCCAGGGCCTCTAGGGCCGCGAGCACCGCGCCCCAGGGATGCCTGTTACTGACGGCCCCAAGCAGCGGCCGAGGCTCGCGCCCCATGGCCTTCGCAGGTAGGAAGCTGCCCCCCGGCTGCGGGTGAGGGCAGGTGGGACCCGGCTCCAGACTACGCCCCCACCCTCCATCAATAATACGCAAGGGGAAAAAAAAAAAAAAGCTTCATTTACCGATATGAGTGATCACTGTTGCCAGTCGCCGGGTGAGCTCCTGGGGGGCCATATCTTCTTTTAACCAAAATAGCATTTCACCGGGGGGGTGGGGGAGGTCAGTATAAACAAACAAAAAAAGCAACACAAAACTCTCTACTGCTGCTCTGGATGATTTTCAAAAGGATGCTCTGCCCTCACTCTTCCTCGCTGTCTTCAGGCACAAAACGAGAGTCACTCCCAGTCAAGACCAACTCTATTGGGCCGCTTGGCCAGACAACACCGGCCACGCCCTACAGGGGATTATTTTAAGATTAAGTCAAGCAGCTTTCCTAACATAACGTCTGGCTCTGAGAGAGAGGGAGAAAGCAGCTCTGCAGGTGAGAAAAGCAAGTCGTCCCAATCTCGCTGTGACAGCGCATCGGGCATCCGCGGCGGAGGGAGCGTGTGGGTTTCTGGATTTATGGTCCTGGGCAGTCGAGTCTCTGGTGCCCCCTCTCGGGAGGGTCAGGATGAAGGATGCTCGGCCGGCGCGCAGTGGGAGCGCGGAGCCAGCGCGTGCAGAGGGCGGAGGAGCGGAGGCGCGGGCATCTGCTCGGCGCTGTCTACCCCACCGCCAGCCGCGCTCGCCGCGATTCCCGCCTCGGCGCCCACCTCTTCCAACTCGCCGCGGCGCGGGGGCGGGGGCTCTAGAGAGGTGCGCACGCGCCGGAGCGCCGCCCGTTTTCACTTGGCGAAGCTGCGCCCCTTTCCTTGCGAGAAGACGGCGCTCAGGCCCCGGGAGTGGAGGAGGCCCCCAGTCCGTCTTTGTCACTGTAGCGGAGAGTAGACAGCGACTTAGGCGCTCCTGCCAAGACCGGGGTCTGAACGCCAGCCGCGCGCCTTCCTGGCTGGCGCCTCCTCGTTTCCCGCCAGGTATCTGCGGAGAAGCCGAGGCGAGAAGGGCCGACGGGGAGAGGGGCAGTCAACTTGCCATGGCTCGGAAAGAAGGGATGGGTGAGGGCCTGCTCCGGCTCCTTTCTCCCAACTCGGGGCTGGGGGTGGGGTGGGGCGGGGAGGGCTGTTGTGGTGAGGTGGAGGCAGCTAGAATTTGCCCCTACCTCTGTTAGGGGTTGTACCACGCAGCTATCAGCGTTCGCTGGACACACCCTTACTTGGAGCCGGCAGCGCGGGCTGTGCAGGGACAGGACTGGGCATGCATGTGCATACATGTGTCTCCACCGTGTGGGCCTTTTCCTTTGTGCAGGTACTGCCGTGCGCTGCTTGCTGCTCTGGCTGCTGTCAGGCGCGCCAGTGCTCCATCCTGGAAGGGCTCTGGCCCAGCACCCTTGCTGGCCCTCCTCCCCGTTAGCCCCAGGAGCATCTTCTGTGAGCAGCTATGCAGTGGTAGACGCTGTCCCGCAGCTTCCTTAGGTGGTTCCAGATACTGGTTCCAGGTCCTGACAGGAGGCGAAAGACTAACTCTGTACAGCAGAGCTCCATGGGAGAAACCTAAGCAAACGTGTATCTTGGTCAGGTGGTCACTCAGTACTCTAAAACGGAGGACCGTGAATATCGGGTCATCAGAGTACTAGGATCACCCACATGTTCTGAACCAATGCCCGCCAAACCCCAAACACCCTGGATCCAATTTCCAATAGTAGCCACTCATTGCAGGGGTTTGGGCTGTGGTTAAGAGATGTTGTTAGTCCACCTGCAACGTGGGATTTGTGCAGAGGTTCCTCCCTTCAGTGAGGCTTGGGCACTTTGCATTTTGCCTGCACAAGTAAAGCAACCATTTTCATAGCAACCTCTTGCAAGAAATTCAGAAAGGGGTTAAGGACAAAGGAGTCGAACAGCCCTGGGTTGTGTTTCTCCAAAGGTTTCTGACTACTCAAAGGTCACAAGTATTTCTGAAGAACCAAATGAGGTGCTTCCTATTGGTGTAGTCAGAACCCTGGTGCCCACTCAGAACCAATTGTGAGTTTGGGTCAGTAGACACCAGCACATTGCTAAGGAAACTGATCATGTGAAACATTCTGGACTTTGCAGATCCAGTGACCTCACCTTCCTGGATTAGGCTAGATCCTTATGGGTGAGACTCGTGAAAGAGGAATATGAGGCAAGAGAAGCTTATGAATAGGAATGAGAGCAAAAATATATATATATATATATATATATAAATAAAAATAAATCACACTCAGTGTGCTACTCTCCTTTCCCACATCTGTACATTCACAATCTTCAAAGGTTTCCATGGAGATGAATTGGCTGAATTTATGGCAAGATATAGCAGGTAGTGCCTGTCCTCAGAAACCAATTATGTGGCCCCATCTCTAACACAGTGCTTCACCTGGGCCATAGAAGGGTGGGTATGTGACCTCCAAGTTCCCTTTTTGAGTTCTGAAATCCTGTAACTGTAAGAAGAAAGGAGTACAATAACCCGTAACTCCTTGTTCCTCCAAGAAAACAGTTATTGTCTCCATTGCTTTTGTGACTGAGAACATGTTTCCGTCTTCTCTCTTTCCCTACCCTCCACCCTTCCGCGCTTCCTTTTCTCCTTTCTAATTATGATCTGTTTCCTGTCTCTGACAAATCACATTGCTCTAATACATGGTGAAATTAAGAAACAAGCCAGAATAGCCTGCCTTTCTGATTAACAGTCACATCTACTGAACATTAATTATATGTCCCGAGTTTTGGTAGGCTGTGTCAAGTACAGCAACTATTACCAGTCTATAATAAGTGACTGCTCTATGCCTAGTATGATGGTAGGGATTTCACAAACATCATTTAAGCCTCACAATAACCTCTTAAGGGCTTTCGTCTCATTTTACAGATCCTGCTGGTACAAGGACCAAACTGTGTCTTAATAATCTTATGGATCTAGACCATTTTCTGCCTTAAGGTAAGGGTTTGCCTGAGCTTGCAAAAAGAAAGCATTCTGCCAAGGTAGATTCCACCTCTACTACAGTCTACAGTAGTAGTCTGTCAGTACTGCCTCTGACAATGAAGAGAGAGACAAAAGACCCACCTTAGGTGCCACAGGTGAGGGTGAGGGATGCCTGGGACACCACTGGGATCAACCAGGTCAGTGGTTCTCATGCTAGCAGAATCATCTGGAAATACAGGTGATTTTTTTAAAATACAGATTCCTAGTCTCACCTACAGAGATTCCGATTCAGCAGTGCGGAGTAGGACCCAAGAACTTGCACTTCTAACAAGTCCCCATGAATAGTGATGCTGTTGGTACTAGGACCACACTTTGAGCACCACTGGCTTAGAGCAGGGCTCTTCAAATTTCTTAGACTGCAAACTACAGTGTGATATAAATTTTACATCATGATACAGTAGACATACACATAAAACAAAAATTGTATGGAACAGATGTCCCTTACCACATGTGAAGCCCTGAAATACTTTCTATTCTATTTCATTTTTTCAAAATAGTAGTCCAAACTGGGGAGATTTGCATTTAGAAAGTATGGTATTGTAATTATGTAAGAAAACGTTCTTATCCTCTTTGAATGTATATTGAAGTCTTTAGGGCTGAGACCTCATTGTCTGTGATTTTAACTACCTTAGCAAAGAGAATAAATGAGATAAATACTGGGAAATATTAATCGTTAAATCGAGGTGGTATATGGGTTATTTTACTATTCTCTTTACTTTTCTGCATAAAGTTTTTTCATTAAAAAAAAAGTTTTTTAGAATGATTGTTTGGACCTACTGAATTGATTTCATGACCCACTAAGCAGTTGTTTCCAGCAGTATGAAAAACACTATTTAAGGAAGAACAGAGGAAACAAGAAAGAGAAGAAGTGATGATGGGGAAAAGAAAAGGAAAGGAGAAGGTGACAAAAGATAGAGGATAAAGTAGGTAGAAGGGCACTGCAGGAGGTAGCAGGAGTCACCACAAATTCCTCAAGATAATGCCCCTGTAAAGGGCCTCTTCCTACACATCCCTGTCTGCCTTCACTGTATCTTCCCCTTTGGACTTGGGCTACTTGGCGGGGAAAATACTTTATTCACCTCTGTAAACCTCACTGCCCCAAATGAAGCAAAGAATGAGAGAATGTCTCTCAGTCAAAGCCTCTCATTTTACAGAGGCTTGTACCTGCCTCAACATCGTGATGGTGTTTCCTCCAGTGCTAGCTGACAGGATAACCCTGAGTTGGGAGCCTAACTGTTCTAATATGCAGGACTAGACTGGGATCCTTGTCTAAAGGGATCACACCACATGCCACCTACTGCACAAATGACTTGGATAGGTGAACCCAAGAAGTGAAAAAGTTACCTGAGCTCACACCATTCTGATGGCTGTTCCACTGTCATCTTTTGTCTCCTAAAACCAACCTGAATTGCCTTTATTCCTTTGTCAAAGATCAATTGACCATATTTGTGTGGGTCTATATCTGGGCATTTTATTCTATTCAATTGATCTATTTGTCTATTTTTTCACCAATACCATTCTGCCTTGATTATTGTGAATTTTACCTCCACGAGCTCTACCAGGCCCTCAAGTTCTTCCAACTTAATCTGTAGATTCAAAGTAATCCCAATCAAAATTCCAGCAAGTTATTTTGCAGATATTGAAAAACTGATTCTAAAGTTTGTATGGAGAGACAAAAGACCCAGAATAGCCAACACACACAAAACTGAAGAACAATATCAGTGGATCAACACTACCCAACTTTGGGATTGATTTACTATAAAGCTATAGTAATCGAGACACCGTATTATTTGCAACTGACTAGACAAATAGATTAATCAAAAAGAATGGAAAGCCTATAAATAAACCCACATAAATGCATCAGTTGATCTCTGACAAAGGAGCAAAGGCAATACAATGGAGTAAAGATAGTCTTTTCAACAGATGGTGCTGGAACAACATACACGCATGCACACATGCACACACGCACACACACAAGAAGAAAGAAAAAAATCTAGACACAGACCTTACAATCTTTACAAAAATTAACTTAAAATGGATCATAGACCTAAATGTAAAGTATAAAACTATGAAATTCCTATAAGTTAACAAAGGAGAAAAATCTATGACCTAGGGTTTGATGAAGATGTTCTAGTTACAACACCAAAACATGATCCACGAAAGAATTGATAAGCTGGACTTCATTAAAATTAAGATTTTTCTGCTGTAGGAAGATACCATCAAGAAAATGGAAAGAGAAGCTGGAGACTCAGAGAAAATATTTACAAAAGACATCTGCTAAAGAACTATTATCTAAAATATACAAAGAATCCATAAAACTCAACAGTAAGAAAACAACCTGATTTTAAAAATGAACCAAAGACCTTAACAGACACCTCACCAAAGAAGATATACAGATGGCAAATAAGCATATGAAAAGATGCTTCAAATCATATATCATCAGGGAAATGCACACTAAAACAACAATGACATATCAATACACACCCATTAGAATGGCCAAAATCTGGGATACTGATGACACCAAACACTGGTGGGGGTGTGGAGCACTAGAAACTCTCATTCATTACAGGTGGGAATAAAAAATGGTACAGCCACTTTGGAAAACAGTTTGGCTGATCTTTACAAAACTAAATATACTCTTACCATATGATTCAACAATGATGTTCCTTTGTATTTACCCAAGAGTTGGAAATTTATGTCCACACAAAAACCTACACATGGATGTTTATAGCAGTTTTATTCATAATTGCCAAAACTTGGAAGCAACCAAGATGTCCTCCAGCAGGTGAATGGACAAATAAACTGTGGTACATCCAGACAATGAAATAGTATTCAGCACTATAAAGAAATGAGCTATTAAGCTTTGAAAAGACATAGAGAAAATTAAGTACATATTACCAAGTGAAAGAAGCCAATCTGAAAAGGCTGCCTACTATATGATTCCTACTATATGACTTTCTGGAAAAGGCAAAACTATGAAGACAGTAAAAAGATCAGTGGTTGCCAGAGGTTATGGGGGAGGGAGGAATGAATAGGCAGAGCACAGAGGATTTTTAGATTAGATTTTTAGAGCAGTAAAATTACTCTTTGTGATGTTATCATCATAGACACAGATCATGAAAATTTTGTCCAAACCCATAAAAGTACAACACCAAGCATGAACGCCAATATAAACTATGGGCTTCCAGTGATTACAATAAGTTATGTAGATTCATTAATTATAGCAAATGTACCACTTTGGTGGGGGATGTTGAAAATGGAGGAGGTTATGCATGTGTAGGGACAAGGAGATACACCAGAAATCTCTGGATCTTCTGCTCAATTTTGTTGTGAACTAAAACTGCTGTAAAATAATAATAATAATAAAGTCTACAAACTTGCAACTAGAAGTTGAGTAAGTTCTGGAGATTCAATGCACTGCATAGTGATTATAGTCAATAATACTGTATTATATACTTCAAAGGTGCTAAGAGACTAAATCTTAAATGTTCTTACCACAAAAAAATAATAATTATGTGACACAATAGAAGTGTTAGCTATGATAGTCTTATTGCAGTACATAAATGTAACAAATCAACACATCATACACCTTAAACGTACACAATGTGATATGTCAATTATACTCAATTTTGAAAAATAACATTATAGAAAAAAATAAGCCTATTAAAAATTCTGTAATTTAGGTTGTGAGATAATTAAGAAGAGGATTTTTTTAAATACATGTTTTTCACGTTTTTGAAAATGTTATAAACTTTTGTATTATTCTTACCCCACAACCTTTTAATATGCTACACAGGTACCCTCTGCTCTCGGAGGCTCAGAAGATTAAAGGTCATGAAGGGTTCCGCGCCCTGGAACCCACGAACCCACAAACCCCAGGAGGACCCATGGATCCAGGACCCACGTTGCCAAGGAGACTGAGGACAGAGCAAAGCCCTCCAAAGTTGGAGCCCAGCCTATCCGGCAGAGGAAGCAGGGACCACACCCCTGCAGGCACGCAGCCCGACTGGCCAATCGCCACGAAAACCCTGCTCGCTCCTTTGATTGGTTTTAGCCGTGACGCGCCCTCCACAATGCCTCTCTCGGATTGGCCTATTTCTTGGTTCTGACCTGGACGGTGGCCAGAGGAGGACAAGAGGCTTCTGTAAGGGATAGAGGGACTGAATGGAGTGACGGTTTGGATGACATCTGAGGCACAGCTGCACATCGATTAACGGCCAGGCTCCAGGGACGTGGCAGCCACCTCTGTGGTGTCAGTGCTGCTGGTGGCGACTGAGAGGAACCGGTGGCAGCGTGGACTGAGCCTGCTGCTGCGGCTGCGGCCTAAGTAACGGAACGGGACGCGACGGGACGGGGCGGGGCGAGGGGCGCGGTGTTCCTGCCCTGCGGCGGGGCGTGGGATGCTTGGCCTTCCCGAGCAGTGAGAGATTGCAGGGGTATCCGAGGGTCGAGGGCGAGGAGGAAGACAAAGGGAACGAATCTGCTTTCAGTTCTATCTCCGAGAAAGGGTCCTACACCCAGCCCTTCTCTTCCCCCTCTCTGTGTTTCTCCTTCAGCCTGCCGTTTGCCTCAGTTTCACCATTTAGGAGGTTAGGGGAATGGCCCTGGGCCTGCTATCCTTTATGCATCCCTCGCCATGGGGCAGAGATAGCTCGCCAGATTTAGCAATAAAAATACAAGGTGCTAATTATGATTAAATTTCAGATAAACAACAACTAATTTACTAGTATAAATAAATATGTCCCCAATATAAAGTAAAATTAAGATATAAAACGTTGTTATTTGTATGAAATTTGATTGGGCACTATTTTTTTATCTGGCAACCCTAGGCAAGAGTAACACTCGTGCACTTCCTAAACATTTACAGTGGGCTTTCATAGCACTCCCTATATGGGGAGTGTCATGATAATCCATATCAGGATGAAACCCAAAGGGACTTGCCCAGGGTTACAAAACTAGTAAGTATTAGGGACAGGACACCTTAAAAGCTCATTTCAGATCTGTTGTCCTTTATCAGGTGTGCAATTTGAAGAAAGACTCTGGGGAGTTCTTTCTCATTGTTAGAATGAATCTAGTTAGCAAAAGCAAATTTAACTTTCAGAAGGGTTGAAGAGTTGTTTTAGATTCAAGTTCTCCACTGCGGCACTTGCCTTATGTTTTTGGAAAGAAAAAACTGCATTAAACTGTCAAGGAATGTTTATTTACTATATGATATTGAAAGCACATTTTATATATTAAATCACAATGTCATATCATTTGGCTTTGAGTCAGTGGAGAAAGTTATATTCATATGTATTACAAGAGAGCCATACATCCCTATCAAGGTAGGGATTAAGAAAGTATTGTATAGAAGCTAAGAGTTCAAATTCTGGAATGGGACACAGCTGGGTTCAAAGCCTATTCTACCACTTTGATGGCAGTAGACAAGTTACATAATCTCTCTGGGTCTTAGTTTCTTCTTTAAAATAGAGGTGATAATAATTGTACCCACTGTTGTATTAAATCCTTGCCAAGTGCCTGGGACATTGAAAGCAATTTTAGCTATTATTAGCTATAATAATTTGACCATTAGTAAGTGTGAATCTTTGACCTAAATCATTAGATAATTAATTTAAAATTTTTAAATTTTACATTGAAAAAAGCCAAGCAATTAAGAATATTTTGAGTATCTTGAGTTTCGGTGAAAAGAAATATACTGTTCATTAATGGTTAAAGCAGATATTTTAAACCATAATATACTGATTTACTAAATCAGATAGCTATAAGCTGGGCTAATATAATCATATATTTATGTATCAGTCTCAGTCATTCTCCCAATGTATAATTTATGTGATTTTCCTTTTCATTGTGTTATAAAGAGGAAGAAACATTACCAGATATCAAGGAAGAGAAAATGACAGGGTGATGGTTAAAGCCAGAAAATGGGTTCATAGTCAGTGGCTGTTTCTAGTGAGGTAGACTGAGTATGTTTTAAAAACTAAAGGTCAAGCTTTGTAGATGTTTTATATTTCTTTGTATATTGTTTTATTTCCTTGGTGTTTACAGTGTTAAAGTAGTTTACTTACAATCTATTCCCTAAAATTTCTCTTAGAAACTTTTCCCTTTTTTTCTCCAAAATACTATAAAAACTTTTAACCACTTAGAAAGGAATATGGGATTTTAAAGATTCAAGTTCTAATCTTAATATCTACTATTTATTACTCAAGTGATCATAAACAAGTTATTTAACATATCTGAACCTTGGTTTATTTGTAATATAACTAACAAAAACCTATTCCAGCACTCCCCAAATTTATAAATGCTATCCATTATTGCTAGCTATTATCCACCTGGGAAAACTTCAACTACAGATGAATCCAACTATTTGTCTTCTTTGTGCCTGTAGCAAGCTTCCTAGAGGAGCTGGAGAAACTTGTACTCTGGGAAGACTTGGTACTAAAATTAATTTATGGTACAGTCAACTTCACATGGGCTTTCAGCACTACACAACAGGCCCCAGTGTTTCTCTGGCTACCTCATTCTTCCATTTTATGCTACTGCTGTTTCAAACCCTCTTTATTCTTTTCAAACTTCTAACAAGCCATTCTCAGCAAATGATCTCAATGTTATTTAGAAAATAACATACCTGAGCTTCTGAGCTTCCTGCCAGCATATCCACCCACCCACCTTCATCTGCATCCATCCAACTTCTATAAAGTCTAGTCCTTTCTTCCCCTCTCACTATTTCAGGGATCTCTACCACCAGTTATCTCTTCTGTCACCTGCATGGTTAACCACTCCCTCTATACTAAATTCTTGTCACCAGTATTTAAATATTCTGCAGTCTTTCCTTCCTTCAAGTAACAATTGTTTATGTCTCCACTCTTCCCCATACCTAACACTTTCTTCTCTCATTTATAATCAATTTTTAAGAATTGTCTGCCCTGCTGTTTCTATTTCTTTACTTCCCATTCTCTTCTTGGCTCACTCCTACTGTGGTCTGTTCTCACACCTCTACTAAAACTGTTTCTGCTGAGGTCACCAATAACTTCCTTGTCCCTAAACCCAGTGGACTTTTGACCTCTTAGCAGCATTTCACACTGTTAACCAGTGTTCAGGCAAACTACAGCATGTGGACCAAATCCAGCTTCAGCATGTTTTAATATGACTTGTGAGCTAAGAATGAGTTTTACATTTTTAAGGAGTTATAAAAGAAAAACAAAGACCATATGTGACAGAGATTCTATAGCCTCAAAGCCTAAAATATTTACTGTGAAGCCTTTACAGAAAAAGGTTGCCAACCCCCTCTAGAGATTACTCCCTCCCTTTAGAAATAAATTCTTCTCCAGGCTCCCACAGCCCCCTTTAAGTCTAATTTTCCTTTTACTCTTTTCTCCTCTCTTTCTCAGTCTCTTGCTGGTTTACCAGATCCTTAGATGTTGGAATTCCTCAACACTTAAGGTTGGAAGAGAGATCTTCCCACTGTACACAGTGGATCTCATCTTATGTATCTTTGTTGAAAACTCTAAATTTCTATTTCTAACTTAGGTTTTCTTTTGAGCATCATGAATGCGTTTTCAGCTGCCTGTTCATCGTCTTCACTTGGTGTGCTACAGGTACCCAAAACTCAAGATATTTGAAATTAAACTCACAGTCTTGTACTACTCCTGCTTTTCCTGCAGACTCTCGTAACTCAGATGATAGCATCATTGCTCATAAAGTTAATGCCAGAAATTTGGGAGTCTTTGAACATCTCTCCCTTTCCTTTCCTCAGTCTTGCTCCACCCACATCAAAGCAATCACCAAGTGCTAGTAATTATATTGCCTACACATTTTTTACATCTAATTACTTCTTTCTGCCCAGCACTGCTGCACCCGTAAGTGAAAACCACCCTCATCTCTTGCCTGGTCACATGCTTTAACATTATACATGGTCTTCCTAATTCTCTCTTATCTTTTTAAAAACATTATTTTTTATTGGGATATAATTCACATACCACAAAATTTACCCTAAGATGTACAATTTAGTGGTTTTCAGTATATTCTCAAGGTTCAAAGATCTTCACTATTTAATTCCAGAACATTTTCATCACCGCAAGAAGAAACCTCATACCTCAGTGTCTGGTGACCACTAATCTACTTTCTGTCTATGGATTTGCCTTTTCTAGATACTTCATATAAATGGAATCATACAATATGTGGTCCTTTTGCCTGGCTTCTTTCACTTGGCATAATATTTTCCAGGTTTATCCACATTGTAGCATGTGTACTTCATTCCTTTCATAGCTGACTATTATACCACTGTATGGCTATACTACTTTTTTTATCCATTTTTCAGTTGATGGACATTTGGGTTGTGTTTTCATGTCTGACCATTATGAATAATGCTTCTTTGAACACTTGTTAACAAGTTTTTGTGTGGACATATGGTTTCACTTTTTTTTTTTAGATTTACATGTAAGAATGGGATTGCTGGTCATACAGTGACTGATTTTTTGAAGAACTGCCAAACTGTTTTTCAAAGTGACTGCACCATTTTACATTCCCATCAGCAGTGCAATGTAAGAGGATTCCAATTTCTCCACATCTTTGCCAACACTCGTTGAAAGATATTGGTCTCTAGTTTTCTTTCTTCCTTTTCTTTCTTTTCTTTTCTTTTCTTTTCTTTTCTTTTCTTTTCTTTTCTTTCTTTCTTTCTTTCTTTCTTTCTTTCTTTCTTTCTTTCTTTCTTTTTATTTGTACTATCTTTGTCTTTATTTGGCGACAGGGTAATACTGGGCTCACAAGTGAGTTGGAAAGTGTTTCCTCCTCTTCTGTTTTCTGGAAGAGATTGTATAAAATTGATGTTAATTCTTTAAGTGGTAGAATTCTTCAGTGAATTCTACTGGGAGCTTTTTCATTACAGATGTATTTTTTAAATGGTTATAGGACTATTCAGATTACCTATTTTATATTGTTTTTGGTAGTTGATGGTTTTCAAGGAATCAATTTCTTTTAAATTATAGTATGAACTTCAATTTATGAGGAATCATTGAAAGTTTTCATATCAGCGTATTTCTAAAAATGGGCACATGGTCATGCAATTAATTACATAGGTATGTGACAAATATACATAATTACTCTGAGTAAGATCTAGAATTTATGGAAATAATGCATAACCATTAATCTGTGGGATGGTGACAGTTTCTGAAATGAGCAGCATTTCTTCATGAAGTATATAAAGTTGGCTTTTCCTTTTATCTTCTTACATTTGATACATTAAAATATAATACTGAGTTTATTAGAAATGTCTAATAAGTGAGATTTATTTAAATTAACTATTATTCTCTCTCTTTTTTTTTTTTTCTTTTTTACATCCAGGAATGAGACTTCACTCAGGGCTCTGCTCAGTTGTCACCAATTCAGGGAGTCCTTCCCTGGCTACCTATTTAAAATAATACTCTTATTTACATATTTACTGTCTGTCTTCTTCACTAGAAGGTAAGCTCTGTGATGGCAAGGACTTTATTTTGTTTTCCTGCTGTGTCTAGTACCTAGAAAATTATTAAATAAATAAATACATCTCTTTCAGGTTCACACAACTCGTGTTACTTTTGGTCCTATTTATTGGGGTGGCCTTGGGTTATCCTGTACATTTCTCATTCCTCATATCAGGATATAAAATTCAAATCTTAAATTTGGAAAGAAGCTGCTTTGAAGTCATCTAGTCCAAACCCCTCCCAGTATAGCAGTCCTGCATGTTGTGTGCAGTCTATTTTGTGGGACCATTCTGAATGGCAAGTGACAAGACATTACTCATTACTAAGCACTTAGTGCTCTCCTACCGTGAATCGGTCACATGTTTCCACCCCACTACTCTGTGGCCCCTTGTCACACCATAATTCAGTTTTGAGTCCTGCAAGCCCATAGTAGTTCAGTAGAACACGTGCATTTTTCCTGAAAATGATATTTTCCCATTCATTAGGGACTGTATTGTACTTCCTCTTCCAAGATTGTCAGACTGCACGCCACATCGACTTCTTACTCTTTCTGCGAGGCCTCCCAGAGTTTTAGGCTGGAAATGAAAACACAAGAATCTTTCAGTATCACATGATGAAATTCCCCTCAAAGGGCCTCGGCCAGAGAAATTTTCTGCCAGACATCTCTGAGTCTCATTCTTGGGCCTGAACAAACAGTATAAAGTGGTCCATTGAGAACTTTCTTTTTAATCATTGTTCATGCATGCACAGAGTTTTTGTTTCAAATTAAACAGTAACTAGATTTGTAGATATGGTTCATAGGCCCCCTGCAGCAAGGAGGGCACCTTTCACAATTGAGATTTATTTCCTGCTGTATAAGCTCTGAAATCAAGCTTTTCTTAACAAAGCTGTAGGCTTTACTAAGATCAAAGCTGTATATGTCAGTTTCCTATTGAAAAGATTTTTAAAGTGAATGATAAACAGCGAATATATATCAGAACAATTTGTCTTGGAGCTGCAAAGGCAAAGCTCATTTCAGTAAATACATGTCTTCACACAGAAGAATAATGACAGCAATGTTTGTTTTGGTTTTTTAATTATCTAGCTGATACCTTTAGGAAAGTGAGAATTCCAAGTTTGAAAAGGCACCAAAATCTAATTAAAAATGAGACACCTAAAGGGATTTTATCAATGAAGCAGTTTGATTGGTTGTAAACATGGAAGCGATTTTATGTTGTGCTTTGTAAAGGCTGTTTGCAGACCAGAATTTTAAACTGAACATGAACAGTTCAGCATTTAGCCATGTTTTTCAGAAGTCATTTGATAGAGCCTTTATTTCTACAACATAATAATTTAAGCTTTTGACTTTTAGATCCAAAAGATAATTCTGGCATTTGAATAGTATCTGGGAGCAACTTGTCATGCCTGTATTGTGGAATCGGTTTTCAAAATGGAAGGCAAAGAATACTGGCCGTCACAACCCGTCCTAGTTATTGATGCTCCAGAGAGCACATGGTGTGTTAAATGGTAGACATCTTTATACACATTGCCATATTTTATCTAAGGCATTTTTTAACTAGCGATATTTGGGGTATGGGAAAGAAAAATAATTAGTCTAATTGTTTAAGCCAATTGCCATGCATGAATATTTTGAGGTGATACTAAGTCTTAAATAGACTTTATTTTATAGAATGGCTTTAGGTTTACAGAAAAATTGAGAGGATAGACTGAGAGTCCCCATATACCTTGCACTCAGTTCCCATATTATTAACATCTTAAATTAGTATGGTATATTTGTTAAAATTAATGAACTAATGAACCAACATCGATACATTGTTATGCACTAAAGTCCAGAGTTTATTCAGATGTCCTTAGTCTTTACCTACTGTCTTTTTCTGTTCCAGGATCTCACCCAAGGATGCTATATTACATTTAAATGTCTTGTCCCCTCTTGGCTATAGCAGTTTCTTAAATTTGTCTTGTTTTTGATGACTCTGAATTTTTTGAGGAATATTGGTCCAGTAGTAGAATACCCTAGTATTGAAATCTGTCTGTTGTTTTCCTTAAGGTTAGGCAGGGGTTATGGTTTTTTGGGGAGGAAGACCACAGAGGTAAAGTGCCATTTTCATCTCATTATATCAAGTGTTATGATTGTTGATGTTGACCTTGGTTACCTGCTGAGGTAGCAGTTGTGAGGTTTCTCCACTGTGAAGTTCCTCTTCCCTGTCCTGTTCCATACCATTGTCTTTAGGAGGAAGTCTCTATGTGCAACCACATGGAAGCAAGATTTTTTTTTTTCTTTTACTTTCCAAAATGGATCAAGATGCTTGTTTTGAATAAAGCAGAAATATGTTGAACCAAGAGATTAGGGATCAAATCCTTGAGAAATACCATAAATTAAATACAAGTATTCAGGTGTGCACATTATTGTTATTATTATTATTATTATTATTTAAATTTTTTTTTTTTGGTAGATGGCGGGTTGGGTTAATTGTTACAATATAGCTGTGAAGTGCTATATTGTCCTTTCCCCTGCTGAAAGCAATTGTTTCCTACAATCTCTGTCTGGCTCATTTCTATAGTAAGACAGGGACGCTTGGTCTCAAACATCATGTCTCCAAGTATTATTATGAAAACTGTTACATCTACTTAATTGATGTGTTAACATAGTCATTGTCTCTTTTTTAAGGTTGTGTTGCTTTCTGCTTCAGTGCCAATCGATCTGCTACAAGATGTCAGAAAGTTCATGAGAGATCCATTTTTAAATTCTGGTGAAGAAGGAAGAATGGACCTTTGAAAGGATCAATATTTCATAATAATTTTGAAAGTGGGTAATGTTTTTTCTAATTGGTATACCTAAAAATTATAGCCAGATTTTTTTTTAACTTTATTTAAGCTGTATGCTAAAATGGCAGAAACTAGTATCATGTCTAAGGATTTGTAATAAAGCTGGCAGAGTAGACACAAGAAGATAAACAGCTATACCAGATAGTAGAAAAACTAAAATGAACCTTTTTCTTAAGTCCACCAGGGTACTTTGTTCTAAGACTAGTACAATAATATCTGTATTTAAACAGAATTAATAGAATGAATTTATAACTGGTCTCTTCCAATGGTAAGGATGAGAGTTAGAAATCAAATGGCTTTTTATTGAGACTCTGATATGGACTAACATTTTCCTCTCTGAAATACTGTAGGGAAGGAGATTGTATGTTCTTTGTGACATGTGAGAGACCCACCAGTACACAGGCTGTTCTTTTTCAGAACATAAGACAAAGAGTAGCTGACTTCTGAGAAAAATATGTGCCAGGAATTTCACTTTCTGATGTAATAAGAGTGGTTCTTACCCAGCACTGCTAATTAAGCCACTGTTACAATCTAATTATTTCCTTGATAAACTGAGGCAGGGACTAATTACAGTGTAGCTGTGAAGTGCTGCATTGTCTTTGCCCCCTGCTCAGAATAAAACTGTTTCCATTCTAGCCCTGTGGGCCGTGGTGCTGCAGCCACCAGGGATGCATGGTCTCACACATGTTTACCATTTAAACACTGACTTGATCATTGACTCTTGAGCATTAAGTCTTGTTAATATTTTGTAAGTGGTGACAGAAAGAGACATTATCAAGAGGGAGTTTAGATAAGGAACAAACTACATTTAGGTTACTACTGACTTATTGGGAGTTCAATTCCTTGTTTAATTACAATATTTATCTCCCAAAAGCTGGTTTTGAGGGGAAGATTTTTAGTTGTCTTCATCAGCTCAAGCTATGTGGGAGAATAAAGACTACACTCTGTAGTGAACTGTATGCTGTCTATGCAAGTCATCACTGTTTTGTGGCCTAGAAGACTGCAGCTTTTGAATCAAAATGTGAACATATACTATTGTACTTCAGGCTCCTGATTTTTATGTACAAATAGTGTTATGGTTATAAATGATGATGAAAACTATATTCTTGTGAAAACTATATTCTTAGTTGAATATATGTCCTCTTCATTGAATTACTTACTTATATTCCAGTGAATTAAAGTCGTGTGTTGCTTTCCAAGTGCGGTTTTGCCAACCTGACTACCTTGAAAATCAGATAAATGAATTCAGGAAAATAATCTTATCACCTAATAATGTGATAAGATGTATTAAATTATACTTAGGGAAGATTCATGGTTGATCAAAACACAGTGGGAAAGCAAATGTGAAATAAAAAGTCCAGATTTTGGGCTTTAAGCAGTTGATATTCAAAGAAAAATCAGTAATGCTTTTATATCTGATTTCCTTGGCTTACACATGAATCTCTTTTTAGCCATGTTGCTCATTTCTTGTGCTTTCTGGATGATTCCTCTATAATCGGAATTTTCTGTTATTTTCTGGTAGGAATTTATACCCTGGTATAGGTATAGTGGCTTTATCACTAAATAAATTGAACAATGTCTCACTACTAATGTAAAAATAACCTGTTTTAAAAAAAAAAACATAGTAGTTGATAAGAATAGGTGACAAGGTGGTGCTCAGAAATGACACTGGCCTGATTTAGAATACAGATTTATAAGTGAAACAGTATGTCATTTGGATAAAGAGTGAATCAGTATTTCCATATTTGTTTTTCTCCTGTCCTGGTTATTTGGTATTTTAAGTTGCTCCAGCCATTTTTGATTGGTTGTATTATGTATTTTGGTAGAGAGCTGTGGTGGCAAACATATCTCAGTCATTTGTGTTGCAGTGTGCAAAGTATCAGAAAGCAGTGGTAAATGCAGGTGACCATAACAAGTTTTTGGAGGTTTGCTTCCTCACACTGGAACAAGTTTTAAGTCCTGGATCAAGTCTGTCCAATAGAACTCTCTGCAGTGACGTTCTGTATCTGTGCTGCCCAACACAGTAGAGACGGGCCATGTGTGGCTACTGAAATGTAGTCAATGCAACTAAAAAAACAAATTTTCTTTTTTATTTAATTGTAATTAATTTCAACTTAAATAGCCACATGTGGCTAGTGGCTATTGTGTTGGACAGCATAGTCTTAAATAATAGTTAACATTCCAGAGTTTATATTTGCAGTTTGTAGTTCCAAAAGTATGTCAAAATGAATTACATAACTGTTCTTTTTGCTTTGCTCCTGGTGTTTCTATCTGTCCCAGGCTGACACCTGCTCTTGGCCCACTTTGGTATGTGATTTCATTTAACTGCCCCAAACTAAAACTGTCATCTACTTTATAAATAATAATGTTCAAGATACCTGATAGACTCCAGTCTTGAAGCCAAATGAATTCTTTTGCACTAACTACAAAAGACATCATTTCTTTTTTCCTAGATATTATTATTAGCATCTACTCCTCCAATTACAAGTACTCTAGGTATAATCTTGGCAAATAAATGGCTACTGATAGGTAACAAGTAGCTCATATTGTTAGTGCTTCCTATAGTATTTGGTAAGTAATATTCTGATTAGTTATATTTCTTTTGTTCAGAATTGGCAGTGGGAGGAAAACAATGGCCATAAGCATTGAAGAAGACAAAAGGATTCTTCACGGAGACTTTCTACCATACTATACTGGAAGAAAGTTCAATGAATGTGGCTGACCTTATTTTATTCCTTGGGTGATAAAGTTTTGAATGTAGTGCTCACTTTTGCTGAATAGGTGACTACAACATGCATTGTGCTTCTTTCTTTAGGAATATTTGAATCTTATCTGAATACATATAGCAGATCAAAAATACAGATTTTAATAACAAAGTGACTTCAGTCATGAGCTCTTTTGAAAAATCATTGACTTTTTCCTCTTTTGAGTTAGACTATTGGAATTGTGTATGAAAGATGAGACTATAAAAATCTTTCTTAGAAATTTATTTCCTAGTTCTATAAAACTGGTTATATTGAGTGTTCTCTATCATTTAAAGAAATATTTGTGGACTGAAAATTATGTGCTGTATATAAGCAGCCAATTCAACTAGTGAGCTGTCTTTATCATGTTAGTCATTAGACTGAATAGAATAAACTTTTAAATAATTTAAAAAATATATTTGAATTTATTTTATTTGGTATTGCGTTTTTATTCAGTAAAGCATTTCATGAGTGGAGACTTTTGCTAAACACCAGCAACAATTATATCCTAGTGTTAAATCCCAGAAAAATTAACCATATTATATATTGAATGTTCAATAAATTACAATAAAATACATTTTTAAATGTTGTTTGGTCCTTATTCCTTTCAGATTTGTACTTTTTGCCATAACTCCATATTTCCAAAGGAAGAAGATAAAATGGCATTTGGTAGTATATATTTTATTTTAGTTACAAAATTATACACAATGGATACAGGATATGTGGCTTTGCACTAAAAGGTTTAATAGTTCTAAGTTGACTGCAGCTTGGAAGCAGCACAAAGACCGATCCATTGCAGATGTTCACCAGCACCATGTGCTCAGCATTATCTTCTTTGAGGAAAAGGAAGCTTTAGAATGTAAGATTTCTCTCTCTCCCATGTGGCAAACATTTCCTGGTACATACAGTGTAGCTATTTAACAGCAAGGTTTTCTATTAATAAACTAATGAGTCAGTGAAGTTCTTTTTCCATTACGATAACATGGAGTTGCTATAATAGGTCCTGTCACAGAAGGATTAACATTGAGTATGATCTTTGTTTTTTCTACTCACAAATTACTTATTTAGCAGTCCTTGTCTTAACCACAGCTTATAATTTGTCAAAAGAACCACTCTGACAGGCAGTGAATATTACAGCGGTTGTTTCAGTTGGTACTGCCGAAAAAAAATATGATAATGAACTTCTAGGTGAGAACAGCCCTCTGTCCTTTCTAAGCCCTAGTACTGATGCTTGCATTTATCATAAAACTGCTGTTGCAGCAAAACAAATGCTAGGATCCCTGGAAGTATGAAATCAATTAGAAGTCATCATTGTCTCTAGTAAGTAAGTATGCAAAAGGAGACCCTAAAGAATAAGATATAGAAGATGTCACCTATCCTGATGTTCATCCCCTACAGAGATTGGAAGTCAGTTGAAGAGAACTGCATAGAGATAAAAACAAGCAAGCATAATTTGTGTTGTACTAAGAAAAGGTATACCTATAAAACTTACTAGGAGGCCTTCACAGCCCTGTTGAATGATGTGGATTTTATTTAGGATCAAGGTCATCCATCCAAGGACACCTTTGATTACTTTCCTGAATGCAGTAGCATGAGGTACTACTTCTCCTGCCACAACTGCCCCTCCCAGGGCCCTGCTCCCACTTTCTTTCCCCTCCATATGTGGCCTCTGCTGTCCTGGTCAGCACTCTTAGGCTCCCTGTGTGCTCTTCCAAGCATCAGAGCAACTGCTCCTTGGATGTTTTCAGTCTGATGACTCAATATGTTCAAAACCAAACTTAGCATCTTGCTCCAGTGCTACTTATCTCATTACTTTGAACTTCATTCTCTTATCCAGACCGTTATGGATTAATCTTGTATCCTGCAACCCTGCTATAACCGCTCATTAGTTCTAGGAGGGTTTTTTTGGTTGATTCTTTTGGATTTTACATAAATAATCCTGTCATCTGCAAACAAAGATAGTTTTATATCTCCTTTCCAATCTGTATACTTTTATTATGATGTTGAAAACCAGCAGTGAGATATTTAAAAACTGTTCTGTAGTCTTATGAATGGGTCTCAGTCTCTGCCTCTGCCCCTCAGTCATGAACTTAATATATGCTTCTTATTTCTTCCATTCATTCCTAACCCCACCCTTCGATGAGACAGTATAGCTAGATGATTTATGCCATATCCATTAAACACTAAAAGCGGTGTTGCTTGCAGGCTGATTTGAGAGGGCTGCCATATGGATTTATACTTATTCCCCAACCTTCAACACTCATTGACTAAAACTGTACTGGGGAAGGGGTTTCCTGGGATGCAAGACTGGCAATGCTAACTCAACAGTCCTGGGCAAATAGGAACAGTCGGTCACTGTCTTCATTTCAGTGTAATTATGAAATTTTAAAACCAAAACTTCCCTTCCAGAGCAGCTTGAATTGTGTAGCCACCGTTTATTACTTATAATTTAACTCCACAGATAGTTTTGACCTGATGAGGGGAAGATTTAGGAAAGGTAAACTCTTTTATAGTACTCAGCTTCTCTTTTATAATAAAAGAGCAACTAACTCCTCCAAGTTGAACATAGTCACTAGGCAGCTTTTCCCAACCAAAAGCAAAAGTACTTCCATGATCTAAATTCATTAGTTACAACTGAACAATATTGCCCCCAACTCTTGCTTTCCTGATGGAGACCACACGCATGTGATCAACACCCACTCTTCTGGTTTACACAGATTCTTAAAGCTTCTCTAAAGCATATCTTCTACCTTCCATATTCAAAGTGCAAGATAGAGAACTGAGGAGAAACCTACAGGCCTGCCCAACCTGGAGAAAGAAAATGCTGAGCCCTACAGAAAACAAAGCAATCCCCACAACACATGCAAAGCTTAGCAGCTGTCCACAACAGAATGCTGTGGGTGCAGCTTCCTTTGTGTGCTCGCAGTGCAGTTCAGTGACCAATCCACAAGCTGGAAACTCCAGGGCTACCCCTGTTTGAGCCTAGATTTATTATGTAACCTCAAGCACCCCTCACTGCACTCTGATGTGGTGACTTCATCTGCAAAGTAGGGACGAATATCGATGTCTTGTTATTGAGGGGATATAAAAACTACAGATGACTCAGAGCCTGCTGAAAATAGGAAACAGGAAAGACTATAGGAGAAAACAGGACAAAGAACTTCTTAAAGAAAAATATGCAAACATTTGGATCATAACTTGGGTTTGTTTCTATTGGAATTGAGAAGGAACAGATATCTTTAGTATTCTCTTTCTTAACAGACAAAAGTAGTCAGAAGAATAAAGAATAGAAGTAGGAACATCATAAAAGAAAATTGAAGACCCCACCCTAAATACTTTTCAGTTTCAGAGCTGTGCCCTTCAGTTACTTAACAACATTTCTTCGCAAGGGAGCTCGTTAAACTTTTCTGGAAGCAAGGCGTTCGTTCACCTAAAGGCCACAGATTTCGTAACGATCTTTGATTTTCTCTTCTACTTCATTCATGCTGTAAACTCATTTCTTTGAGTCCACTTTTTTTTTATGGTTAACAATATTCAGTAAGTTTCAGGTATACTTTTCAACAGTAAGGCATATGTATTGTGTGTTTACCACCCATAGTTAGATTTCTTTTTGTCACCAGATATATGACCCCTTTTACTCCATCTACCTCCCCTCTCCCCACTACCTTCTGGTAACCACTACAAGTCCATTGTCCTTGTCCATGAGTCTCTGTTTGTTTGTTGCTTTTAGGTTTATATCCTACATATAAGTGATATTATGTGGTTTTCAACTTTTTCTGTCTGGCTTATTTCGCTTAGCATGATTATCTTGGGGTCCATCCATGTTGTTGCAAATGGCAATATTTCATCTCTTCTTATGGCTGAGTAATATTCCATTGTATATATGTACCACAGCTTCTTTAGCCAGTCATCTATTGTAGGACACTTTGGTTGCTTCCATGTCCTGGCCACTGTGAAAAATGCTGCTATGAACATCGGTGTGCAAATACCTTTTTGGATATGGGTTTTCAAGTCTTTGGGGTAAACACCCAGTAGAGGGATTGCTGGATCATATGGTAGATCAGTTCTCAGTTTTTTGAGGAACCTCCATACTATTTTCCATAGTTGTTGTACTAATTTGCAGTCCACTTTTCTGATCTTAAAATATTATGTAAAACCTGCTATAAACTTTGAGGTGTTGATAAAGATGGTGAGTCCTGCACTTTAAGATAAAGTTAAACAACCTTAGTGTCTGATGTTTCAATTAATCTGACAAGGACATAAATGTTTGCTGTGGTAATACTTGTACCGGGCGTGGTGAGAATCATGAGGTAGCATTTTGTGGTTTCCAATCTGAAAGCACCTACAACCCAACAAGGCTCATGGTGCCCCATGAAAACACAGTTCCCATGGACAGTCGCACGTCACAGTGAGGTACAGACAGCATGTCAGCGCTAATTTGGGCACTTCCAGCTCCAGGCACAATAGCAGTGTCCCTAGGAGTAGAGATCAGTGACAGTGGGTTGGGAGGGCCTGAGGATGAAAGGATTTGGGTGATTGCAGAAAGAGGAACAGTCTGTTTCAGGTAAGAAAGGAAGGAATCAGTGTGGCCAATATTCGAGAAACGGGCATGTATTTGAGAGCAGGGAGGCTGGGGCCTGCTCATGCAGAACCTTGAAAGTGAGGCA
>CM053507.1:38103917-38146033 GCA_028627145.1 Eidolon dupreanum
TGGGGCTCGGCATTTCTCCCCTCTCCCCACCTCCCCGCTCCGCCCCCCCTCCCCGCAGGTAAAACGCGCACTTCACACCCCCAGGGCCATTCAGGGTTCTGTGCAAGTTCCAAGGGGCTGCCTCTACTTCCCTCTACCTCCTGCTCTTCTGATGGGGAGGGAAGGTCCAAGTGGAGTGAATGAGTGACATTTGTGTAGGAACAATCTTGAATGCTGTCTATTAAAACTTATATTTTAAAAGATAATTGACACCAGCCTTGCCACAGCTATCTAAAGAAAGCAAAATGATTCGGGTCCTGGGATGAGATGATACCAAGGAAAACAAGACAATTACAGCACATGGAGATGTTCAGAAAATCATTATTGGTTATGGTAAGGGGACTACCAGCCTGGCCCAGATGCAGTCATTTGTGTTAGAAATTTTGCACTTAAGTTTGGTTATGCTGACATTTTTAAGGACAACTAGAACAGAATTCTCTATTTCTCTTTTCTTAATCATTAATAATTACTAAACACTCATTGCCTGCTTTAGTTGTTCAGTGTAACAATTACTAAGTTAACAAATACTAACTTTACAGTTAGTAATTACTAAGTTAGCTAACAATTACTAAGTGTTCATTGCCCGCTTTATGGAGCATATGTGGCTTGAATCCTACTCAAATCAGTTCCAAAAGGCAGTTATAAGTCTGACTGAAGTTTATAGTGAATAGTTTTTTAAGTAAATGGACTGTTGGCTGAGTATTAGAAATATTTTTTCACATTGAGATATTTCATATAATTTCTTAAAAGCCAATAACTAAAGTCCTTGATACACACAAGTGACCTGAAATAATATAATTTTTTAGTCCAGGTTGGTCAAATGGTCTAAAGCACAATAATTACACCTTATTGATCCTGCAGATTTAGAGCAAAAGAATATTAGGGACAGGGGACAGTGTGCCATAGAGGTACACTGATATTGTATTGAATATATTTCTCTTGAGAGTAAAGGGATTAGAAAGAATATCTGCTGGGTCCATAAAAAATGCAAATGTGCCTAGAAAAGGCAGCCAGCTCTTCCAAACATTTTGGCTCTTTGGATATTAAACAGTCATGTTTTTCACTCTTGAGAATTTTTATACTGGGTCTGTTTGTGTTTCTATGTAATCCAGGTGAAAGCACACTGACCATTTCAAAATGTTTTTCTTTATTGGCGATTACTTAGTTACTCGGATACTCCTGCTGGAATTGGTCAGCAGAATTCTTTCCTGTGTGTTGAAGCAGTATGGTTTTTCCAATACTTCTATCTGCAGTGTCCCAGGAACCTCCGTGCTGTACCAGAAACCCCTCACTCAGTGTCTGGCTGCGTGTAGACTGTGAGTGGGCTCTACACCATGACTCTGAGATTCAGGCCAGGTTCCTTCAATCCTAGGCATAAACAGAGGAGGGCTTGAGGCAAGCCCCTGTCTCTCACCTGCTGGCCTGTGTCCTTACTGTGTAAGCCCTGTTACTCAAGGAGCTGTACTGCAGACTCAGATACTGGCTGCTTTTTCTTCCTTGACCATCAGTTTCCTTAATGGTCTCTGGTCTTAAAGCCAAGAGCCTGAACTTGACCTCTTAGCCAGCAATTTAACCTCAGTCAAGTCACTTAACTAGTCTGAATCCTAATTTCAATAGTATGCTGGCAAAATGTTTAAAAACTGGTTCTCAAGAGATGGAGAGGAAGGGATGCTGACTTAAAGTATTTGCTGATTTCTTAGGTATAACCCACTACGACCACTTTCAAGCTGACAAGGTAAAGTCATTTAATGAAACTGGACCTGGGAAGAAATATATGCCATCAGCTCTCCTGAGACAGCCCCAGGGACTCTAGCACACCACTGCATGCTCTTCAGTGAAATGGGAATAATGATGAGTACATATTCTTGCTCCAGAATTGTTATTTCTGACTTATGTCGATTACTTTTTTTTTTTTCAATAAGCATTTATGGAGAAGCTATCTAGGTCAAAGGCACTGTGCCAGGTATGGAGGATTGAAGAGCTCACCATCAGAGGATTTCTGGCTTGAATAAAATAATGCACAGTAACTAAACAAAAACAAAAACAAACAAACAAAAAACAAACAAACAAAAAAACACCTCACCTTTTTAATTCTTAAAATGCTATGCAAATGCAAATTAACTTGAATGAGGTTTAATAGGTGGATTTATAAAGGACTTCAGGTTCTCTGTCCAAAACAGCTGCATATATAAAGACCTGTTTTATCATTATTTAGTATAATGAGATATTGAAGAACATATATCTAGAGAGACTTCAGTAGTAATTTATTTATATCCCATCCACTTCCAAAAAACATTAGAAATAGTTTATTACCTAAAAAAATTAGACATATAAGACCAAGTTCAATGATCACAAAGATAGAAACTAAGACACAAAAAGAAAGAGGAAGGAACAGATAGCAGAGGATCTACTGGGAAAAACTCTCAACTAGGAACTTCCTAAGAACTAAGGGAAGTATTTATATTCATTAGATTTTTAAATTAATTCTTTAAAAAAAACCCACTGGTTTCATATGATCCTTGTATGGGTCTATAGTGTTCTCTGTTCTTGCCATGTACAATTCTGAGAATTTATTTTGAAATTATGTAATACCTAATGAAACAAAAGAAGGATGTAAGAACATGTTTTCTTAAGTCTGAATCCTCAGGACCTACTCTGTGCTTAATGAAACAGGCTCTGGAGAGTTATCTGCCCTGCTGTCCAAATCAATCTCCTACACCTTCCCCTGGGCTCCTGCATTGAGTCTGCGCTGTAGCCTGGCATGACAACCATGGCCCCCACCTAAGCTCCCCCTGCCTCTCATGCTCCCCCTCCAGATCCTGCCCCGCAGCCTGGTTCCCACAAGGCCCATGTGTAGCCAGGACTCCTACACTGTACTCACGTGTCCTTCTTCCTGGAACACCCTCCTGTCTTCCTGGTCAACTCCTCACCTCTTACAGAAGATAGTTCAGATTTCACCTTCTCCAAGACCTCTTCAACCACACTGATTAACCTTCTCCTGCTGTCCTATTGTACATTTTAGTTACACATCAACTATTTAGCTAATTGAGGTTGTAAATGAATAGAAAGTCTCACAAACTTTGTTTCGCTTCTGGTAGAAATGAAAGTAAGGTGTGATCACACCAAAGACCATATCATAAATTTTTTGAGAAATAGAAATTAATTTATAGATTAATTTTTTAGATCAAGGAAGGATAGTAAAGATAATCTAGTCCAGCTCTTTTACACATAAAGAAGCTGAGATCCTGAGAAAAGAAACAACTTGTTCAAAATTATCTGGTGTGTTAGTAGTAGAAATAGAACTGCAATCGACTTAATCCCAGCAGTTCTACAATACCATATTAGTTTCATTTTGTGTTTTATTTAATAGCCAGCAAATAGGATTTTAGATATTCACCTGTATAGGCCCAAAACTTTGTGATGAAGGGAAAAGAGCATTGAAGTCAGTGAAAGTCAGGACATCTCAATTTCCAGTCTAACTTTCTAAAACCTCAGCCCTATAACAAATCACTTCATGGCTCTGGGCCTCTGTCCTTTCATCTGTAAATTGAGAGGATGAACTGGATGGCCTTTAGGTTATATCTGCTTCCAGCATTTTTTTGTGGTTGGCCCAGCCCCACTACAGAACTTAAAAGTATCAGAGAACATACATCTCTCGCCTCTACTCCCTCCTCCATGCTGTTCCTCTTGTCCCAGGACACACTCCCCACACCCTCCCCCACCCACCCACCCCCATTTCCCTCACTTGCTTTTCTCCAAAACTCGGCTCAAACTTCACTCACTAAATATTGCCAGTGTCTTCCCCAAACCCTGGCTAAGTGAGATGTCCCTCCGTTTTATGTACTATTACTATTACCTTTTTACTTTGTTACATTTTTTTCTTATCTTGTCTACTAGGTTAGGAATTTACAAAAAACAGGGAGTGCATTTGATTCATTTACTATCCTAAGTACCTATGATTATGTCTGGCTCATAGCAAGGAGTAAAGAAATATTTGGAGAATGTATTTAATTATTTTAGACAAAGAAACAAGATCAAGGCTGTGGTACTTCTTTTAAGTGAAATTATTAGAGGCGAGTTTACTGAAGGATGGAATTGGAACTGAATATTTGAGGATGATTAGAATATGAGAAATGTGGAAAACACTGACAACACTGGCCTAACTCAGGGGTCAGCAAATTTTTTCTGTAAAGGGTCAGAAAGTAAGTATTTTAGGCTTTGCAGGTCATGCAGTCTTGTCACAGTTACTCAGCTCTTATAGCACGAAAATAGCCATGGTCAACAGGTAAACAAAGGATGTGGCTATGTTTCAATAAAATTTTATTTATACACACTGACATTTGAATTTCATAAAATTTCATGTAACCAAATATTCTTTTAATTTTTTTCAATCATTTAAAAATATAAAAAAATATTCTTAGTTTGTTAGCTGTAAAAACACAGGTAGTGGGTAAGTTGGACAAAAGTGTTGTATCAAAGTAAATTTATAAAATTGATAACCGTACTGTAGTTACTCTAAGGAAATATATACTGAGGTATTTAGGGGTGAGGAGCCCTGAGGGATGAAACTTACTCACAAATGTTTCAGAAAAATAGTTATACATACATAACTATGTGCTCACCTACACATACAGAAAAAACGACACATATACACCATACATGGAGGGCTACAGGGCATAGTGATGAGAAACAGACTGTTGAGCTGTTTGCCTCGATTTTACAAGGATTGTGGGATCATGGTAAGGAGTATTTCTAAAAGATGAAATGGACTTGGCTATGTTCCAATATAATTTTATTCGTCGACACTGAAATTTGAATTTCATAGAATTTTCATGTCATAAGATAGCAGTTTTCTGATTTTTCCCCCAACCATTTAAAAATATAAATACCATTCTTAGCTTGTGGCTTGTTCAGAAACTGGCATCTGGTCTACCCACAGGCTACATTTGCTGACTCCTGATGGAGAAAATAGAAGGAAGTGGGGGAATTAAGGGACTGCAAGGAGCAACCTTTTCTTAGTTGTAGGATTGATGTGTTAATAAAGAAAGGAAGAAAGAAAGAAAAAGAAAGGAAGAAATCAGATGAGGTTAGAAAGAGAAATAATGGGAAACCAGAGTGTGTAGAGCTCTCTAGACTTTTAGGAGAACTTTGGCGTTAGGGAAGTGGCGAGGCATTAGAGGGTTTTAAGCAAAAAAAAGTGCTATGATATGACCTACGTTTTAAAATTATAAAATCCAAATTTAACCTGGTTTTGCAATTGGAAATAGTTATGCCTGAGGAGATAAATTCACAAATAAAACACCTAGGGAAAATTTCTCCAGTTGTGTGTACTCAATTAGTTCATGGCTTACTAAATCACAGAGGGAAACACTTTTAGAGAGTATGGATCTCAACGGGATGAAGTTGATTTCCCTCTATGGGTCAAAAGCTTTTCTCTGTTGAATTCAATGCATGAGAAAAATGCCTTCAAATTCCATTTAGATCCCGATGGGTCACAAACAATCTCCGAAGCTTGAATACTCATACTGGAAAAAAAAAAAAAAACTATTTTCCTCTTCTGGGACTAGTTTGTGTGATTCAGCAATGAAAGTATAGGACCATGGCCTATATTTCCATTTTAGTTTCTACTTCCCTGAGCAAAAAGTTGGCCGCAGAGGTAAGGCTGAGTAAATCATCTTAATAACTCAATGGAACTGCCTTGTGCACCTACGTCTAAGAGAAGTTGTAAGGAGTAAATGAAAATAAATCATAATTAAGGAATCTAAGGCTGTGCTTGGCACCTGGTAGGTGATGAACACAGGGGCCCGAGGGCAGACTTATTTGGGTACTTGATCAGGCTGGAAGGGAAGAAACCCCTTTGCTTCTGGCAATTGTAATGGGCTTCTCTGTCCCACAGCTTCTGCTTTTCATTTCTGTCTCAGGCTGATTCATTTATCTAGATGTTTTCTGCTTCTTTGAGCAAGAAGTATATAGCTCTGTCACAGTAGATGTCATTTCCAGGAATGAAAAGCCAGGCACCCCAAAAAAAATCTCTTTCTGGAAGCTAGCTTTCCCTGACTCACATTCTCAGCCCAATTCTTCATTTGGCCCATGTAGTCAGTCACATTTGAAATTCTCATACCTACAAGAGGCCCATGCAACAAAATGATAACATTTTTTAAACAAAATGGAAGCAACACAGTCTAGGGTTCCTGCACAGAATGAATGAGATGAAGCACCTAGCACAGCACCTGGCTCAGGGTAAGCTTTGACTCATTACTAATTGGTACCATTAACTGTTTCTCAAAGGTAAGAGTTAAGCACCTGGGGTTCAGACTTTCAGACAGGGAAGTGGTGTACTTCCTTTTCTGTGCTAGAGAGGATCCTAAAAAGTTGTATATAAATTGTTTACCTTTCTTTTTTGAAAAGAAAAAAAATTAGATGGAACCTAAACAAAAATTAGTTTCCTTACTTAAAACCGTGTGGGAACAGCTGCCTCTAAACAAGTGAGATTTAGAGTGGTCCCATCTCGCCATCTAGTGGCCATCTCAGGAAAAGCCAGAATCAGGCAGAGGCCTGACTGACTCCAAAACAATGGGCCTCTCATTTGCCTAAGACCTGCCAGGGCCTGGGCCCAAGGTGCTGGGGTCCTCTCAATGCTACAACCTCCATAGTACCTAAGACTTAATACTCAAGACCCTTAGTACCCCAGAGCCCAAGGCCAGTGAATCCAGGAGGAAGGGATTAAATATGGACTTGACAAAGCCCGTGCGTGAGCTGCACTTTCCTCCCCTGTAAAACCAGGGGCTTTGACTGAGGAACGTTCTCCAAGGTTTGCCACTTCCAAGAATTTTGGTTTGTTCCAGGAGCCATGGGGGATACTAGGTGAATAGGATATTGTCTCTGCTGCCAAGAGCCCAGGGCCCCTGTGGGAGACACCTGAGGGCATTCGTGGGGCAGCTGAAGTTTGTCTCAGAAGTTCTCCTTCCAAAAGTCTTGTGATGTGACTGCAGGTGACTCCACCACCTCCCACAGCCCCTCCCGCCTCCTCTAGAGAATAGAATAGAACAAAAACAAGAAATAAAATAGAACAACAAAAAATGGAATAGAATAGATGACATCACACACTGTAAGGGTAATATCATTCCACAAACTTGTATCTTAATTTTATAAGTGTATTCATGTGTGTACACTGGGTTAGCATGTAAAATTTGCATCTCCCTTTGTTGCACTGCAGAGTGGCTGGAACTTGTCAGGTCAGTCAGTTCCCCGTTGCCTCCCAGCCCGACCCACCCCAGGCTGTGGGTGTTCTATGGCTAATGGAAGTCAGAGCCTGGCCCCACCCCCAGCCTCCCAGAGGGTGGCTCTCAAGTCCCTGACACCAGCGTCATCTGGAGTACTGAGGCTGCGGACCCTGGAGACACAGTCCCTGTGTTCACTCAGGGGGTGGTCAAAGGCACAGCTGCTCTGATCCTCCCCTACAGCCTATCAGCAGCACCACCAGTTCTTGTCCTAACTGCTCTCTACATAGGGGTCCCAGGTTGGATGACCACCCTAAAGAGGCATCTGTGGCGATCACTGCAGATGTCATCAAATCACAACTGGAGGACGGTGATGGGAGGCACCCACTGAGCCAGTTTCTCCTTTGCCCTCCATCTCTCATCCATTTTATATATATTAATAATCTCTTACTATGTAACAAATTCCCCAAACCTTAGTAGCTTAAAACAAAAAACATTTATTATCTCTTGGTTTCTGAGGGGCAGCTAAGCTAGGTGTTCCAGTAGAGCTGATGGCTGGGGCTGAGGCCATCTGAAGGCTTGAGCTCTGGAGGATCTGCTTCCTATATAGATCAATTCTGCATAGCCTTGACAGGAGGCCTCAGTCCCTTGCCATGTGGGCCTTCTACAGGGATGCTTGAGTGTCCTCAGAATATGGCAGCCGGCTTTCCCTCAGAGCAAGTGATCCAAGAGAAAGAAAAGAAGAGGACACAATGCTCTTATATCACCTAGTCTCAGAAGTGACATCCTCATTTCTATTACGTTCTATTCATTATACATGAATCACTTAAGTCTAGCCCTGCCCAAGGAGAGGGGAGTTAGTCTCCACTTTTCAAAGAGACAAACATTAAAAAATTTGTGGATGTATTTTAGAACCACCACACCTCATAATCCTGGATTTGGAATCAGATCCAGGACTAGACAAGCAAATGGACCAGGACACAACACTTAAGGAGGGACTCTTACAAGCGCAGGATCAGCATATAGTTGACATACTACCTTTATTAGATTTCTGGAAGGATGGTTGGTGATACTGTTTTTAGTTTCAAATTCTGATTATTCATAATTAATATGAATACAATCCATCCTTTTGTATATTGATGTTTCTTACAACTTTACTAAATTCCCTTACTTGTTCTAAAAGTTTTTGTTGTTATTTTGTTTTCTGTTTTTACAGATTCCATGAGATCACCTCAACAGATAACCATGTTACCTGCAAATAAAAATTATTTTAATTCTTCCTTTCCAATTAAGATGGCTTTCTTTCTTTCTTCCTTGCAAAGACAATTCAGTGGGGGAAAGAATAGTCTTTCTAACGAAGGGTGTTGGGACAACTGGATATCTACATGCAAAAAAAGAAAGAAAAATAATGGATTTGGACTTGCATCTCACACAGGACACAAAAATTTACTCAAAATGTATCATAGACCTAAATGTTAGATCTTTACAAATCATATGTCTGACAAAGAACTCATATCCAGAATACCTAGAAAATTCTTACAACTCAATCATAAAAAGACAAATAGCTCAATTTAAAAATGGGCAAAGGATTTGAAGAGACATTTCCTCAAAGATATATGAATGGCTAGTAAGCATATAAAAATATGCTTATTGCTAGTCATTAGGAAAATGCAAATCAATACTACAATGAGATACTACTTCACACCCACTAGAATGGATATAATAAAAAAGACAGACAATATCAAGTTTTGCCAAAGTTGTGGAGAAATTGGAACCCTTTCCATTGCTATAGGGAATGTAAAATAGTGCAGTCACTTTGGAAAATAGTTTGACAGTTTCTCAAGATGTTAAGCATAGAGTTACTATGTGACCCAGCAATTTCAATCCTAAGTATAATACCTAAGAGAAAAGAAGTTGTATTTCTACACAGAAATGTGTATGCACACATTTATAGCAGCATTATTCATTATAGCAAAAAGTTGGGGAAAGTCCAAATATTGTTTCTATCAATGGAAAAATGGGATAAATATGATATATCCATATAATGGAATATTATTTGGCCATTAAAAGGAATGAAACATTGGTACATGTGACAATATACATGAACATTGAAAACATTATGCTAAATCAAAGAAGCCAGTCATAAGACCACATATTATATCATTTCACTTATATGAATGTCAAGAATAGGTAAACCTTTAGAAACAGAAAGTAGAATAATGGCTGCCTAGGACTTAGGGTGGAAATGGCAGTGGCTGCAAATGGACATGAAGATTCTTTTGGGGGTAATGAAAATGTCCTATTAGAATTTGATGATGTTTGCACAGCTCTGTAAATATACTAAAAACCATTGAATTGTACTCTTAGGTCAGGTGAATTTTATGGCATGTAAATATCTCGATAAGGTTGTTTATGAAAAGAATGAATGTATTGATATAACAACAATAATGAATTTCAAAACAATTGCTGAGTAAAAGAAGTGCAGAGGGGAAAAGAAAAGTACACATTGTATGATACCATTTATATAAAGTTCTAGAAAATGCAAGCTGCTCTATACTGACAGAAAGCTAATCATTGGTTGCCTGTACAGAGTGATGGGGATAGATGGGAGAGAGGCATCCCCAAGGGGCAGGAGAAACTTTGAGGGTGGATGTTTTTATCATCTTGTTTGCAATGATGGTTTCACAAATGTATACATAGGTTAAAACATCAAATAGTACACTTTAAATATGTGCTATTTAATGTATGCCACTTATGCCTCAATAAGACTATTCTAAGAAATGATAATAATGTCATGATTTGGCACTGAAAGTAAAGGCTATCGTGTACAGAAAAGCAAGGAAATAGAGAATTGGAAAGTAAATTTTATATGAGTGGAACCAGTATTCATTAGAGGGGGAATGACCACAATCCTATATTTTCTTTCAAAGCAACAAGTGTTATAAGACAACTAAGTAAACAATGCTACATTACGCTTCAGTACTGAGAATATGTGCTAAAGGAATGCAAGTGGCAGGTGGGGTAAAGGGCCAAATCTCTGAAGAAGGAGAAAAGAAACTCCAAAGCAAAAAAAAAAGCTGACATGACTGATTCAACAGTGTGAAATTCTATCATTAAGGCGTTGTACCATATTTCCTTTGTTAGAGTCACTTAAAGGAATGTTGCTTCTTACAATCAGTGGTGTCTTAGATTCAATGACCTCTGGGTAGAACAAGCCACAGTTGCCCTAAGTGCTTACTCTGAGAGAGAAGCCTGGTAACCAAACAACAGCGCTGGCAGTTCAGACCAGACCTTCTTTCCTTTGAGGAAAATAAACCCTCCAGAGTTCATGGCTCACCCTATCACCAGGGTGTAACCAAGAAACTCGTCATTATCTTTTGCCCCCATGTGGACACATTTAAAAGTGCAGTTCTGCCTCCTGCATGAGAGTTTGTTAGGGCTGGAGGTCATCTCAGAGCTCACCTCCAACCTCTTGTTGTTTCTTTTTCTTTTTCTTTTTCTTTTTCTTTTTTTGGCAAAGGTCTCTGGCCTTGCACAGATCACATAGTGAGTTAGTAATGCATATTTCTGGATTTTTCAAAGTGTCTCTGGAATTGTGACTCGCATGATCTAAAATCCTTGAATCAGAATTGTGCAGTTGCGTGGGTCCTGTGTCATCACTGCATTCAATATACCCACCTCCTCACAAGTGGCAGTGAGCAGAGAAGCAGCATCATCAGCTTGGAAGACCCACAGACCTGTGTTCAGCTCTGACACTGAGAAGTTACTCAAATCTCTGTTCCTCCGTGTTCTCGTCCATAAATCATCAGCTAACTTCAAAATTTGTGCAAGGATTAAATGAGATAGTATATGTCAGAGGCTGTAACGTCAAAGGCCCTCGGGGCCAAGCAGGTCATTGGAGTCTGGCAAACAGAAGAGCACAGTCCCTTTTTAAAGAGAACATTCTCTATTTTGGTCCAGCCAGTTGGTAGGTAGAAATATGGCCCCAGTGTGGCCAATTTTAAAAAAATTAAAATATTGCACAGTAAAACAGTGCCCAAAAGATATCAATGGTTTTTATTATTCAACGTTTGATATGCGTGAAGTGTCCAGGAGGTAATCGATAATGGTGGTGGTAATTCCTGGGGTGGCAGCTTCTCAGCACCACCCCCAAAACATTATTCATGGCAGGTGATGCTGTCCCAATGTTCTTGTTCATGGTGTGCCAGGCTCTTAAGCACAGGTGCTGTAGATACAAAGACCAGCAAGAAAATGGTCCCTGGCCCTGTGGGCTCTCAGTCCAGGAAGGATAATTTTAGCAACTGACTGTATGGAACATTTACAGTCTGTCAGCCAGGGAGCTGAGCCTTCCACATGTGTGATCTTGTTCAGTCCTCACCATACCTCTGTGAGGTGTAGACTATTATTACCTCCTTTGGAGTTAGGGAAGTGGAAGGACAACACCGTGGCCTGGTCTGACCCATCACGTCTCCAGCCTCAGTTCCTACTGGGAATTCCAACCTTCCTCCTGAGAAGATGTATTCTCTAAAATCATCAGGAAATAACACTTTTAGCAAGCTAATTTTTAGTTTGCATCTGAACTGCCATACATTTTATATAGATTTTTTAAATGGTTAGTTGTTTTGCACTTAACCATTAAGGATTTTTATTAGTTTGTTTTTTTTAATGTACTGAATTGCAGCCCACATTTTTTCAAAAATCACCTAGGCTTCCTGGAGGTCACCGAGTTTAAAAGTTCTGGCTTTCATTCCCCTCACGCCACCCCATCAACAGCACCATTGCTGGTCTCATTACCACAAGAACGCCCTTGTGTCTGAGTGCTGCTGGCTCCATTTACACAGGGCACGATAGATAGATCTTGGTTATTTGAGAGGCTTCCCCAAAGCCCCCCGGACTCCAGTGACTAGGCAGTTGGGAGAGCCACCCCTGGCTCACCATGATGTGAACATACAGGGCAGGATCAGAAAGACCAGGGATTTGGAGAAAGAGCTGAATGTTTGTTGGCTTCTCAAAAACCTGGGGTTTTCTAGCTACCCATTAACACCATCAATGTAGTAGACTTGAATTTGAAAGCCACACGCTGGGGTGTGTAATGTTTATGAATCTTTAGCATTTCTGAACTTGTCTTATGCCCTATCATCTTCCTCTGGTTACACTCAAAGTGTTTGCAGTGGCCTTGAGACTCCTACCATCACTCTGAATTCACTTCAGCCACCAAAGCCTTTTTACTGTTCCTTGAATACACTGAGCCACCTGCCTCGGGGCCTTTGCCTTAGCTATTACCTCTGCCTGAAACAGGTTTCCCCCAGGTCTCCAAGGGCCTCACACTTTCTCCTCACTCAAGTTTCTGATTAACTGTCTCTTTATCAGAAAGGGCATCTCTGCTCACCCCATTTAAAGCAACATGCCTACTACCCTTTACCCTGCTTTACTGCTTTTCTAACATTTAACACTACTTGACATTACATAATGTACGTGTTTGACTGTTGCCTGTCTCTCTCTACTGGAATGTTAGTGCACAACAGCAGGATGTGGATGGGAAGCCTTAGGACCTAGAATCATGTCTGGCACATAGGAGGTGCTCAACATTGTTTCACAAAGACCCCGTTATTTTTTTCATTAATGTCTGTTACTGACTTGGGCAGAACAAAGTCAAATGTATCTTTTATTTTCCTCAAGGTTTCTACAGTGACCATTTCTGGGAATGCAACATTCTACCAGGAAGTACTTCAATAATTAAAAACCCCAGCATTTCTACCTAGGCTATTTTTGTTCTGTCCCATGTTTCTGGGAAATTACTCAATAGGACCATCTACTCCTATTACTATATTTTTATTATGAAAGTATAGCATTTCACCCACAAAAATTTAGTTTATCTAAGATTAGACTCACAGGTTTCTTTGTGCCATCAGATTCTTCCCTTGGGTTTCCGCCATAACTGTTAAACCAGGCATTTGCCAACCTCCTCTTCCCTTGTCCCTGACCAGGTCTGTGCCCTCTTGCCTTGTTCTTCAGATGTGGGTTGTGACTTGTGACCCACTGGTGGGTGATAAAATTAATTTAGTGGGTTGCAAACAGTATTTTTAAAAAAATAAAATAGAATAGAAAATATTAAAAATAGTTCATTTTGAAACCGTAAAACATAGTTCAAAATGTTTGAGAGCATTGCTCTGGCCTCTATAGGTTAGAAGAAGCTTTAGCATTATTTTTCTCTTTAGTCGTCTTTAGAATATTCTAGAAAAAGGAGTGTTGACACTCCTAGTCTCACAGTGGGCTTGTGTTGGGTTGTAGAAAATTGTCATTCTCTTTTAAAATATTTCCAGCAGTAGTACAAGTGGCAAGCATACCTGTTTCTTTAAGAATATCTGTCTCATACCTGGGGCACTGGGAAATGTAAAAATTCTTTGCACAAACTCCATACAGATTCCTGCACTAAGGGACTTGACCAGCCCTAGCATGGCTGCTGGTGGCCAGGAGTGGCAGCCCTAGGATGACCCAGCCCCCTATGCGAGTTTCTGTCTGGAAAACTCAAGGCCATAAAGAGATTTACCTTTTGTTCTGGCCAAGACATGACAACAGATCCCTAAATATCTTCCTTGGAACATTTACTAAGATGGTCTTAGAATTGTAAATCCTCCCTTGGTCCTTTTGAGATTAGATAGATAGATGATATAGATAGATAGATGATAGATAGATAGATAGATAGATAGATAGATAGATAGATAGACAGACAGATGATGATAGATGATGATAGATGATGATGATGATGATGATGATGATGATAGATAGATAGATAGATAGATGATAGATAGATGGTAGATAGATAGATAGATGATAGATAGATAGATAGATATCCCATACAGTCTAGGAGAGTCTTTCTCACAGACACCAAAGCCATTCCTTTGAAATGTAATCATCGGGAAGAACAGGGCCTCTATTTCCCAGTTTCTGTGAAAGGACAGAATCCTAACTTCATGACTGATAGCCAGCAGACCATAGCTGGCCTAATCACATTTAGAATCAACTTTTTATAAGTTTTCACTTCCTAGACTCTTCTTGACCCCTGCTCATTCCCCTCCCTACTCCCCCATTCTCCCTTTAAAGCACCCAGTCAGCTCTGCACAAATCAGAATGGGGCTTGTCTTTTCCCTACTGTCAGTAGTAACTAAATAAAATCTGTTTTTACCACTTTAATGTCCAGCTTTGTTTATCTTTAACAGCATGTACACATACACGTGAGCACGCGCACACATACACACACCCTCCTGAGGAAAAACACTGCTTCTCAGGGACAGCAAAATCTTGCCATCCTTGCTATCCAGAACGTCGCTCCTTTCTGTGTTTATTTCTCTACGTCACCAGTAAAGTCTTACTTAACTGTTCTGGCCTGGTCTGTGATGTCCTTTGGGAAATTAAGTGAAAAGTCATGTACAGGACACTTTCCTTAAAGGGGCAAAAGTTGGGACTATGAGAACCCCCACTGGGAGTTTCTCCTTCTACTGCTAAAGTTGGAGGAATAGGGTTAATTTTACACAGGGAGCAGGAAAGCTTTCTTACACACAAACCTTCCTAAGAATTTAGAGCCAGAAAGTCCCCAATCCTCTTTTGCTCTTTCTCCAAACCTCAGAAATTAGAGGACCCCAGAGATGCTGTGGTGCTGGGGTAGCTAGAGGTCAAGATGAGTAGCATAATGAGGTTTCTATGTCTGAGGGTCCCTGGGGAAGCAGCAGGTTAAGGACCCAGGCAGATCATCAGAGATAGGGAATGGGTGTCAAAGTAGCCTAACATGCAGGGATCAATAACAAAGGAGACATCTGAGCACTCCAGAAGGAAAGGAAAATTCTTAGACATTAGAAACAAACATGGAAGTGAAAACCAGAGTGATTGGTAAGCAGGCAGGCTGATGCTGGGCAGCTTGGGATGGGTGGGACCTGATCCAAATTAGCCTCAGCACCAAGGGTCTTCACTTATGGCAGCATACTCATACAGAAAATGAGGCAAGGGCCCACGGGAGTTGGGGGGGAACTGAGATCCTATATAAAGTCTGCATCTCCAGCAAACAGGGCTGGTCCAGGAGAAGCCAGACAGCAAAAAAAAAAAAAAAAATGCACCAAGAGAAGGGAGAGGAGCCAAAGAAAGCTGGGCAGTTGCCAGCCCTGGCCAAGCTGCCTAGGCATCAGAATATCTTTTACAGCCATGAGGGAAATTGGAGGGCTCAGCAGTGAAGTTAGGTCAAAACCCCATCTTGATTCACAGCTGGTTCACTGGCTGTCAGATCTGTGGCCCAGGATTAACTCCAGAACACTTCCCAATGGTAAGACCCCAGGGCAAGGTTTTTCACCTAAAATTCCTAAAGCAGAGAAGCAAAAATCTCTATTTCTAGGATGTGGTTCCATAGTGTAGTGGTTAGCATATCTGCTTTACATGCAGAAGGTCCTGGGTTCACTCCCCAGTGGAGCCACAGTCCCTGGTCTATGGCCGTGCCACCTTGAACAAGACCGATATCTAATCTTGGAAGCTAAACAGGGTCAGGCTTGGTTAATACTTGGATGGGAGACCAGCTAGGAAGACCAGGTGCTATAGGCATACATTAAAATTAAAAAACAAACAAACAAACAAAACCTCTATTTCTAAGGAGGCCTGGGAGTAATGGTCTAAAGCGATTCATGTGATCTCACATTTCTTTAAAGCCTCAGGTTTTCCTTTTGAATTGCATAGGACCTTTATATTGTACTTCAAAACAAACTAAATTGATGACAAGTTTTCCAGTGGCTGAGAACCACAGCACTCTGTCTCATATGTCAAGTTCCACGGGCCCTGATGTGAGCAGGACAGGTCAGATAAGACTTCAGAGACAACATGATGACATTGGTGGGTTAATACAGGGCTGAGAGGTAAGATCAGAAATCAGAAACCTAGAAGGGGGCCTCCTGTAATAAGAGATAAGAACAGGCAAGATGAGAGTCACACAGTTTGCAAGTGGGTTGGTAAAAGCTTGCTCAGAGAGGAAGTTAGGGAGAGGCATTAGGGAGAGAAAAGCTGTTTACCTTTTGCCATTCTATAAACCAAATATGATTGATCTTATCTTATGAATTTATCTAAACCCTCTTGAACTAACTGAAACGTATTAAATTTCTACCTCCTAAATCAAATTCTATTCAGATACCCTTACTCGCATCAACCAAAACAAGCAAAAAAAAAAAAAAAAAAAAAAACCCTAATAATTGTATACAACATATTCTTATAATTCCATACATATTTTTGAATAAATAAAACTTTATTTGCGTAGTTATCAAAAACAACATCTTCAGTTTGATCACTTAAAAAAATACAAACTCATGTAACCAAAAATACTTGAAGGATTTGGTTAACTAAATGTTGACTATTTTTACCTATAAATATGAAAATATAACCTGTCAAAATTGGTTTTGCAGTAGCCGTATTTGAAATATCTGTGGATTTCCATGAAGGCTGACTCTTCATATTATGAGATCTATTACAACATCCAGATAAGATATTAAAGGAAAAAATGATTTCGCAAACCCAAGTTAGAACTTTATATAAGAAATTCCAATGATGTTTACCCACTTTGAAAATTCTATTGAGTACTTCTTCTTTTTCAAAATCAAGTAGGATAAGTAAATAATAATAGTACCTCAAAGACTTCTATAAATAGCAAAGCTATACTTTTTACAGCTATAAGTAAAGGTATTTTCATTTCCCTGAGAACATAGTTTGTTTGGGGTTCAAGGGCAGTGTGTGTGTGTGTGATGTAGTCATTGACAGCAGAATGTGATGAGAGCTAAGAAAAGAACATTTATCTGTTGGTATCTGGGTGAGCTTAGCTCCCTGCCTATTTCAGACCAGCCTTGTCAGCTGGGGTCCCTTAACCTCTCCTATAGTTTCTACTCCATCCAATCCTCTGGGCCTCATTCTCTTTAGGTCCATTCAGGTAGGAGACCCAGCCAAGCAGTTCAAAGGCCCCACAGCACATGGGTCTGACTGTTAGTGCTCTAACTTGTGCCTCACTTCTAAGAAGTAGGTTCCTTATTGGAACCACTTGCCTAGAACCCCTGCTCCTTATTCTCCCCTTATCCTTCTTGAGAATGAAGTCATATTCACAAACTCTAGGGCCCCAGATATAATTTTCTAGCCTTATCATCTTCCTTAAATCTGACCTCCTCTCCTTTTCCTTCTATGTCATCCCCTTCCTTCCAACCACGGGTGCTCTGTCCACTCACAGGACCTGTATTGAGATCCAGTCTGCTGTGCGGGGGCATCCCACCCTCCCTGCCTGAACTTTAGGGCCCTTTATTTTGGCTCATCTGTCATCTGTCTGCCTCATCCCCCTGCTGGTGGCATGGGTTAAGAAAGTTAACTTGCTGCAAACAATTTTCGTTTTTGTTTGTTTCCCCAACATGACGTGAAACTTTTGCTTTCTCTAAAAGCTACAGACTGACAGCTTCAAGTGCAGAACTCTGGATCGTCTTAATAGGTACATGTCTGCTAATCCATACCATTATTGAGAATCCCTATTTCTTGAGGTTCAGGCATCTGAGATTTTACCACAAGTCACCTGCACATCTGGTAATATGAGCCTCATATAAAATTACTTCTTTATCTTTATTTGGGTATTCTTAACTAGTTCTGAAACTTGGGTCCCACATTTAGAACCAAATTTAACACAGAGAACCTGAATCTTCAATTTCTTAGCATAGGGTCAACCCACTGATGGGCTCAAAATTTGCTGACTGGTCTCATCCTAGGACAGCTGTAACAAGGAGTGCTATCTTTCTGAGGGGAGGCCTTTTGTGTATGCCAGTGATGCTGTCATTGAGTATTCTCTTTGGAAGTTCTGCTCTGAAACCATCTTTGGAATATGATTTCTCCCCTAGTTCATACATAGTTTCTGAAGGTGATCTCAAAGAAAAACAAATATGTAATCAGTGACTACCTCATTGGCCTACGTGCACGGCTTCCTAGGAAGATCACTTGGAAAGATCATAGAGAATTGGATGCAGCCTCATTACTTTACATACATCTCATTTTTTGTTAACTTGACAAAACAAAAACTATAATATCTACTAGTGGCCTATTTACCTGCTTATCAAGTGTCTTCAGGGTGGGCATTTGTCTTATTTATTGGTGTCCCCAAGGCTTGACACACATAAAAATTTCCTTGTATGTTTGCTGAATTGAACTACATTGTTTCAGTTGAGAGCATTGTTAAGGTTATTAGTGCTCATGACTAAGTGATACCCGTGTTCTACATTTCCACAAATGTTTGCATTTTTCCATCTTACTTTTCATAGTAGGGAACTAAACTGTCACACCTGACCTCAAGAGACAGAGCTTTTCATATACTAAAATGCATTTAATTTATCTTCAATGACCTAAGCATAAACAGAAATCTCACTTGTAATTTTCTAAGTCTATCTTACCTGCTTTGAACATTAGCTTCTTCTAACCATAACTTTTCTATGAAAATGAAATGCACTATCAACTCTACTACCTCTAACTTTCCAAACTGCTGAGAAGTACAACCACAATATGCCACATCTGATGTGAAATAAAATTCTACGTAGAGATTTGAAATCAGATGGTGAAAATAAGCACACTGGGTAATGCAGTTACTATGTTGTCACCATTGTTGTTGCTTTTAAATATGGCACATGAAACAGGATCCCTTCATCTGTTTCCCCAACTTGGGGATTAGAATGAATTTCCAGTGAGCTCATTTGAAAGCTCTAGCTCTTAGAATGAAGGACAGACTCTGTTCTTTGGGTCAAAATTGTGCCAAGCTGATCCAAAAACCAAACAGCAGGGCTTACAAGGAACTAGAAACTAAGGTTCCAGGAGGTGGTGTCTCAGGGACATGGACCCGAATCACTGTCTGAAGAGTTGGTCATTCCTACAGCAGCCAGCAATGTTAGAATGTTCACATCTTTTTAAAACAGTTCTCTGGGGCTCTGGGAACCTCTTTTCTCCATGGAAGTGCAATGGCTAGACATTAAGAGGCCAGGACACTGGACTGTGCTGAAGGTACAATTCTGTCTGGTAATGACAGTTCTATTCCAAAACAGGCCTCCTGTGATCATAAAAAAAAAAACAGAGGCTTTTGACATGAAGAATAGAACACAAGTCTTTTATCTCTTTCAAAGCAAATGGGCCTTCTCGGATCCATCTCTCTAGATCTTTCAGATGAAACAATCTGAGACACTCCTGACAAGGAGCTCAAGGCTCTAATACCAAGAGTTCCATATGGTTCAAATATAAGGGGGAAAAAATGAAAAAAGAAACACCTTTACTTCCCTACCTAGCTGAGTGATTCCTTTAGCAAACTTTTCAGAACAACAACAACAACAGTTTTTTGGGTTCCGTCTTTGTTTTCGTCTCCTGCTCTGAGATAGACAGTACGGCAGAAAGGGCACACAGCCTTTGAGATTGAAAGACCTGGGTTTAGACTCCTGGCTTTGCTAGTTGCATTCTGAGTGACCTGGGGCAAATCATTTACCCTCTCTGAAACTCACCTGTAAAACATGAAGTGATAATATCCAGTCACCAGGTCATTATACTTAAATGACCTGAATATACAAAAGTGCCTGGCATGGAACCTGGCATGGGGCAAGTGTGTCCTGAATGTTTCATATTACTCTTCTTCTCTCCTGAGGTAGGTCATGCAAACATGCCTGGCTGCTCTCCAATGTCCTAAAGCTCTGACTTCCAAGGGATTCCCTGATGTATGGCCTAAAACCCAAGCCCAGACTGCTGTCTGAAGAGGGAAGGACAGGATTGGTGCGGAGGGTCTCCCAGCTCGCCGCGTGGCTCCGCCTTTCCGCAGTCAGACTGACACTGCTCCAGGCACGATCCTCCGGATGTGGGTGTACGACTTCCTGATGGTGACACTGCCGTGGTGCGACACCCCCCGGGGCAGGACGCACTCCTCCGTCAATTTCTGGGCCTCAGGGTCCCAGCACAGCACGGTGGCGATGACCTCGTTCTTCTCGTCCCGCCCCCCAGTGATGTAGAGCCGGTTGTTGCAGGGCGCGATGCCGCAGCTGGCCCTCTCGTGGCTGAGCTGAGTCACCAGGCACCAGCTGTCCTCCAGAGGGCTGTAGGCGTAAAGGGCCCTCATGGCCCCACCTGAAGGGGAAGAAAAACAGGGTGGGTGTCTCACTATTTTTCTGGTTTTCTTCCCCTTTAACCACTAAAACCCTTCTTCTAGTTAGGTCAAGTCTACCATCTTGCCAAGAGAAAGTAGATTTATGGCTCTCCAGAAAGCCAGGGTGGCTCAGAGGAACAGGAAGTGCTGGAGACACTTCACAAGGCCCTTTAAATTCCACAGCCAGATGCTAATCAGGTTCTAAAGGACACCTGGCTGCCTCTGGCTGCTAAAATGCACCCTAAGGCTGCTACCTGGAAAAAAATACCACCTGGTGCAGTCAGGTAGACTCAGCTCATAATCCCAGCTCTGCCACCTTTTGCTCTGTAATCACCAGCACATAGACCACGGGGTTATAAGACGTCAGAAGGACCAGGTGCATGAAGCAACTGGCAGAAGGCCTGGTACATAGAAGCCATCCAGTAACTAGAGGTGGTAGCCTCTCTGTAGACTGACTAGGACCTGGGACACCAGCCCAAGTCACTTATCTCAAGATTAGACCTTTAAGCAGAGTCATGAGCCTGACCATAAACACACATGAAACCTGAAGCAAGGGAGAGAAGGGCTTTAAAAAAAAAAAATTGTTCTCATGTTTTACTTCTCTGATTAGCTCTTATTTGCTGAAGTTATTTATATTTGGCATCTCCTTAATCAGTAGTTCTCAGTCCTGGCTGCACAGTAAAATCACCTGCACATTAAAAACATTCGCACTGTTGGTCAGCATCCTTTTTCCCATTCTGATTTCACTGGTCCGAAGCAAGGCCCAGCTACCCATATTTTCGTAAAAAGCTCCCAATGATTCTAATGAGTAGTCAGAATTGAGATCCATCAACCTTAACAATTACATGCTAACCGTAGTCTGGCTGGCCAGGTTTCCTTCTGGTGAGCTGCAAATTTTCAGGGCACCCCAAGTAATTAGGAAAAATAAAATTCCCATGAACACAAAATAAGAAATAATGATAACTACCATATGTTTGACACTTATTGTACTGTGCAATTCCAATGTCTAATTTTCGCCTCCAGGACTGCAAGAGAAATCCTAGCAAGGCCTGGACCAATCCCAACTTCTCTTTCAGGAAGTTGTGAGTTCCCAGGAAGGCCCTGACTGATCTACCTGCATGGCTGTGTGAGTGAGGAACCTCCGATAAATAAGAAGCCATTTGCTCACTTACCAACAACATAGATGCGGTCCCGGAAACTCACTGCATTGATGCATTTAGCCTCCACTGGCATGGATGACTTTAAATTCCACTTATTGGTTGAAGGGTCATAACACTGAGTCTTGTCTGTGGCCAGTTTCCCATTGGGCCCTCCCCCAATCACAAAGAGCTTCTTCTTATGGCTGGTGGCTGCGAAGGAACTGACATGGACAAGGAGGGGTGCGGCCTGCAGAGGCACAGGGCCCCAAGAGAAGCAGTTAGTCATGCTGCCCAGATTGCCACAGTGGATCACAGGACACAGGCCAGGAGCCAGGGGACACAAGCCTGGGCATCCTTTGCCTAAAGTCACAAGACCTGTAGCCTTGACCTCCCCTTAAGACACAAGAGAAGATCAAAGCACACATCTCCCACTCTTCTTCCGGGCTCTGGGCAGGCTAGAGCAGGCTGAGTGTTGAAGGTTTCCAGCCTGTTTCTCTCAGAATTCAGCTCTCAGGTGAGAAGGGGTGTTGACAGGAATAAGAGTTTATACGGATGAAACTAGCCAGTGCTGGAGAAAAAGGCTTTCTCCAATATGTATATTTATATCATTCACTCAAATAGTATTTACTGAGTGCCTGCTATGTGCCAGGCATTATCCTTGGTGCTTATACCGGGAAAAAAAGCTTGTATAAGGGTTTCAGATAGCCACGGGTAAGCAGACTCTCCCACTCTGGGGCTACATGCAGATACTGGGATTAAGCCAGACTTGTGCTTCCACCCTGTGAACCCCAGGGCACTAAAGGGAACCTCCAAGAGCCTCTCGCCCATTGACATGACCCTCTTGGGTCACGGAGCAACTCTGTGATGGGATTTGTCGAATCGAGAAACACTTAGGCACACCCCCCATAAATAGTAAGGGCTCCCTATATGGCAGTTTTAGGGTTGACAGGTCTTGGCTGGATGCCATGATGACCTGGCTACCTTTGTTTGTGCCTACATTGACCATTTTTTACCCTCTCCAAAGCTGAAACATGCTCTGACACATGATCTGATAAGGAGAAAGAAAATTTAAAATTGGGAATAACCTGGAAATATAGAAAGTGAGATCACTATACCTTTTTTAAAAATTATTGTGACAAGAACACTTTACATGAGGTCTACCCTCTTAATAAAAAAAATTTTAAGTGTAAAATACAGTATTTTTATCTATAGGTACAGTGTAGTAGAGCAGATCTCCAGAGCTTATTCATCTTCCATAACTTTTGCCCATTAATTAGTAGTGCTTTACCTTTGCCTGAGTATAATATATACCTGGATTTGCATTGTGAAAGTCTTGCATGCAGGCGTGTAAATGGTTCATTAATAGGCAAATAAACAGGGGCTGACTTCTAAACACTACCAAGTAACTTTGCATTCAACAAACAGTGTATTCAAGAGATCTCTGTGTATCCCTTGTGGAGAAGACAAGGGCAGATGGCGTCTGAGAAGACATAGACTCTGGGCCAAGACATGCACCAAAGTTAGGACCAAGCCTCCCCTCCGCAATTAGGGTTCTGGCCAGGAAAGGATGGGTGTCCACGGAGCTTCCCCACCCGGAAGGAATTTGTTTCTGTGACCTGATCAGCAATGGCTTCTATGAGGATGGAAGCTCAGAGCCCCCAACTACGTTCTCAGTGGGAGCAGAGCGATCAGAAAGCCATATACCTATATTGGCATATACCTCTTTTTGAAGCTTTGAAATAATAATACAAACAGAGCTACTTGTAGAAATAATCTATACCTCTGACCAGCAGTTGTGGAAGGGGTCGTAGGTCTCCACGTTGTTGATCCTCTGCAAGCCATCGAAACCTCCAATCACATAGACCTTGCCACCTAACACGACCATCTTATGCCTCCAGCGGCCTATGTTCAAATACTCAATTTGAATCCACTTGTTGATTGAAGAATTATATTTCCAAACATCGTGCTGTGTTTCCTTGCCACCTACAAGAGATACAGAGCATTTAAAAAACCATATGATATGTCAGAAATACAGCTTCTCCTATAATTTCCCACAGGTCCAAAAGTGCTAAATCCCCATGCCAGCCCCTCGTTTAAGAGGAAAGAAATCCTGAAGATGTGTGCAGTCTAGTTGGGAAGACAGAGCCAACACAGGGCAACACAAGAGACAGTGTAAGGCTGGGGTGAATCATGTTCCAGGCTATCTCATGTGCCACCTCTGTGCTGTCAGAGTTCAGGGAACTCTAGGTGAGTGGGAACCAGCAGGAGTCTGGACTCAGTGTTTGTGCAGCTGAGAGGCAGGAAGTAAGGCAGGACAGGTAAGGTTGGACTGTTGCAGGTGGGGATTGTAGGGTCTTGACCAGCAGGCAAATTAGAAAACAGCTTAAGTTCTATGTTTGCTTATTTATTTTTTTAAAAACTGCAAATCCAGGAAATCTCACAAAATTCATTTAATTAATATCTCTGATCTACATAAAAATGTAAATGAGGTCTGTCCTAGTTTTAAACAATTTTTATTATAAAAGAATGAGATGCTCCCAATAGATAATGTGAGCGTGAGCTGGTAAATTTATTTTTTCAAGACAACTGTTTTAATAAACAAAATACATAATCAGGAAGGGAGACCAAAACAAAAGAGAATCGACTTTTTTGGTGGCTTTGATCAAATATTTTAATGGCTTTGTGTTTCTATTTTTCCATCAGCACAGTGAACCGCCAACTACTCAAAGAAGATATACTTTTCAGACTTATATCAATCGGCCCTAGTGCAGTAATAAACATCGCTGACAATGTTCCTTACATAGGTAAAGTGATTCTCTAGGATGGAGCCCAAAAGTGGAACTTCCAGTTACAGGGTGCACATACCTTGAATTTTTATAGGTGCTGCCAAGGAGCCCTCTAAAGCTGTCCTGGTTGACCTTTCCCCTCCCCCTACCCACAGTGAATATGAGGAGGGTTTGGGGATTGTTTTGTTCTGTTTCATTTTATAGTCCGATGAAGAAAAATGATGTCACAGTTTGGTTTTCTGTGGCTGTTAGGGAGACTGAGCTTCCTACTTTTCTGTGAATTTTTTGTTCATATAGTTTAACCATTTGGGGAGTGTGTACCCTATAGAGGTCTCTATTTAAAACACTGTGATATTTGTCTCATTTAGGTAGTGTCAAAATTTATTAAATAAGCATAAACTTTGAAAAAGTGTATGCAAATTTTATCGTGTTAACAAAAAACTCTATGAAAGTTTTCTTCAGGACATAAAAGATATGATTGACTAGGTAGGCATTTGTGTGCATAGATGAGAAGACATGTTATTGCAAAGATGTCAACCCTCCCCAGATAAATCTATATATTCAGTGCCTTCAGGACTTTTCAGGGAACTTGAAAAGATCATTCTAAATTTCATTTTGAAGAGCAAATTTGGAAAAACTTGTAAGGCGTTTAGAAAAGGAAGAAGGAAGATGGGGATTTTCCTAGCAAATATCAGCAAATATCAAAATATACTGCAAATCTATAATAAAAACAATAGGGTGCTAGCATCAGACTAGACAAACTGATGAATTAAAAATTATTGAATACAGAAACAGATTAAAAGATATAGAAATCATTAAATGGTATTAGAACAATTGGCTATGTATTTAGAGAAAAATTAAGATAGATCCATATTTCACATTGCCCTTAAAATGAAATTCAAATTGTAAATGTTATAAAAGTTGCCAAGAAAATGTTAATGATCTTGGGGTGGGGATGGACTTTCTAAGCAAGACTCGAAACCCAGAATCATATAGGAAAGTTACTATATAAAATAAAAATCAAAGTTAAAAGACAACCACAGTCTGGGAGTAAGTATTTACAATACAAATAGCAAAAGATATATAATAAGAGCTCCAAAAACTTAATAAGGAAAAGACAAGCAGCCAAGAGAAAAGCAAAGGATGTAGACAGATAATTTTTTTAAAAAATAAATACATTAAACTAATAAATATATGAAAATATACTCAATATTGATTCAAGAGTGTAAATGTAAACATTCTAGACTATTAAAAATGTAATTGAACTGTCGTACACCTGAAATTAATATAATATTGTATGTCAAGTATAAATGAAAAAATAAAAATATAAAAATTTAAGAAAATGCAGTTGATAGCAAGGATGTAGGAAATGGCCACTGTTTTTCATCATTGGTTGAACTGTAAATTGGTACAATCTTTCTGGAGGACAATTTAGCAATATCTACAAGAATTTTAAATTTACACGTCTTTTGACCACTTTCAGGAATCTCTCCAAATAGCAGCACAAGTTCATCAACATATGTGCATAAGAATGCCTATTGCAGTATTTTTTTTTTCAGTAGGAAAATAAAAGCTGAAAAATATCATGGTTCATCCATTCAGTACATTGCCCTGCAGCTGGTAAAAAGAATAGCAATAATGACAATGACTCTAACAATAGTTAACGCTATTGAACTCTAACTATGTGCTTGGGATTGTGCTGTGCTTTACATGTATTATATCACTTAATACGTATGATATATCCATCGTATCGACATGTAATGATGTCTAAAATATATTGTGAATGAAAGCACAAGTTCTTGTTCATTTAATTGTGTATAACATGCATTGTTTATATCATCTTTAAAAAGGAAACAACAAATTTAAGAGAGGAGTAGAGCAACTTGTAGAATAATGTGCAGTGGACATGGCAAAGACTGACTATGGTTACCAACCCTGTCTTTTCCTCCTGAACACACAGCTAAACTACATTTCCCAGCCCACCTGCATGGTGTGAGGTGCACAGGGATGGCATGTGGCTAGTTCTCCCAAATAGAATGTCAATAAAACTGATGCCTTGTGTCCAGGCTGAGGCTGTTGTGAGCAGGTGTGTCTTTTCAACTCATACAATTTCCCTCTCTTCTCAAAATGCATTGACCTTGAAGGCCATGTGTGGAAAACAGACAAGATGCAAGGAGCCTAGGCCACTGAATGACTGAGTGGAGCAGATTCGCTCCCCCTATTCCCAATACTATTGTGGTAATTCACCAAGATTCAGAGTTCTTGACAGCAGATACCATTACTTACTCTAAGACAATATAAAACTATTTTGTAAAAATATCTAAACACATAGGATTGTAATGGCACAGATGAACTGCCATATTTTACTTTGTACTCTCTGTATTGTTTGAATGTTCTATGCCAATTAAAAAAACGAACTGACTTACCCTTGATTTTTGAGGAAGCTAGCTCTGGGAAGCAGCTTTTTGTTAAACCAGTGAAAATTAAAGGAAGCCTCCAAGAGAGGGGGAAGGACGTTCACCTTCTCCCTTGGGGCCCCAAGAAGAGCTGGGTGGCTTTTCATGTGATGGAGAGAACACGGGTCTCAAAGAACCTGGGATGAAATTCTGCCTGACATTTACCGGTATGTGACCTTAGGCACATTCTATAACCTTTCTGAGTCTGTTTTCATCATTTGTAGTCTGGAGATTAAAATCACTTACCTTATAGAGTTGATGTGAGAGGCAAATGATTAAATGCAACCAAAGTGTAAATTCATCGACTATGCTGTCAAGATGGTAGGAAATGTGTCATTTAATAAATATTTATTGAGCATTTACTATGTGGCTAGGCGCACATAATAAATGAAATGCTGGGAATATAGTGTTGACTGTCACAGAATTTAAGGGCTAATGAAAGATAGGCATAAAGAAATTGTAAAAAAAGAAAAAAAAAGCCAACTAAGAAGCAAGACAGGAAAAAGTACTGGGTGCTGTTGGAGTGTCTAAAAGTTTGACCTAATAAATCTGAAAGGAGGAGTCAGGTTTGGGAGACATTTTTATTGATTGCTGTATTCCTAGTTTAGTGTGCTGTGCCCATAATAGACACCAAATAAACCCTAGTATCGCTTTTCTTCTTCTTTTTCCGTGAAAAACTGAACCTGTCTGCCTGCTCCCTGTGATTCTAGTACAATGCCACTCACAGGTTAGTGTTTATTAAGTAATAATGTGCTCTCCAAGACCACCTGATCTTGTTTCTGTATTCGGACCCAGTCAGAGCTAGACCACTGCCACTCACAGTAGTTCTAGGATGGCTGCCTAGAACTCACCCAGGAAAATACAAAGTGCCACTGGGGGCTTGCTTTGACATCACGTAGCTCCTGCTTACCTGAGATGTAGACCTCATTTTTTAATGTCACGCATGCAAATTCCACCCACTTCTTATTCTCACTCTCCAGCTCATGCTCTGTCATGGGAAGCTTGGCCACCTCCAGGCGGCTGCGCCTCAGGGGGTCCAGGCAGGTTACCTCCGCCACAAACCGTTCATCCTTCGTGCAGCCGCCAATGATCATGAACACCTCAGACTGGAACTCATGCATCCTGGGTTTGGTACGCTCTGAAATGATCTGGAAAATCGATGGGAGTACAGGAAGGCAGGATGACATAGCAGTTCAGAGCGCTGGCTATAGAGCCAGCAGAACAGGGCCCAATTCCCAACTCTGCCACTTTATGTCAGGGTGACTTCACCTCCTTGAGCCTCAGTTTCATCACCTGTATAATGGATATTTTAGTGATAACTACACCACAGGTTTGCTGTGAGGATTCAATGAGATTGTATGCATAGTGTGCCTGGCCCAGGGCCTGGTGTATTGAGGTTATTGTAACCCCAACAAAGGTTACCTGTTTTTGCTTTTGCTGCCATTTTAACAAGTCCAGGTCTGTTTACCATCAAATGCACTTCTCATTTCTCCCTTCCTGCCTGATCTAAAGCCCTGAATCCTGGAATTTAGTTCCTCTCCCCCCTTATTTTAATTTCTTGATGGTATCCCAGACTGCTCACTATCAGACTTCTGAAAGAGAGGTCCTGACAGTTGGCACAATAGAGTATCCAGAGACTTAGGAGGAAAAAATTAAAAGGAGCAGGGTGTGGCCAGGGAGGTTGGGGGACTGGATCCTAACATCAAGCATATGACCCTTCAGAGCCTTCAACAAGGAAAGAAAGCCACAGCTGAAAGAGCAGAGTTTTGGAGTCAAATACATCATAGTTTGGTCCTAGTTCCACCACTATGTAGTCATGTGACCTTGGAGAAGTGACACAATCTCTGTAAATACCTGTAATCACTTCTATGCCATCAGGTCTTTGGTATAGAACAAGGTGGTCCCTGGAAATTTCAGAGGCAATGAAATGAAGGGGCAACTTTTTCTGTCTCAAAGACCTCTCCCAATGAAAATACCAGCTTCCATTCCTAAATCAAATGTAGATTGACATTTGCTTTTAGGGTTCTAAAATGTCCCACTGTTGCCACTTTCATGAGCTTAGAGGAAAGACAAGGTTAAGAGGAAGTGGTAATGATAGGACAAGAAGGATTAAAGTTTGAGAAAGGAAGGTTAAGAGGAGAAGTGTGTTCAGAGAGTAGCCTCCAGGCGTACACTGCTGTCATTAGGAATAAATCCAAGATCATTCAAGTAATGAGCAAACGGGGAGTTTCAAGGAATCAACTGGCAGTGAGACCTCAATTCAGAGATCACAGGGGTTGGTTGGTTCAGTACCCAGAGTGTGAAATAAGAACGAGTAAGTGCCCTGAATAGGATTTGGGTCAATAGGACAGCGGAATCCTAGGACATGGTGAAAAGAGACATTTTAGCCTCCATGAAAGAGAATGCTTGATTTTGGGAGACAGAACACCATAAAGGGCCTGAGTGAGAATAAGAACAGAGTTCATTTGTGGAGCACTTACTATGTGCCAGGCACTGTGCTGAGAACACCTCATTTATTGCCTTATTTAATTCTCAAAACAATTCTAGCATTTGGTAGGTATTATTACCCCCATGTTACAGATCAAGACTGAACTTTAAAGCAGCTAAGTAGCTTGGCCAAGGTCACCCTGGAGGTCAACTGTGCTGTCAAGATTAAAGCCCAGATCTGCCTGATTGTAAGCCCAAATTCCTGCCACACATCAGAATTCTCTCTTCTCCCAAATCCAGAGGATGTCATTCTACTCCCTACCCCACCCCATTGCCAATACAAAAAACAGCGTGGATATTTTATAGCAGCAATTTTGCAGAAAACTTAGTAAAGACATTTGATATCAGAAGAATGCCTTTATCATCTGCATTTCAGGGACTTAGGAAATGGGAAGCCGAAACAAAAATAGCCAGAATGTTGAAAGTATAGTTGATTAAGACCCTGTATTTCAATGCTGAACTGAGAGCAGGGACTGACACTCATCTTCAAGTGTGCGAGGGCTTTGATTCCCACTGCTGAACCATCTGTCAGTAACCCACATACCAGCATGGGATAGGACCCAGGAAGCCTGGACTCTCTCCATCAGTCTACTCGTAATCCTTCATTTGCTTAGTGTCCTGTCTTCTCTGATGGACCATATGTTTAGTAAGGCAGAGAATGTTTTAAAGTGCCTGGTGCCAAATCTGGCATATAGTTTGTGTTTAGGATTTATTTGAAAAAAAAAAATGAAAGCATAGCATATTAAAACATATGGGATGCTGTTAAAGTAGTATTTAGAGGGAACTTTAAAACACTAATGACAGCATCAGGAGGAAAAATAGTCTCAAATCAATGACCTTCTCTTCCACCTTAAGAAATCAGACGTAAGAAGAGAAAATTGAACCTAGATCAGAGTAGAAATAAAATAGAATAGAAATAGAATAGAAATAAAATAGAAAACATAAAAACAATAGGGAAAATCAAATGAGACCAGAAACTGGTTCTTGGAGAAAATCAATAAAATTGATAAACCTTTAACCAGATCGATTGGGAAAGAAAAAGAGGAGACACAATTACCAATATCTGGAATGAGAGATGTGACATCGCTACAGATTCTGCAGATATTAAAAGAATAAAGGAATACTGTGAACAACTATATACCAATAAATTTAATAACTTCTATCAAACGGAAAAACTCTTTGAAAGATACAAACTCCAAAGCTCAATCTAGAAGAACTGGATAACCTTAATAGCCCTATATTTATTTAAAAAATACAATTTGTAGTTTAAAACCTTTTCACAAAGAAAACTCTTGGTTCTGATAGCATCACCAATAACTTCTACCAAACATTTACAGATGTGTTTGCAGAGTGAATGAGTGATAAAAGATCTGAGAACGACACATAACTAGAAAGGACACATAGAAAAAGGAAGAGGTTCCCAAGGGGCCTGAGACAGACAATTCCTAAGCCACTTTTGGCTAAGATTTATACCAATGGCCTAATAAAGGAGGCTTCTTGCCAATCCCAGAGCTACTGTATATCAGTGTGTATGAGTGTTCATATGTACAAACTTGACAAACTGCCCCTATATCATTACTACTTAATTGCTTTATTCCTCTCCACTAAGCTTATCCTTATCTTTATATAGTTCTGAACAAAACATTTCTTCAGGAATTGTTAAGGAGAACTAGGTAGATTCAAATCATAGGCATATTCACCATCTTGGTCCTCCTTTATTCATTCAGCAAACATTTGCCTATCACTTACTATGTGCCAGGGACTCTCCTAAGGTCTGGAGATGAAAAGTTCAATAAGACATATTTCCAACCATAACAAGCTCCCAGTCTAGAGATATTTTCAAATGAGGAATTTAGTGGTTAACATGCAGCAGCTGGTGCTATGATAGAGCAATGCACCAGGTTCTATGGAAATAAGAGAGGCCTCTGGAGAAGGTGATGCTTGACCTGATTTTTGAAGCAGGATCAGAAGTTAACGAGATGAAGAAGTCAAAAAAGGCATCTGAACAACCCCTGTATTAGCCTGGAAGCTGAAAAAGCAGGTCCACTTTAGGAAATTACAAGCAGTGCATTAGGACTGTAGCAGAAGAGAGGCCCTGGAGATGGTGCTAGATAAGTAGGCAGGTTGTGAAGTATGTGAGGCCAGGCTCCGGGAGCTCAGGTAAGAAGTGTGTGCTTTATCCTGAAGGTGGTGGGGAGCCAGTGAAGAGGGTAGTCTCAAGAGAGAAATGATTAGGCTTGAGTTTTAGATCATCCATCTGGTGAATGAATTAGAAGGAGGCCACACTGGGAGCAGGAAGGTGAGTTTTGAGGAGTTTTCAGGGATAATGAGTCTGAACTTAAGTAACATCATAGGGAACCCAAGAGACTCAGGGTTCCCCAGAGTGGGCAGACTAGGAAAGCAGCACCCCGTGGGATGGTGACTAGACAGGGTACATTTCGTCCATGTGTTCATCACCCCCACCAATCTCCCACCCTTACACAACTGGGAAGAGGAAGGCTGTGCCAGGCACGGTGCTGGGTGATTTCTCCATCTTACCTAATCCTCTCAGTAGCTGTCTATGATGCAATATCATCCCCATTTAACAGATAAGAAACCCAGGGCTTCTGGAACTGCCTGACTCAAACTGTAAACAGTGTAGCATCTTATTCTTGATGCCCTAAGGATTTGCGAGCCAGCCTCCCCTATATCTCTGTGAGGCCCACTAATTCCCTTACTTCACTGGTTAACTACAGCATCTCTCATTGTCAGCTCACCTCATTGCCAGAAAGGTGATACATCCTGGCTTCCTGGAGCAGCGGGAAGACCTCTGGGCACTGCCTGATGAGAGGATCTGCTTCCACTGTCTCCACAAAGTACCATGGGTCCAGAAGGGGCAAGCGCACATTCTCCAGAACATAGGGGAGCAGGCAGAGTCGTTCCGACTGTTTGTGCCGGACCCAGCTCATCACAGTCTCAAACACTTGAGCCTCCTCAGTCACATAAAGGTCATCACTCTTCAAGATGTGATACAGAGTGTCCACAGGAAGTTCAAGGAACTCCTCAGCGTTTAGAATCTGCACAAAGTTTTGGATGATGTAACTCTGAACCTGCTTCTTTAGACTGTCCAAGGAGTGTGTGTCTGCCAGCCTCAGTATTCCAACACAGTTTTCTGGGTTCAAGGCTTCTGTGAGGAAGCTGGCACAGGCATCCACCATCCGCAGGAACTAAAAGAACAGAAGAGCAGCAAATTAGGCCAGAAAATGATTAGTCCACAGAGAGTTTTATCAGTGAGTTGTATGCAGTAGAAAAAATTAGAAACAACCTAACTGACTGACAATAAAGGACTAGCTAAATAAATAACAATACATTTGTATTTTCAACAGCTCTATAGTCATTAAGAAAACATGTTGTAGAAGAATATTAAATGACATGTAAATTTTAATAATGCATCAAGTTTAAAAATCTGTTCATGAAATCTGATCAAGCTTCTAGCTTTAATCAGCAACTTACAGGAAATACAACTGACCCTTGAACAACACCGTGGTTGAGTGCTGACTTCCCATGCAGACAAAAATCCACATATAACTACATATAATGGAAAAGAGGAACATGTCTAATGATGCCATGGGAATATGATCAGCAAAATCCAGACTGTGGGAAACTCTACAGAACAACCAGTTCAGTTTCTTCATCAAATACATCACAAGGGGAGAGAGAAAGAGAGGGGGAAGGAGAGCCTAAGGATGAAAAGAGATTTAAGAGATACATCAGCCTTTTGCAAAGTTAGGGACCATACTGGAATCCCAGATTTCAACAAAATAACAGTAAAACTGTACAATTTAACATTGTACAGTAACTAATATTTGGTGATATGAAGCAATTATTATTAACTTTAAGTGTAATGAAGGTATGGTTATGTTTAAGGAAGAATCTTATCTTTTAGAGACAGGGGAATATTTGCAGATAAAATGCCAAAGTACTTCACAAAATCATATGTACATTATAAACCAATTTTTATAAGGAAAAGATATATAGAAGATATGCATAGAAAAAAGGCTGAAGGATATACACTAAAATATTAACACTTGTCATCTCTCTGCATATTAGCTATCTTAGAACTAATTATGCTGCAGTCATAACCCCCAAATCTCAGGTGCTTACAACAATAAATGTTATTTCTCACTCACATTCCATCACCCAGTATGATAGAAAAGCCCTTAACTTAGATAAACCAGTCTTATGACAAATGGAGAAAAAGATGTCAGAACCACACAAAGGCTCTTAAAACTTTCGCTCAGAGGTGGCACACACCATTCTCACCAATACTTAACTGACCAGAGTAAGTCTCACAGCAAAACTTGTTGTTAGGGGAACAGCAATCTTCCCACAGAAATAGGCCCCAGCAATGGACAGAGAATATACTGTATAAATAATACAAGGCACCACAGTCTCTAATAAGACTGTGAGAATTTATTTTTATTCTATTTATATATTTTTAAATCTTCTAAAATAGGTAATACTTGGGTGAACAAAAAATTATTTTTTAAATTGATTGGCTTTCATGTCTTATTTTTAAATTATCATCATCCTCATAATCATATGAGCCCCTTAGGTATATACAGCACTTTACAGTTTACAAAACACTGTCATGTCCATTATATTATTTAATACTCATTTTACAGATGAAGTGTCTCAAATATATCAGTTCATTTCTTATTCATTGTTCTCTGAAGCTTAGCTTTAAATGAGTCCAACTTCTTGTCTCCCCCTTGATAGGATTAAGTTCTCAATGTTCTTGGATTGATCAGTTAGTAGAAGAATAGAAAAAAAAAAAGCTGAGTGGGCAGGGCCTGGCAGAGAGGATGGTCTGAGGACAGGGCCTGGCGAGAGTGTAGATAGGCGGGCTGCAGAGGAGGGGGGCGGGTATGATCTGCACAGAAGCTCTAGTGACAGGAAATGGGAGCAGCAGAGTTGTGGGGCCTGAAGGGTGGGAGTGAGGGCAGGACTGGTCTTAGAGTAGAACATATTTTCTTAGGCTTTGTTCTTCACTCCAAAGCATTCTAGGGGGCACATATCTCTGATTTTTTAAAACAATCCCAATTGCAAAATACTATCTTGCAGTGCCAGATCACACTTTCCAACCGTCAGTTTAGAAAACATTGACCGAGGGTCAATGCAGTGTTGGAGTAAGCCAGAATTCTGCCTCAGACCACCCCGTCTGCTGGCCCCCAACCGCCTGCAGATCTGCTCCTTGCATGAGCAACTGTGGAAACGGTTGAGACTGAGAATTCTAACACCTGTTTAGTTGTTTGCAGATTTTCAGTTCAAAGAGTAAAAATATACAACCGAGACCAAGCCTCGCTGAGCCCTCAGAACCTGTAACCAGAGCTCTATGTGGCCCTGCCTGCAAAGGCATCTATCAAGGCTGAAAAGGAACTCACTTACATAGTAGCCTCCAGAGCGAAACAGCGGGTACACCACGCCAGTGTTTGCGTGAGAGGAAGATAATATGAAAACCAAATCAATTTTCTAAATATGTAGGCTGTCTCTGAGAAGCCACCTAAGAACTTGGTAACAGTGATTGCCTCTGGGGAAGGGATCTGGTGACTCTTGTCAGAGTAGAGAGGAAGAATTACTTTACTCTGTTTATCTTTTTGTAATCCTTCAAATTGTGTGCCATTTGGAGGAATTATCTATTTAAAATAAATAAAGTTTTTCATGAATAGAGAAAACACTAGAAGGGAACACACTAAAATGCTAACAGTAGTTATCTCTATGTAGTTTTATAAAGTTATAAATTTGTTTCTTAGACTTTACTATATAGACCAAGTTTTCTATGCTGAACATGAAGTTTCTTTTAAAATCAGAAATAAAAGAAATAAATACTTTCTTCAATTGTGAAGTACACAGTGAGAAAAAAAATGTAAAAAATAAAATAAAGAGCACCTGCTATGCACCAGCTCCTTTATATTAACCAGCTCATTTAATCCTTACGACACTCTACAGTAAATAATTAATATTATCCCTGTTTTATAAATGAGGAAAACAAATTCAGAGAAGTGAAGTAGTTTCCTTAGAGATTTATAACTAATAAGAAGTAGAGCTAAAATTTGAAATGGTCTTACTGATTCCAAAAATGCATGTTTTTTTTCATTATTTCAAACTGCCTCCAATCAAATAGCATTTGCATAGGACAGAGGCTTGGCAGATGCCAAACATGATTTGCACACTTCACCAGAGAGCTCAGCTGATCTGATCTGCCCGAATGCGGAAAGGCCTGGCCAACAAGATGCCAGTTCCCTGCTTGATGACTGCTGATGAACAAAGAAAGAAACCATGAAAGAGAATCAAATCAAGTGTGTGCTGAAGCTCACATTTGTTAGAAACATTGATCCAAATGTGTGTCTCCCCACTCAGAACCATGCATTCATCCACCATTCGTTTCCCAAATGTGTACTGACCATCTGTTACGTTCTAGGCCCTCAGTTAGTGCTAGGGGTACAGAGGTGGGCAGAAGGAGACACAGTACCTATGCTCTTTGGAGCTGACAGACCAATGGGGGAGGCAGGTGGTAATCAAATAATCATAGAAGTATAAAATTACAACTGTAAAAAATGCTCTGTAACAAAGTTTAGTGATTTCACTGCCTGAAACTGAAGAAAGTCCAACTTCTACACCTCCAGCCATGTACAATCTGGCTCTCAGTCGTCACCAGGACCTCCCCTCCACAGTCAGGCTAGTCTACTCACTGTCTCCAAATATCCCTAAGCTTGCCTGACCCACTGCCTTTCTATGCTCATACCATTCCCTCGGCCTGGACCAGCTTCTCCCTCATCACTAGCTGCTAAAATCCTGTTCTCCTCATCCAGACAAGTTTGACTCCAGCGCCCCACAAAAAGAAAGGACTCAGGATAACTACCCTCAGTTTCAACTGAAAAGTCCCCTTTTATATTTACCTCAAGAAGGAGGAAGAAAGGAGTAAAATGGCTATTTTCTTCATTCAGAGTTGTTAAGTGTAAGACCAATAGATGGGCTCCAGAAAGTCTGTGAACCCCTACGACCGTATGCAAATATTTGTTTGCACATGTGCCATTTTTCTGGGAATTGAGTTTGCAAGAGACATGTGAGTTCCTCTCTAGTATCCATATACCTGAGGACAAAGCCAGCACAAGAGGAAGAGCCAGGCTGAGAGGACCAGAGAGTCTTAATGCTTTAACTATGCTTTAAGCCTTCCCTGTCTCTGGACATTTTTAATTCTGGGTCCATACTTGTTTAAGAAGGAAGGAAGAGAATAGAAAAAAAGAGAAGGGAAAAGAAGTGGAGAAATCTTACCTATTCACGAAGCTTCTTCTCAAAAGCCACTCTCCCTTCATCATTTCTCCAATTACCCAACATGAAATCAATTCCTTCCTCCTTGTGCTCCACTGGGCAACTCATTTACCCTTCTGTGGAACACCAACCACATTTCTGCCTGTACTATGGTCAAACATCTCAAGGGCAGGTTCTATGTCATATTTGTGTTTTTACTTCCAGCAGCACCTAGCACAAACTCTGGCGAAGAAGGGAAAGGAGGGAAGGAGAGAGAAAGAAAGAAAATATTTTTTCAGATACCTAGTACATACCAAGATATGTGCTAGAGACTTTCCCATCATTATTTTGTTTAATGAATAGATTTATTTTTAATGAATATATTTTGTTTAACAAGTAATAATAAGATAGGTACTAGTATCAGAATTTGTACAGAGACAGAAATAGAGAATTCAAAGAGTTAGTATTTTGCCCAAGGTCATATAGCTAGTAGGTGGTGCTTGAGATCACGGCCAGCTAACTCTTCTCACTGAGCATTACACTGCCATTGGAACTGCTGCATTGTTGAGCTAACACAATTCCAAATCAGTCTGAAGAGACCTTTTGAGGTCAAGAGTGGGTGGGGATCTCCAAGTTGCCTATATTCCCCTCAGTAAACACTTTCGAGTATGAGGCTTATCAGGCAGCATTGTGTAATCCCAACCAATGGCCGGGAAACTGCTGATATACATGGCAGTCAGAGGGACAAGAAATTGGTTTGTTTAAGAAGAAAAATATATATACACATATATTCATATTCAAGAATATTTAAGACCTTAGGGTAAATTTTCTAAGCGTGTCCCAATGGCACATGAACTTGTTTATTAAAGCTGAGCAATGACAGATAATGGCAACAGAAAAACAACTTCCTGCCTGGGAGACATGTGAACAAAATGTTACAGCCAGGCACCTGACTCTCAGACAGGGAGACTAAAAATACAATCAAAGAAAACCACTTGAGACATGGCTGCAGTTCCCATGAGAAGTGTCTACCTCAAAGAGAATGAACCCCTGGCTCTCCCTCTCCACCACCCCTCCTCTGCTTCTCTTTATGCTCTCCAGAACTGGGGGCCCTAAGGGACTTCACCAATGTAATTCCACATCTCCCTAGAGGTTCCTTCAAATCCACTCCATGATAACTGAAGTCTAAGTTTAGTCCAGAAGGTCTATAAAGCTATTGATATTCTTACTCTTAAGCCCCAACAAATCAGTGAATAGTAAGAGTAAGCTGACAAGTGTGTTAGTTGAATTTTAATAAAATGTAAATTTTCTGAAAGTGTTTCTGAATTCGTTGTAAATTTTTTTTTGTACCATTGTTCTTCCTAGACAATAGATACTAAAAGCAAAGCTGTTCTGTGAGTTCTATATTGGTGTAAAAGAGGAGTTTTTATACTTAAAAATGATAAATTGCCACCTATTCTATCCTTGCCTCTCCCATTCTCTCAGGCAATACACCAACCTCAGACTCTGTGGCAATATGCTCCCCCACCCCAAGATGTCCTCTGCTCCCTCAAGACTTTCAGTCCTTGCTCTATACTTGGCTGAGAGGTCTGCTGGTCCCTGGAAGCTATATGGGATGGTCAGGAAAAGAGGCTAAGACCTGCAAAAGGCTCACGCACTAAGGTGGGGCATCTGTGTGGGGACTGAGGCAATTATGGAGGTGTAGTGACCTAAGAAGTGGAATTAGAGGATAAGGAGAGGGGCAGTGCCCAGGATTGTGGCAAGTTTAGTCAAGTCAGGCAACAGACAGGACAGCCCCTGAGTGTCCAGAGGACAAGTGGGAGGGGTGGGGGGGGGGACAGCAGGTCAGTGGAGCACAATAGAGGATACATGTGGGTCACACTAAGATTCAAGGAAAAAGTGGCACAGCTGGGGCTTAGTACCTCAGCCCAGGGACAAGGTGAAGGCCAGGGAGGGGCACCACTCACAGAAATATTGTCAATTAAATGGAATGATTGTATCTGGGACATGGTTGATGCTCAGGATGTGGAGTGGAGTGGCGTGTGTGTGTGTGTGTGTGTGTGTGTGTGTGTGGTGCATGTGTGTGAGTGTGTAGAACACAGAGGTAGGTATGTAAGCAGAAATCAGGTCCTGGTAAGCAAGTCCATAAATGCAGACAGCTGTAACAGGTGAGATAGCAGGTAGAGAAGGCAGGAACCTTAATCTTTGCTTATAAGTTTACTCTGTCTGTAATACTTTTCTTCCAACCCAACTGCTACTTGTTGAAATTCTCCCATTCTATGAAGTCCTGTTCAATATCAACTCCTTCAGTGCCATAACTTTTCTCAACTCCTACTTTCTGCCCTGGGATCTGGTTGCCTTCTGGGTTGTAAGTTCATTGCGAATCCTTGTTTTTGAAGTTTGGGGGGTAGTGAATGGAGGCAAGTATATGGAGTCAGAAGTTCTGGATTTAGGCCTCAGATCACAGCTCAACCGCTTGATGAGCTGAATTCTCTCTGAGCCACAGTTTCCTCATCTGGAACTTGCTAAGAATAATAAAGCCCACCTTGCAAGCTCATTGTTAGGGTATTATCTGGCCTGTCCACTCACAGAAATATTATCAATATCAGACCGGATCACATAAGGGAAAGAATACAACAAATTGCTAATAAATGTGATCCATATTCACAATTTTTTATCTTTATTCCCGCCTGATATCTTCTTACAAAATACCTTGCACATAGTAGATGCTTAGTAATTTATGGTGGTTACGTAGCAGTAAAAGTCAAAATGTGGTAGCAACATGGATTTTCATTACAACTAAGAAACCCCATTCCATTTTCTGTATTTCACAACCTTTGGCATCAACCAGGGCATCCCAGGTTTAGCTACCAGAGAAGAAAATAAGGTGGACAACAGAAGACAACTTTGGTTTTGGGTTTCTAAATACACTTTCAGAACTTACATAATTTTGAAACACCAGTTACTGTAATAACGGGGCCGTTGGAGCTTCAAAAGCCAGAATCCTAGGAGTCTAGGCATACAGTTTATGCCAAAATAGTAGAAGAATGGATGATAATGTAAGAGTCAGCTTTTCCTATATGGGAGGAGAGAATATCTAGGCCTGGAAGAGAAAAGAGAAAGAGTCCAGTAATAGAGTGAGAAACAATTGAGCATCCCCGATGATGATGCCCTGCCTCCCAACTCAGGTGAAACTCCAGAGTTATAGAGATGCTGAAAGCCCCTTAAAGGTTATGGATCAGAGGACAAAAGGTGTGTGCCTTGCCTGCTGAGATAAAATCAGAAATGCAGCAGTTCAGTGTAGCAGCAGCAGAAGGGAAACTGCAGTGTGCTATTTCCAGACAAAGGGTACCTATGGCAGTCACTCTGAGTTCCCTGTAGTTCCAGATTGGCACAGGAGAGCAAATGGAGGTTTCTTGTGCATCTGTGAGAGCGGATCAGAAGTATCTGAGAGGATTAAAAAACCTGACGAAGCCTTGAAAACAGGACAAAGAGAATGCAAGATGACCCACAAGGATAAGTGGACAGAACCAAGTAGGACGGGAGACTTTCAGTCAATGCCCGTAGGGGAAAGAGTTGACAACCAGAGAGAAACTGATGGGGACAAAGATGCTCCAGCTTAGACCAATGATGCAAATGACCATAGTAAGCCTGGGCTGAATGCCTCTTTCTATGATGTCCTGGCACTATGTAAATGCCCCCTGGAACTATAGATAAGCCGCTCGAACTCTGAATTGATTTAGCTTTCCTGAAATGAGATATCATTAAGTTAACTACAATTTCTGCCACTGGTAAAATGGGAAACTCAAGATAAAGATTAAGTTCAATGTTAAAAAATGATAGGTTGAATCACACTCTTTTTTTTTTTTTTTTTGCATACCTGAGTTAGTAGCCTAAGATTTGTTTTTTGGTTTTTGTTTTTGTAATTAAATTTATTGGGATAACATTGGCTAATACAATTATATAATTTGACATCTATATATTCGTTTGTGTGTTTACCACCCAAAGTCCAGTTTCCTTCAGCTACAATATATTTGATCCCCTTTATCCACTTCACCCTCCCCCTGTCCCCCTATATTTAACCCCCGGTAGCCTAAAATTTGGACCCTCTATGCTAATTAGAACTCAAGCACAATAAGAAATTCAAAAACAGGCAAATTAATCCATGGTGACAGATGATAGAGTTGTAGTTCCCCTTGGGGAGGTAGTGCCTGGGAAAGGCACAAGAGATGCTGGAATGTTCTAGAGCTTGATAGGTATGGTGGTTACACAGTTATATACACATGTGAAAATTCATCAAGCTGTACACTTAGGATGTCTGCATTTTACCAAATGTAAGTTATATCTAAAAATAAATAAAGAGCAAACGTTGAGATCAAACACAGAAATGTAAAGCTGACAGAGACACTGTGGCGGCAGCAGGCTCACTGTGAAGACACCTGGTGATCCCAAATGTCCAAGATTCCCCAGAGTGACTTGGACGTAAAGTAACAGATGTGCTGGTCTTGCATCCTGACACACTCCCATGGAGCACCACTGGTCCCAGCACCTTCCATTGGGCAGCCCTTTCCTAGGATGCTGAAGGCCCCAGCTACCTTCAGGATCATGGCTTGTTTCAAGCCTCACTCTGAGGGACAGTTGTGTAGTAAAGGACACACAGGCTACACATGAGCAGACAGGAGTCTATTCAGGTTCTTGTCTTACTAGCCATGAAAACTTGAGCAATTTACTTAACATTGTTGAATCCTATTTCCCTCACCTATAAATTGGGAGTAAAACACCTACCTTGTGTTAAATGAGATAGTACAGTCAAAATACTGAATGCTCTGAAAAGGGCAACTGTTACTGTTGTGTGAACCTAGGAGATTAACCACAATTTCTTAACACTCACGGTAGCCACATGGCAACATCGGTTGACAGTATGTGGGGAAGACAGTGCACTGGACAGTCAACAGGTTGATTTTATCTGGATGATGGTAAAGAAATAGTTTGGCTGGTATTCCTGCCTAGGGCAATTGGCTATTCTGATATTGAGTAGATCTGATCTGTGGGTCCCTGTCAATGACAACAGAAGTTCATCTGTACCTTACAGTAATGGGATCTACATTTTATGAGATGCCTGGCACTTAGCAGGTATTTAAAAATGAAGCAATTATTAGTATTAGCCTGTGGACTACTTTTTCCTCTACTAGCCCATGACACTTATAAGAGCCAGGATTGAGCTTTTTAGTGTTCTCTTAAAGAAGGTCAGACAATTTTTGTTGGGGTCTTGAGCAGTTTCTGCAGTAGTCCTCATATCCAGCTAGTACAAGAGCAACACATGGATTCATTGATTCAACAAATATCCTATGTACTGTGTTCCAGGTGTTAAGTAAGCCGAGAAGCCAACTCAAGCCATCAAGTAGGGCTCTGGTCACATGGCTACCTCATCTATATAGGTCTCAGCATCATTCATTCTGTCATTAGCAAAAGAAATATGAAAATAAGCAATGCCAGGACTTTACCAAAGTCTCCATAAACATGATAATAGTTATGTC
>CM053507.1:38146533-38363381 GCA_028627145.1 Eidolon dupreanum
AACAAAAAAAAAAACTTCAGGCCAAAATAATTTCCAGACATATTAAATATTTAAGTATAAACTAGAGATTTAACAAAACTAAATGAAATTATAAGCAATTAAGTATATTATCAAGCAATGGGGAAGGTCTTCCTAAAAATGAACAATAAAAAGAAAATCTATCAAGAAAATGATCAAGAGATATGACTAAATGCTAGTTTTAAACTTTGTACCTAAAAAAAGACATAGCTAAAGTTATGAGTTAAATGAGCAATGAAAAACATTTGCAACATTATTACAAAAGATTACGATATTTACAATCTAAAGAGTTTTCACAGCTCTCTCGAAAAATTACCCAAAACTGAAAGGAGAACAAGAAAAAGAAACACAAACTTCATCCTCAATGAAACCAGGAGATATCAGTAACCCCAAACCACAGATTATGAAGACTGGTAAGTGACTTTGCTAAGAGGAGAGAGGTCACACCAAGTGACTACAGAGGAAAAAGTTTGTCCCTCAGAACACAAAAAAGCAGGAATATTAAAGTCTCAAAGAACCAAGAAGGCCAAGGTAGTGAGGGGATGATAACAAGGAGTCAATTTAAGAAGTTAAGCTTCCTGGTTCTCCTTCTCACCTCTCCCTCTCTCACATCCACTGAAGAAGATTTATTCTCTGGAGAAAACACACCAGAGAGGTTCTAGACTCAGGAACAGTAGAAACTAAAGATGACATAAGAATGTCTTACTTAAAATAAGGAGGTTAAGCAAATGTTTGCACATAACCCATACCTACAAACCCATGATCCAGAATATATGCAGCTGTCTTAAAACCCTCAGGCAAGAGACTGAGTATCCTTATCTAGAGAAACTGAACAACTCCAAGAACAGTCCAATAGATATTGACATTAGAAGATTCCCCAAGAAAAAAATTATCAGGCCACTTGATCACCCTGGTAAAACTCTCTAGTCTACTAGCCTCCTGCCCTGTTCCATGCACACTAAGCTTCAAACTAGCGTATTAAGTCTTCAATCTTAAATCTGACTGAATAGTCAAAGATCAAATCATCAAAAGGATATTTGAGGAAACCCTCTTTAGTGACTGAATGGTGGCCCCCCAAAAGATATGTCCATGTCATAATCCGCACAACCTGTGAATATTACCTTTTATGGCCAAAGAACAAATATTACTTTATGTGGCATAAGGTGTGTTTAAGTTAAGGATCTTGAGAAGGTGGGCCCTAAATGAAATCAATTAAAACACAGACACAGAGAAAAGTAGACACACAGAAGAGGAAGAGGCATCGTTACCATGAATAGATTGGAGTGAAGGGATGCCAACAGCCTCCAGAAACTGGAAAAGGCAAAGAAGAGATTCTTCCCTACAGTCTTCAACCAAAGAGAGTACAGCCCTGCTGAACCTTGATTTTGGACTTCTGGTCTCCATAATTCTGAAAGAATAAATGTCTGCTGTTTTAAGCCACGCAATTTGTGATCATTTTTTATGGTGGCAGCCTCAGGAAACTGATACACCCTCTAGGATGAAAGTTGGAGGGAGACCTAAGCAAATAAGCAGAGTAAAGAACTCAAAAGAAAGAGAAAGAATAGGAGAAACTTCAAATATGTTATAATAGCTTCAAAGAAATAAGAGTAAAGGGCTAAGGAAAGTAACTATTCCCCCGGGTTGCACTAGGATTAAAAGTTAATATTTGAACTGGTGACTGGAGCCCCTGGCTACAATTAGGCTTTGGTAAATTATCATCATTGTTCTTAGAGTTAGAAACCCAAAGTAGGTTCTAGGCACCAAGCTCCCTTGGCTTCGTTTCATTAAGGAATCACTGCCTCATCTCACCGCCCCTCAGGAAATTTCCAAGGAAGCATCTTCTGACTTTCAAGTAAGCACAGGCCCAGCTAATTGTGTGTGTGTCTCCCAAGTCTAAGCCTGGGAGCCAGTCCAGGCGAACCTCCGGAACTGCACTTTCCCCTGCTGCAGAGGAGAGCCTTGAAGCCTGTTTGTTCACACACCTGGAAGAGGTTAGCAGCCTCCAGGACCCGCTGGACATTCTGCTTGGTGATCAGGGCCTTGCTGGTATACGTGTAGTCCAGGAGAGTGTGCATGGTCTCAGCATCGACCCCTTTAATAATGATCCTCTTCTCATACTTTTCCTTTAAATCATTGCAGAACATGGCCCTGGAAGAGAGACATGAGAATGTGAATCCTACCCTGCCCCTTGGTCCCATGCCTTAAGAGACCCTCTTCAGACCTATCTGCCCGCATGGAACAGTAAAGTAATTAAAGTCAAATGATGTAATAAGGATGGAATTCTAATACCATAGGATCGGTGCCCTTGCAAGAAGAAGAGAGACTAAAACTCTCTCTCTGCAATATGAGCACACATAAGCCAGAAAGATAGTCCTCACAGAAACCGACTATGCTAGCACCATGATCTTGGGCTTCCAGCCTCTAAGATTATGAGAACGGGTGACTTAAAGAGCCATTATCTTCCAGCCTAGTCACTGGAATGGGAAGGTCTCAAAGTGGAGTCCTAGTGACACAATGTAATTCCCAAAACTTGGACTTCCATCCCCAAAACAGGGGCTCATACCCCTAAATCTCACTCTTCCATTTCTCATACCTCCTATTTATCCCTAGAGATTACTAATCAACTTCAAATCACTGACTTGCTGACTTTTTTAAGCCTTTTGTTTTAGCCAATGAGATCTTCTCCTTCAGAATTCCCTCTGTCCTTCCTCTGTCCTTGTTTTAATCAATAATAATTCTCCTACCCTTCTCTCTTCCCTCCTCTTCTCTCTATCCTCAATAGACTTCTTTCTTCTCACAAAATATGACAGCATAAAGAAAAAAAAAAGCAAATGTGAATTCTGCAAAGTTAACAGCCTGGAACCAGAAAAGTAGTGATGTCATTTGGAAAGATGATCGATTTACTAGCCACCATCTTCAGTCATAAATAATCTTGACCAGAGGGGCACAGAGCTGTCTGTTGAAACACACCTTTTAAAGTGATGTCACACAGGACTTATCTGGTTGCCTCCTGACTCCATTAAGAACTCTGCCATCAAAACGACAAAACAACTACACCTACGGCCATGCCACCCTAAACAAGCCCGATCTCATCTGCTCTCGGAAGCTAAGCAGGGTCAGGCCTGGTTAGTACTTGGATGAGAGACCACCTAGGAAGACCAGGTGCCGTAGGCATAAAACATAAGGGATTGTAAGCTGACAAGGTCCTTGCAATCTGTGAGGTCAACCAAGGGTTCCCTCGCCTAAAAAAACAAACAAACAAACAAAAACAAAAAAATAAACAAAAGAAAACTACACAATTTCCTCTCAGCTCAGCCTGCCTTCCTGAGAGGAGTTGGACAAGCTCACTCCCTAAACCTCCCGTAGTTTGAGCCTTTAGAGCAGTGCTGCCCAATACAAATATAATCAAAGCCAAATGTGTCATTTTAAATTTTATAGTAACATATCAAATATTAACATTTCAACGTACAATAAATATTTTTTAATTATTGAGATGATTTACATTCTTTTTCATACTAAGTCTTCAAAATACTTCATATATAATTTTAAACTTAAAACACATCTCAACTCAGATCAGCCATGATTCAAATGCTCAGTGCCACATGTGGCTAGTGGCTACTGTGTTAAACAGTGAAGCTCTAGAGCATCAATCTTGAACTCTGGTGTTGGGTCATCCTGATCTGCAGTCATCTCAGGAGTAATGTGAATCCCACTCACATTGGTGCCACATCCATGTATATATGAGAAACAGGACATTTAGCAGCAAAGGATGAGCAGTGATTATTGGGTCAAATGAAGCTTCTTATAACTGAAACAATATATCACAGGAGTCCCACCAAGGTTAAGTTTAGAAATGCTACTTCACCTAGACAGTGAAGGTTAATGAAAGGTGAATTTTGTTGAATTTATATAATCTCAAAAATTCCAGTGAAAACTGGAAAAGTCTAATGGAGAGATGTTTTAATATTAAATGAGATAGGTATGTAAATTGTCTAATTCAATACTCTGCACTTTGAGGGGCTTGTAAATGAAGCCTATGTATTTCTCATGTGACACAATTACTGGGATTATCTGGACTCTTGATCGGGCTGTCACCACCAGAGGCAGCTTCTGAATTCTCTCTTGAAGTCAGTCACTGAGTAACATCCTGCCCCAGCTCAGCCTGACTGGGTGTCTGCACTCCCCAGAAGCCAACTCTTCTGAGCTAGTGATGAGTTAGAAAAGTTGGGGGAGAAGGACGGGGATGGGAGGAGACCAAGCAAGACAGAAGTCATATAGAAGGTCACTTTGATCTAATTCTGCAAGGGACCACTGGAGAACACACTCCAGAGCTGTCCCAACAAGAAGCAAAGAAGCTGGGCTGTGATACTCCAAGATCTGCTGACAAGGAGATAAATTCTCAGGAACCTCTGGCTTTCAGTGAGTAAATGTGCATTTGCACAAGCAAAGATGTTCCAGGAGCTTCGGGAAGGGTGGAAAGAAGATTTGCAGCACTGGCTGTTGGCAGGTGGAGAGGGGGACTTGTGGTCTGGTCTAGGCTCTGATACTAGCTCACTGTGAGACTTTGTACAAGTGGGCAAACCTCAGTTTCCTCTTCTGTGATATGGTACAATAATAGTCCCTACCCCAGTGAGTTGTTGGGATGAATAAGTAAGATAATGTGCACAAAGCGGTGAGCACATACCCAGTACTCACTGAGGGAAGGTATTTTGGACCTGGTCAGAGGGATCTTGGCAGGCAGGTGGGAGACTCTCGGGTTAGGTAGGTCCATCACACTCTTTTGCAACCCCTGAGGGCCGGGTCTGTATCAGGTCAGTGGGTGTTAGAGTCACTGCACTGCTGTCCACCACCCATCCAGAGCAGAATTAGGACTCAGGGCCACACACACACTGGTCTAGGAAGATTAGCATGGTGCCTGGCACATAGTAGAAGCTCAGTAAATGTTCAAAAAAGCTACAAAGAAGAAGGAAGTCCTCTCTCTGGGGCTCTTTTGCCTACCTTGGCTCTCAAAGAGCATTTTTCTGCCCTTGGAAACTTTTTCACTGATTCTCTGTCTCTTAAATACACTCTCCTGGGCCACAGCCATGATGCCAAACACAGATAAGGTGAAACTAAGGAGAATTCTATGTATTTCTCATAGACCAGACTCTGAGGCCTCCTGCTGCTCTACCAGGAGTTCCATGGACACATTCTGGCAATGCTGAGACCCCATGAAATGTACACAACCTATGCAAGGTGGGCCACCCCTAGGTTTCTACTTTAACAACTAATCTCTTACATCTATGTTTATAGTACTTTGTAGGGCAAACAGCATTATCTTCTTTGATTCTTATACTCATTTTATAGGTAGAAGTAAAGTGAATTTGCCCAAGACCATATTGGTTGTCAGCAATAGAATGGGGACCAGAACCTAGGACTTTGGGCTCTGAGTCTGATACTCAACAGGGCACCGAAACCAAGAAAATCAGCAAAAGTTCAAAGCCATCCTTAGGGGGTCAACTGAGTGTCAGTATTCAGTGAACCAGACCAAAATTTCCTCTCTGAAACATAGCTGGGTTAAGTTGCTAACCATTTACTCTTTAGCTTATAAATAAGATAAATGAAATTTTCATGCAATAAAAAAAAATACTTTCTAGACAGACACTGATCAATTCTCGTAAGACTCTTGTAAAACAGAGACAGCTATTAAAATCCTGATTTTGCAGTAGAAACAGTTTCACAGCAGGGAGCCAATTGCCCAATACTTCAGCAGTGAGTCAGCACTGACCCCAAAATAGAGCTTGAGCAAGTGAGTTTGTCTCCCACAACAGCCATGAAGAAATCTATGGGCCCCAAAGTCTCTGGAATGAAGTCGGGGCATGGCCCCAAACATTTCCTGGGCCATACTCCCCTCTGAGCTCTACAGGACTCATTCCTTACCTTATTCAGATATCTGCTCATGTTATCCCCTCAGAGGAGCCCTCCCTGACACTGCCCCCAATCTAACTAGTCACTCTCTAACATCTTTACCTCCTTTATTTTTCTTCATAATCTTTTCTCAACTTGAAATTATATTACACATCTATTTGTTAACTAGTTCAACAATGGTCTCCTCACTAGAGTATGTGCTAACCACAGTATCCCTGGGGTTAGAACGGCACCTGTAACCTAGTAGGGACTCAGCAAATATTTAAGGAGAAAATAAATGCTTGAATGAATGAATGAACAACCAAAAAAGTTTGTCCTTCACAGTTGTTTGTTTTTGACAGGAATCTGCACCTCTAAGAATTACCAAACACCTTTGAAGGATGAGGCTGAGGAAGCCTGCTTCATGTGCCCTTCACCCCCATAGAGAACTTACATCACACTACCGGGTCCAAGGCCTGGAGCTTGAAGAAGATACGCCAATACCAGAACATTCCATTTATGACTTTAATGAGTTCTACACACTCCTGCAGTTCCTAAACATCACCAACTCAGAATTTTTCACCCAGCCCAAATCCTTTGTGTTTCACACGCTCCCCAGGAGTCCATACCTGCTTCTGAACTCCCTGACTCCTACACCTGTAACCCCGTTATGGTCCTAAAAACCAAAACCCACCTCCACCATCCCCACTTTCTCATTCCTAGACTGGTTCTATCAATGCTGCCCCCACTCTATTCTCCTCTTGGTCCTTCATCATCCTATTTATACCAGGAACTAACTACTCTGCATCAGCAAGATATTCTGGGTTGAAGTGGCTATAATATTGGTTGCAAACTGAATTAAATTCTACTGAAAAATATAAGTGCTTATATGTATATAGTTGGTTAAAATTTTTTAATTAGTAATTATGTGCTGCTCAATGAACACAATTGTTAAGAAAGGATTATTCGATACAGACCCAATGTAGCTGATCAAAGAGGTTTTCACTGCAAAGAAAGCAGCAGTCAGCAGATGCAAGGGTGACCTAGCATGGGGTGACATCACTCGCTATGGTCCCCACACCCCCTAAGCTGAAAGCTGGGAATATGAATTTTATTAGGCTCACAGAGCCCCCACCCATAACTCCAAATGCAAACCAAAGTTTAAGAACCACTACTCTAGAGAGGGGTCACCTTGCTCTCCAACATCAGCCCCTTTGGCTCACCCTGAGAAGGAGGACATTAGACAAAAGTCCAGGTCAAGGAAACAACTGGCCATAGTGCTGGGACAGACATGCCCTTCAAAGCCCTCCCTCCCTGTAGATTCTCCCCTTCATCTTCTGAGATCCAGCCCTCCTAGAATTCCATGAGGCTGCATGCCAAATTGAGGGGAGGGTGCTCAGATATAAACAGGCTTTGTCCTGGCCTCTTAAGTCTTCCCTAGCTTAGCTGTATAGACAGGGCCCCTGAAGCTTATATTCAAGTGACATAGTTCATTAGAGCTAGGAGTTCTGAAACAGGATGTATTACCTAAGTCCTATTAGTAACTGTGCAATTCTCTGTTCTTACTTGCCATGCACATGTAAATCTCACACACCTGGAAGAGTGCCTTCAGAGAAGGATTTGGGAGTTCATGGCCATCTCTTACCACTCCAGGAACATAACTAACAACAGCACTCAGCCATCTCTCTCTAGGGCCTGAAGTCAGTTCTTTGAACCTCTAATTGCTTGCTGGCTGAGTCTTTGCTCTGAATAGTCATAAAATCTGGAACTCCAGAGCTACCCCCATCTGACTCTAAACATCATCAGATCTCAAAAGAACTGCCTTCTGTCAAGCTCCTCACTCAACTTTACCATTCCTCAAGGACACTGCACATGCATTCAATGGGGACCAGAACTCCAGCTGTGTTCCCATAGAACCACAGAGTCCCTTCCAGCCCCACTGGCCCATTGCTGAAGCCTCAGCATGCCACGTAGCTCAGCCCATCTAAATTAATGACAGAAAGAATGGTTTGTTTTATTCTGCAAGATCAGGCAGGATAGAACATCAATCACGGCAAATGCTTATGGCCAGGATTCAACAATGATTCAGCCATAAAGGTATAATAGGAAGTTCTTGTTTTGCCTGCCCAACATCATTCCTCATTGTTTTAGTAGGAGCACTCAGATTTTCCTTTGAGAACAATCCCTCCAATATCAGCCTGGGAGGTTTGGATGGAGCTAGCCACATCTCTAGAACAGAGAGGTAAGCATGGTCCAAGTCACATACTACGCCTCCAAGGCCAAAGTGATTGGTTCACACATGGGCATAGGAAAAAGCTGGTCCAATCAAAGTAAGTTTTAGAACTTTGTAGGGAATTATTGGGAAACAGAAGCTTTTTTTCCACTGCAATTGCTGAGCTGGGAGAAATAAAACTTTAGAGCTGCTGGAGATCTCCTTGCCTATATGTGTAAAGACTTGTTCTGACAACGAAATCAGCACAGAGGAAAGTAGAGCCAAGAGATGGAGAGGGAAACTGAGTCCTGATGACATTATTTGAGTACAAGGATCCAACTAGGCTTGAAACTAATACTCTCGGACTTTTAAATTATGTGAGCAAATAATTTTTTGTCATGTTTGTACTAGTTTGTACTGAGTATCTGCCATTTGCTATGCAGTTTCCTGACTGGTCTACTGAATAAGAGAAACCCTGAATAAAAAATAGTGCCCAGTGCCAAAGAAGATTGTCTAAAAAGTGCCCAGGAAAAGAGACGTTACTTTTTGTATGCTCAATATTGACACACAAGGCCCTTCACAGTATGGTCTGTCCCCTTCCCACTCCATGATACAGCTACACCCAATGACTAGCAGTTTTCAACATGTGCCTCTGTTTACGTCAACAGCCTTGAGCTCCAGACAGGTCTTTCTAGTTACACTCTCTTGGGACCATTTTTTAATATGTCTTCTCCTCTATTAGATTCGTAAGCACTGAAGGATAAGGATTGTATTTTATTTCTCTCTTAATTCTTATTTACTGACCCATAGTAGACATTGAATGCTGTTGGATGGATGAATGGATGGATGGATGGATGGATGGATGGATGGATGGATGGATGGAATTACATGCAGTGTAATTCTATACTTCAACTAGGCCAAGTGGATTTGCCTATTATATTCCACATTCTCCAATCTCACTTTCTTCCTCTAACTACCATGAGAATAAATGATGACAAGCTCCAAGACTGAATGACCTGGAGCGAAGCATGTGTGTAGAGAAGTATACTTACTATCTAGTGATTCTCTGAATTGGAACCCCAAGCTCAGAATATTTCTCCTAAGCTCTCCCACCTGAGATTTTACAATACAAAACATAGGGCTGTTCTTTGCCTTAATTTCTTCTCGCACATCTCCCACCTCCTTACTAGAGGTGAAACCTGGCTTCCCCTAATAAGACATCACTTCCCTCACAACTCTGCTCAGTGAGGTCTGGTGTGATTCTCACTTCCCACTGGGCTGGGAACAGGGTCAACATTGTGCTTACTGTCCACTGCCACATCCTGACCAGGCTGTTGCCCTGGAGGCTTCCTATCACTCTCCCTTTCCAAATATGTTTTACCCAGCCCCCCAGAACCCCTTTCCAGCTTCCTTATGACCTCCATGTCATTATCCAGAAGTCAAGGATCAGCCTCTGTTTAGAGATTTTTTTGTGCATTCCCTGATATGACCACTTAAGAACATGTGAACTGGCACTGGTCCCAATCCTCACCCCCAGGGATTTAGGTGTTGAGACACGGCTTTCTCAGTCATAGAAGTTATCCTCTTGTGACAGGACAAAGATGATCATACGTGTGTTCCAGAGTTATCCCTCTACCAGCTGCCACAGAGGAATCTGGACCACCAGGCCTATTTTTTCATCCAGAAGGAAAGGAGCAAGACAGGAGATCCTTCAGCGATGGTATGGAGAAGAGTTTCAAAGCCAAAACAGAAGGAAGAGCTACCACAGTTTGGCCTACTCTCAAGACTGCCCAGGCCAGAGTTGGAGATGAAATTCAGATCCTGCGACACTCACCAAGCCTTGCTCCATAATGTGGACTGTGGCAATCCCCAGAGAAAGTGGCCTCTGTTTCTGACCAGTCCTCCCAGACAGAATCTTTAACAACTTTAACAGAAATCTTAGGTCACTTTCCTGCTTAAAAACTTTTCCACGGCTTCCCACTCACTACCTGTAAGATACATTTCAAACTCTTCTCCTAGCCCAACAAAACTTTTCATGATGTGATCCCGGCCACTGTTGGCTTTATTGGTCTACCATATCCTTTACTCCAACCCTACTCTTCTGCCTCTGATTCCCACGCTTAAGCTGAATGATACCTTCTCAAATGTGTTTCCTTTTGCCTGGAGTGCTGCCCGCCTTCTCCCCATCATTTGGTCCCTTCTGGCCTACTTGTCCTTGAAAATTTTGCTCAGATAATACCTCTTTCAGGAAGCCTTCTTTGATTGCTTTGTCTCCTGTATGATTTAATAAGCAGAGCTCCATCCTAGCACTTGTCACCTTGTACTGAAACATTGATTTACCTGTCCCTCTCCACTAACTGATTGTGATTTCAAGGTCAAGAGAAAACTATAACTCATTCATCTTTGTATACCTAGTGCCTGGCATACAGTAGGCACTTGATAAATTTGTCAATTGAATAAATACATTAATAGATAAATGGATAGAACTTCACTAAATCCACTCGACACTACAGTACCGAAAGCTTAATATATTTTGTCATCCCCGCACTTAGCTATACAATTAAAGGCCTACAAATCACTGGTGGTACACTGAGAAGTGTGGGAAGAGTGCAGGTTCTCCAAGCAATTATCAAGAAGTCTCTTCCCCTCCGCCTCCAGTTCATTTGCAAATGAAACAGACATCTCCTGCCAACCCAACCTGTTATCCTGAGCTTTAAGGGTCCTGCCAGTCACCTGAGAATTTTCCTAAATTTCCTAATCTTCATTTTCTTTGTTCTGTTTTTTGTGTGTTCTGTCCACTAACCATCTTCCAGGAATTATTAATTTGCCACCTGTTTCCCCTTTCTTAGTTCCCCCAACACCAAGGTGCCCTCGATATCCAGCTCCCTACAAGCCTGAGCTTACTCTACATAACATATCATGATCTTGTGAATGCCAGTCACCTCTTACTTGACCCTGGACCTGAATCATTATATGTAAACCTGCTGGTAGTTAATTTTTATAGATCCTTGAGTGTCTCATCTGAAAGGGCTATGATGCAACTTTTGAGTTAATTGTACTTTAAAATCATAGCAGTATCAGCACTCCTGTAATTGTGGCTTTAACGTTTTCCATGAAAGTTAAATATAACAGAAGAATGCCTACCCTTACAGCTAGCAGAGGACATGTATGTTGCCTAAATGATATTCTTTCCTAGCAAAGGAGACTTACTTTTATATGGAAACGGCTTCTCCAAAAGAACTTACAATGGCTTATAGTTAAGCAGCAGAGGTATGATAAAATCCAAAACAATGAAAAATAAGAAGATAACTAAATAACGAAAGTTAGAGGACAATATAATACTGAAACCTAGGCTATGGAAAGCTAATGCAATGAGCTTCCCGACAGCTAAAACAAAAACAGAAGTACAATAAGTTGACTAATAAATGAAAATAAACCTGAACTTGTTATTCCTCTTTGATAGACAATTATTTTCCTTTTGTCCAAAGCACTTCTGGGAAATGCTTTGATTCAAGTCGTGCGCGCGCGCACACACACACACACACACACTCGCACACAAACCTTCATCAAACAGTGGACTCTTAAAGTAAGCTGGACTGATTATTGTGCACCTCCCTGACACAGTGATTGGTCTAAGATTGGGTAATTAAATGAAGGTGGGCCAATCAGAGGTTTTTCTGGAGGCTTTTCAAACTGAAGCTAGCCACAGTTACAGGAATGCTGATACTGAACCAAAGTCTCAGAGCTGTCAACAGGCAAATTCCCACTCAAGTAGCAGAAGTAATTCTGAGAAATTTCACCTGAGCAAGAAGCCAAGTGAGGGTGGAGAGAAAGCCCTCTGATGACATTCAAGGCCCTGATTCCTCTTCCCACTGGGCTCTGTTACATCCCAGCCCTTCCTATGGTTTGGTTATATGCCCAAATACCTTCCTCTTAAATTTGACTTGAGTTTCTGTCCCTTACAACCAAAAGAATGCTGATTTACATAAAACACTGAGCAATGTGATGAATGGTAAGTTCCAAGGCAATTTTACCAAAAACATAGATGTTCTCCACAGGACCAGCTCTTCTCATGGACTGTTTGGTGTTTGCTATACTGGAATCTAGTTCTGTAAAGGCATTTTCATACAGGGACAATTATATATTTGTGTGCTTGATATAGGGATAAAGTTTAGAATGTGAGATGCAAATGATGAAAGTATCTCTCTGTTGTTTTAATTGAGAGCTTCAGAGAACATTATTCAAAACAGGAGAAAAAATAGATTTTCTAGTCTTCAGTGAAAGATCTACATGCCCTAGACATCAATATGGAGATGACAGAGATGATATTTTATTGAAAATTGAAAGGACCCAATTGCACTTCTGCCCTGGGGCAGCGACCCTCACCAAGCACATTCCAATCCTAAAAAAGCTTTGAAGGAGTCACTGTTGAATCCACAATATGCCGAAGCATTTTGGATTTTTTAGCTGCTCCTTCCAATTTTTCCTTTGGTGACCATGCTTTATCATCCTTCCCTTTTCTAAAGTTGTGCAATAGCCTCCTAATTCTGTGAGGACTTCCTGCTCTGACCAGGATTCTATCTACTTAATCAGCGACTGAAACTGCAGGAGGAATATCAAGTTTTTATTCACATCAAACATTTACAGGATGTATGCTGAATGCCAGCCATTGCAATGGTTCCAAGGACCTTCTCGTATCTCACACTTTCAACTGCTTCTAGTCTACACATGATGGAAGATGCCTTTATGCCACATATGCTCACAGGTGTACCCAGGGCTATTCAGAGTTTGAAGGGAGGAGTAAAAATGCAAATAATTGTCCTCTTGTCTGCTAGGAGCTCAGGATCCTTATTTCTAATGCATATGTGACAAGCAATATTCCTTAATACTTGCATAGTGTTCATGATACTTTAAACGCTCTTCTGTACCTAATGCAGGCCTGGCCCATAGACTGCATATAATGGACCCCTGTCATTTTGGTTGCCCAGCATCTGAAACCCTACCTAGGTGTGGCAAATTCTCCCTCTGAATGAGATGTGGTGTGTAGGAGAAGCCACTTACCAATCCAGAAGCTCACTCACCAAGGTCCAATGCTCGCTCACCAAGCTAACACATTAACATGTGTAATTCAGCCATGACCAATCAAATAAACCTACCCCAGACTGTGAACTGGGAACTGGTGATACAAAGAAGCAGGGACAGATGAGAACCTGTTCTGGTTGAAGCAGCAGAAGCCTCAGTAGCCTCCAGTTTCCAGAAACAGGCATGGCAGCAATGCCAGTGGCTACAGCTATGCTAGCGGCCTTAACCTTCAGCATCCTTCAGCAGTGGGGGAGTCCTCCCCATGCAGGTTCTGGGTGGTTTTGGGCTATCTATGCTCCTGGCCATTACCTGACCTCCCTTGCTCCTGTTTGTTTTCTGAGTTTGGTACTCCAGCCTTCTGGGGGGATTCTGTGGGTTACCTACATAAATCCTCTTCTCAAAAAAAAAAAAAAAAAAAAAGAAAGAAAGAAAAAAAAAAAAAGCCAGTTGACTTCTATTCCTTGAAATTAAGAAATCTGACTTATTACCATGCACAAAATGTTTAGGCAAATAAATTTATAAATGAATTAATTTTATTATGTGTATTTCACAACAACTCACCAGGGTAGGTAAACACAAATCATTAGCCTCACTATGTTATAGATAATGGTGCTGAGCCTCAGAGAAGCCAAGCTATTCCTCCAAGATTTGCATAGTCAGTAAGTGGCAGGGTCTGGACTGAACCCCCAGTGACATGACTTAAAGGCAGTGTTCTTTCCACTACACCAAGCAGTTATTGGTGCCAGCCTCAGTGATGTCCTGTAGGTTCTTGAGCCCCTCTACTTTCAAATCATACTGTCCTTCGCCTCACACCCTGATCTGCCTTCTTATTTCTTATTTAGGCCTTTGACCCAGACTGGTGCCCTAAGGCATGCTGCGTCTTTGCTGCTACAGGGGTCTTTCAGCTCAGCCCCTAATGCAAATTGGATTGCATGTTCTCACAGTATTCTACCTGTATATGTGTATGTATGCACACAGAGGCAATAATTTTTATATTTTCTCCTCATCTTCAGCTTATTGTAGCCCATACTAGTTCATGGCAGGGAAGTGGAGTTAATGATCTTGCACAGAAATGTCCAAACAGCCACATTTCTGCCCAGTGGGAAGGTCTGCTGTCCTTAGGAAACCATTCTTCCTATCAAAGTGAGTTCCCTGGAAGATGAAATGGAGACAATGCTATCTACTGGGCATCCAATTATTGATATTAAGAGAATTAAATGAAAAGAAAAAGAATCCAGCAAAGTTCTCGGCATGCAGTTATTGCTCAAAAAAATGTTGGCCTTTCCATATTCCAAACTGCAAAAAATACTCAATATGAAAATGTTTATCACCACATCATTTATAAAAATAAAATATTGGAAGCATCCTATACTCACAACAAGAGAATGATTTTTATAATATGCATCCATTAAAAATTACAGGTAAATCAATAAATAGTAGTTATTAACAACACTGTGGAGCATCATGAGGGAAAAATTAATAAAAAAGAGTGCAAAGCAAGATGTAAAATTGTATGTAAACTATGTTTACGAGTATGTAAAAATAAGCAGATAAAAAAGATAGAAGAATAACAGCAAAATTTTATTCTGAAAACTAATTTTATCAGGAAGTCCCAAGTCCCTTATCAAAAAAATCTTGTAGCCAGATGTGTTTTGGCATTCAGACTTGTTTGAATATTATCATATCTTGAGTATTACATATCACCTCCAGTACCCTTAACAAAATGCATTAGTGCTACATCAGTGAGTATATGAATAGTTGCCATAAGTGGAATAAATGAAGACTCTAACTGGCCTCCCCTCAGTTCAGGACAGGTGTCTCCCTCCACCAGATGAATGTAGTTCAAGTCACAGATTTGTCCATCAAAAAAGTTATAAATTTGTTCTTTTATCAGCAGTTTGGGGATTTTGGAATTTCAGATAAGGAATTACAGACCCATAGTACTTAAATACTAGCCACCATACTGGTTCTGCGAAAAGGACACCATTAAAAGTATGAAATGCAGAACCCAATGCTAGAAGTACAATCAATCATTAGTTCACTTGAGTTTACCAGGTGTACCCAATGTGGCAGCAGCAATCAACACTTTTGCCATTTAATGGGTTTTTAATCCAAACCTAGATGGCCTTAACTCATTCTTGCTTTCTTTTGTACTTATTCTATCACCTGTACTTACTGGCTCTTTTTAGATACATTACACCATTATGGAGATAAAGCAAAAGGCTACGATATTTAAGGCTTAAGATTAGCCTCTCACCCCACTTTCTGCCATTCGGTAATTGGTTAATATACAATAATAATCAATAGATTGTGCCCACAGTACCCTTCTCATTCCTGGCTAATGATCAAAGTCTCCTCATCATAGCCTCAGGGAACCAGGCCCAGAGACTAAGGTACTGAAGTGCAAGGCAGGGCCAGTCTAGGGATTTCAGCACTGGCCGCAACAAAGGAGCTTACTGTTGACTCAGCCTCAGCCTGGAAGCTTTTATATTCATGTAGGAAGGGCCAGTCATCAGGTAAGACTGAGAGAAGCCGATGACCCCTTCCTCCATCGCCCCAACTCGGGAATCACAACATGGTTGCTCTCACAAATCAACATCATTTGTGGAATGTACCATATTCTGCAGTTAGCTGCTCCCCCAACCAAATGGAGAGAACTGCTGGTTTAAATGGAGATCCTTTGGGAGATGGGCTCAGTATGCATGATGAAAACCCCTTCCAATGACTTTGACATGGGGACCTGTCTAAAGGCATAGCACAAATGACAGCTTTATTCATACTTATAAAATACATTCGTAGTCTAATAAATTTTTAAAAACATCAACAGGAATGTTAAATCTATGCTGCCTTCAATATTTCTGCCATAAAAATATTTAGACTTTTTGACATTTGGCTGATTGACATTTAATGCATGTTATGAGCTACTTTTTACGCTTTATTCTCCCTCACCCTTTTCTCAGTCTCAACCCTACATATTTTCCCAACTTCCTCATTCTACTCAAGACTTTTAAATAGGCCTCCAAAAGGAACTACATTGTCAGTGTTACTAATATAGTCCCTGTTTACAGCCACCATTGTTTCATGTGCAACTAGAAAATAGCTGGGCAGCGAGTCCAGAGAACACGTGTGGAATAATGGAAATGAAGAAGATTCTGGGGAAAATGGAACTTGTGGATTTTCTGATGCATTGGACCACAGGAAAGATTACTGTCGTGAGGCTATGAGCAACCAATATGGAAATGGAAAAAAGAGTAAATTATTAACTTCAGGAAAGGCAAAAAAAAAAGTTTTTAAGAAAAGAAATGTAATAATATTACACAATTTGGCTCAACAGAAAACAATATTTTTATGGGCATAACGTAAACTCTTAATATAAATTTAACAAAAATGTGATGACATGTTGAAAGATTATAGGAAGAAAGTGCATGGTACAGGAGATAGGTATAAGTGGTAACTCTTTATCAGACATACTAGAAATCCTTAATAATGCCTAACACTGAGAAATCATGAAAGATCAGTGTACCAAGTATATTAAATATCCAGAAAAGACAAACTGATAGTGACAGAAAGATTCATAGTTGCTTGGTGGTGAGGATGAAAATAGGGAGTGATTGCAGTTAGGCAGGAAGGATCTTTTTAGGGCTGATGGAAATTTTCTAAAACTAGGTTGTGATGATTGCTGCACAACTGTAAATTTATTAGGAAATTATTGAATCGTACACTTAAATGGGTGAATTTTATTTCATGTAAGTTATACTTCAATGAAATTATTAAAAAAATAAATACATATATAAGTCAAAAAATAAAGAGCAGTATAAAACGTATTTTGTAGAAGTATAAATATAATATTAGAAGAAACAGCTAAATGTTGAAAATGGTGGGCTCTGGTGAGTAAGACTATAGGGCATAGAAGGTGAAGAGGAATTTAAACAGCCTTTAAATACAGTTTGATTCTGATAACTATTTGCATGTAGTACTTTGATAAAAATAAATTTTAATTTTAAAATGTCCATGAAAATTTGAAAGACTGTGAAGAGGTAGTTCACAGAATAAGAACTGCAGACCTTATTTAAAATAAGAGAAATGCAAATTAAAACTAAATTGACATACTGTTTCTCATCTATTAGAATGGGAAAGATCCAAAAGTTTAAAGCCATCCTTTTTTGACAAGGCTGTGGGGAGGGCAAAATGATTGAACTCCTATCAAAGAAAATCAGACAATATCCATTAAAACTGCAGACCCTCTTCTAGAAATATGCTCCGGATACTGTCGCATACATAAGAAAAGACATGAGTATAAGATTATTCATTACAACATTTTTTGTAATAGCGAAGGATTAATAACAATCCAAATGTCTGATTAAATAAACTATGGTTCAATCACTTAGCAAAACAAATGTTTATGTTCTCAATGATGAAAGGATAAAAAAAAAAAAAAACCTATGTAATTTGACAACCAGTTTCCAGGCTCTCCAAAATGCAGAGGGCTATGTTAGAAGCCTCTCAGGCAGAGCAGACTCTCTGCCCTTCCAAAGTCTGAGCATAAGGAGAACTTGGCTCCCAGCCCCTTTCAAAATCTTAGAAACAAAGCATGACAAGCGGTGAGGCAATGTCAAAGCTAATGTCAGTCCTAGGTTCAAATTCCACTTCGCCACTTTGTTAACTGAAGCACTTTGAGCTTTGGTTCCTCTTCTGTCAATAGGGATAAAATTTCCCTCCTCACAGGGTTGTTGTGGGATAGTGTATGTGACACAAGTGGCACAGGGCCTGGCCCACCATAAATGCTCAACAACTGAAGTTTTTGTTAATTGTAATATCAGAAAAAAAAATCCTGTCTCCAGGATTAATGTGTTCATTAGAGGAGGAAGTCATCTTGGAAATACCAAGATAAGAACCAAAAGTCACTGTTCCGAAGAAAAAAATAGAAGAAATTTCCCTTCATGACCAGGCATCTTTAGAAGAGACTCTTCAGCCACGGCAGAAACACACACCATGTGGGCCCCAGCTTCTCATTGCTGCCGCCTCCTCTAAGGGCCAGCAGAGACTTTCCCTAAGTATCTGACATTAGCAGAGTTGGAAGGACTGTGCCTACACACCTGCTGTTTAAGATGAGAAATCCAAGGATCAGAGAAACCAGTAATGTACTCAAGAGCACACAGCCAGCAGTCCTGTCCCATCATTGATTTTGTTAGGACGAGCTGCTAACAAAATCACTAATCGGGTATGTACTTTATGACAGCAGTTTTCCAGTGATTCAAAATAGAAAGTTATCAACCTAAAAATGAATACCCAGGGCATTAAGCTAAGCTGACTTGATTCACTTCTTACAGGGCTTGTGATCAATGTGAAAGCATATGGTCAATGTTGCTAGAGTAAGTAACGTGTTTACCTATATCGACCCGTCTTTATGGCTGTGCCTACACTCTACTTTTTACATACTTCTTGTGGAATGAAGCTCCAAACTCAGTGGCAGTTTGTTTTGCAGTAAAAACAAATATTTCTAGAATGTGCTCAATCTTTGCTCTAGCAACAACTAAATATATACTGTTGGGTCTCTAAAAGGACACATCAGCCACTTTCACCATGCTGCTACAAAAATAAATTCAGGTAACTATGTGTCTGTCTGTCTGCCACTTTCTGCAAATCAGCTATTCTCTTATCTTGTCTACCCATAGGACCTAATCAGTTCTACAACAACTTCCTGACCCTACTCTGAATTTCAAAAAAAATTCCCTCTAAGCATTGAAAAAACAACAACTTCCATGATATTTATATAAGTTGTTTGAATTTTCTCAGCCAGAATCAAGAATTAAGAAAAATCTCATTGAAGTATTATAAGGGTATTTCTCATTGTAAGTGTTCCCCAAATACCTTGTTCATCCACATTTTCCTTGGGGACTGGTTCCCTCCATGTCTACATCAATCTTGAGAACTCTGGATCCAGCTGTATTTACTGGCTTCCTGATTCTCCTACATTCCTACCCCAGGTATTTGCTCACGGTAAACACTCAATAAATGGTTCTTAGCTGAGCCAAGCAGAATAGGTGACAAATTTCAACAAAGACACAGTGAGCATGTACTACTCTATGCTAGGCAGTCTGTGAGACACTTTTCCTTCTCATGTTATCACAACAATCCTGAGAGTTAATCATTATTGTTCCCATCTTAGAGATGACAAAACAGAAATTCAGAGCACTGAGTGACTTGCCTAAAGTCCCAAAGTCAGGAAGGGACAGACTTTGTTGTAACTAGGATACTCTCGCTTCTAACGTACCTTTGTAACAGCTTTCCCTTCCCACCCACTCTCTCAGCACAAACAGAAACCCCTAATTTTCAGCAAGCCATTTGACAACTCCATAAGAGAGGCCATATCTTCCCACCCACTCTCTCAGCACAAACAGAAACCCCTAATTTTCAGCAAACCATTTGACAACTCCATAAGAGAGGCCATATCCTTTTCTCTACCCCTACTGGTGAACGAAGACAATATCATGTTTCCCACACACTAGTCAGATCAAGGGGGAAAAAAATCCCCATGACTTCAGTAATTTTCCATCCTCGGGAACAAGGACACATTACACAGAATATCTACCATAATAGATAAATATTGCTTTTATTTATGCCAATCTCTCATAATTTGGTGTAAATACTAAAATCTAAGGTTTAATAGCTTTCTTTCTTGTACCTTGAATGAACACAGAAACCTAAATAGATATACAAACCATGAATGCAACAGTCAACTATTTTAGGTTGGGCTCCCACATCAATACCAAGATTCCTGACAAATTGCGCCCAATTTGACTCTGGTCTTAGACGTGCTGACCTGAAATAGTTGCTGGCTGCAGCAAGCACCACGCGGTGGCAGGAGAATTCCTGAATGTCCACACACAAGATGACATCTGTCAGAGAGTTTTCCAGTCGAAGGGTCTCCAGGCCATTCTGCAGAATTAAGGAGAGTCCCGCGTCGTCAAATTTTACCTTATCTCCGTTTAAGATTTCTACCAAGTCTCCCCTTTTCTGGGAGGGTTCATCGGTAGGAGGTGCCAGGGGCCCTTCCAAACTCTTCTCTACCACCTCGCCCATAGTCCAGGCACCCCTTTGTCCTGCCATCAACGTCCAGACTGAAGGAGCGCCCAAGTTTCAGGCAGGTCACATTGCAGAAGCTGAGCGGATTTCCTGTGCAGGGCCCTCCACTTATCACCAGCTGTCACACACACATAACAGGAAGTCTCGCACTTTCTCATCCTGTTACTACAAACGCCAATAACTTCTATTCTTCTTCTTTCTGTGAATCATCATAAGGTTAGAAATTATTTAGAAGGGGTGTGTAGGAAGGAACTCCAGGAGAGAAGGGGTGGCTTCTCAGAGTCTGCTATTAGTGTTGTGCAGTTATTTTGGTCCACCTCCCCCCTCATCATATCCGTGAGCAGGAAGCGTCTGGTTCTGGTTATTACATTTGTACTCCTGGTGCTTCTATAACCGAGGGTGTCAAAGATAGGATAGGCAAAGGGCATCCCTCCTCCCGGGAATCTGACACCCCACCGTGAGCTCCCACGTAATCCCTTGGGAACTTTGAAAAACACACTTATCTCTGGGATTCTCACTTCTATCAGCATTGCACATCTTCTGTCTGTCTTACTCCCTGCTCAGGAGAAAACAATGTCATAGCAAATATTAATGTTCCCCACCCCCTCTTCCAAAATGTCTGTTGTATCATATATGCCTCTGGGGACAGAGAAGAAATGGTCTTCAGAAACTCCTTCCCTAGGGTCTTCCCTCTGAGAAGATCAATCAGGGTCTAGTGAGATTGCCCTAGCAAGTCTCAAATTGGGCTGATGTCACCCACAGCATCTAGTGGTGAATCACAAAGTGTTTTCATTACTCCTGCTGGTCTCCATTAAATAGTAATAACTATTTTTTTATTATTAAACTCCCGCTATATCCTAGGAAATTTACAGACAATGTATTTTAGCCTTTATAACAACTCACAGGGGTAGATACGACTTTTCTCATTTTACAGCTAAGGAAACGAGCTCTGCTCAAGTGAGTGGCAGGGTGCAGCTCTGTGTGGCTACAAAGCCACTGTTTCGTCCACCACCATCAGGCTCTCAGAGCTGTAACATCATGTTAACCCTAAGTCCTGAGTCTCCTACAGAGAGAACTTGCCTGCTGTGGCTGCACCATTCTGGTGACTTGACAAAGTGGCCTCGGCTGTTTCACTCATGCTCACACTCACCTGCTAGCAGCGGAGAGCATTACCAGGCCTCCTGATCAACAGGAGTCCCCATCCTCTCACTGTCCTGGTCAATGATGATTGAACCCTCTCTGGGAGTCCCATTTCTGCCTCAGCCCTTCTTTTCCGTGGATATTTATCCTTAAAATCAGTGTCTTAGATATTCTTCCCAAACTTGTTCTTTATCCAGAGCTCTGTCAATCAAGATGCTTTTGGCTTCTATAACAGAATAGCCCATCAAAACCGGTTTAAACAATAGCAGTCTCGCATTATAAGAAATCAGGGGTGTAGAGTCCCAGGTCAATCCAGAAGTTTAAGGATGCATCAAGGACACACAATTTTTCCATCTTTTCATTCTGTCACCCTCAGTGTGATGGAGACATTCCTTCACGGTCACATAACAGCTACCACAGTACCAAACACCACATCTTCATACAATCCCAGCTAGTACCAAAAAGTAAAAGAGCAGGCTTCTTCTCTCTCTTCACAAATATTTCCTAAAATCACCGCAGACTTCTAGGCTGCTTGGCCACCTCACACCAGGGAATATAAATGCAATACCATGATTGGCTTAAACCAGCTTGATTCATCCACTGAAACTAGTCTGCTTTCTCCAAGATCAAGGAATAGCCATCTGATAGCCGAATAAAATCAGGGCCTGCTGGCACAGAAGAGAGGGAAAGGCTGATGTGCAGTTAACCTCCTGTCCTGCCACAAGGACATGCACAACCCTCATCCTCCCCTGCAGGGCTTGGCTGAGAGGAACTCAGAACTTTCACCTCCGTGATTCTAATCACCACCTCTAGTAGAGCTGAGGATAGCACACAACTATGGTATCTTGTGCTCCAAAACTTTTTAAATTGTAAACAACATTGGCCATATTCAACTCCATCCCAACCACCCAAATAAAACAAAATTAAAACTCAATTCTTAGTTCATGATGGATCCCATTCACCAAGTTCCCTTATTATTTTTCATATACCTCCCAAGCCCACCCACCTCATAAGAGGATTACTGTTACCTTCCCCCCAACCCTCCATTTTCCTAGTAAGCAAGCGCACACAAAATTGTACATTGGCGTGATGATATCTATAATTAGATTTTAGTGCAAAGGTAAAGAACACCATCAGTTTGGCATCTATGTCAACCTGGAAATACTCTGACATTCAGCATGAACTGGCAAATATTCTTTATAGCTACAGGCAAAATAAATCTGTTATGGGGAAGCTTTATTTTCCCTACCAAGCAACAAAATGTATGAGCCACTGGCAAAAGCTTTGTTACTAAGAAAACAATTATATCTTACTTTAATTATACCTTACGAAGCTGGTTGGCTTTATGAGGCTTGTAAGGAATAGATTCTGTCCCCAGACAAGTGGGTAGCTTCACTCAAGGAAACTCTTAGTCCTAAGGCCACAGATTGCCTCTTCTGACTCCAGTCCACTTTCTTCTCTAATGCAAGTTACAGAGATAGAAACAAGTCAAGTCAGCCACAGAGGAAGAACCACTGTTCCTTCATGTTAACTTATTGCCGCAAAATAATCATTAACTGAGCATCGACTATGTTCCAGGAACTACCAGAGGCACTTTATGATCTCTAATGCTCTTAATCTTTCCACTAAATCAGTGCAGGTAAGTACTATGATATCCACTTCAGAGACATGAAAACAGACAAGGTCACATAATTGTAGCACATAATATCAGAGTCACGCCCACATCCTCCCAACCCACCCTGGAGTTCACCCACAGACAGTTCCCATACACACCAAAAGCATCACTCTGCTGAGAGCATTCTCTGGCTATAAGAGCATACCAACTCACTAGAAGTATTAGAGAGTTAATGCCCCCAAGAGTGACCTTTAACTGAGGATCAGGAGTTGGTAGATAAGTAGGCTAGCTTCCTTGTCTCTTGGTTAGACAATACTGAAGTGTGCTCTACACTGTCAGAGGACTCCCAGAGCCCTGAGTTCCAGTTGCCCATAGTAGTAACCCACTCATCCTCTAAGGGCTTCCTGCCCTTCCCATCTCACTTTCCCACCCCATCACCGAGCTTCCCAAATAAACTACTTGCACTGAATCTTTGTCTTAAGATCTGCTTTGAGGTGGCAGGGGTGGGTGCAGGGGTGGGGGCAGGGGTGTTGGGAGAACCAAATTAAGACACATAGAAACTAAGTGGTAGAATCAAGATTGGAACTTGGGTCTGGCTAATTCTAAAACTCGTGGTTTCCACTTTACACTGTTCTGCGACTTCAACAGTATCTCAATCCCAGGGAGAGGCTTTCACAGAAACATTTCCAGGCAACTGTGACTTTGATTCAGTCAGGGGATTCTCTCTTTCCACCAACCTAGCCAATGTCCAGTCAGCTCTGGCTCCTGCTCTTTGCTGCTATATCCCAATGTCCAAGAGCCTGACACATCACTGACAGTAAGGACTTCACAAAGCCATCTAGACCATTAACTGCCTTTGTAGGGTACAGTCACAATTGCAATGGAATCAAAGCATCACAGGCTGCCCCTGCAGTGCCTCTGAGCATCTGCCTGTCACATTTTCCAGGGCACCCTGCCTTGAACACCACCAATGCCAACAGCCCTCTACTTCCGCTGCTCTTTCCCAGACAAGGAGATGACCCCTCTTTTCCTTCTCTTATGTTAGTAGAAAGGTCAAAGGGGATCGTCATGGCATCCTTTATTACCTGCTTCTCAGAATCTTTGAGTTGTTGCTCTTCCATGCTCCATATGGGAACTATCTTTATATATGGGATTAATACCCTGTTTGGGTACCACCAATTTAGACAGGACCCATCTATTGCCCTACACAAGCCAGATAAGACTTCTATTCCCCCACGCAGAAGCCTCTCCTTCCTGATTCATTGTCTGTGACTGAGGGGCCAGTGAGACATCATTTCTGCAGGATTTATAAAATAATTCAGTGAAGTGGCTGAATACAAGATAAAAAAATTCAAAATGTTTTCCAGTATACCAACAATAGCCAGTTAGAAAAAGTAATGGAAAAATAATGCCATTCACAATGGTAATAAAGCATATGTTTGTGCCCAGAAATAACCTTAAGAAATGTGAGAGAAAACTAACAAAGTTTGCTGAGATTTAAAAAAAAAAATGAGAATAATCCAAATGGAAACAAAAGAATAAAAATTCTGTTGTAATACACCCTCTCTCCATTCCAAACAATCACCACCATTCTCCTGTCAAATATGTTTATGTAAATAAAAGTACAACATGCATTATACGTATGAGTGTAGAGTTGAGCTGTATGGTATTTATTGGGTGTGTGTGCCTTATATAATTCACTAGGCTACACATTTTTGTGTGTAATTTTCTATATCTATACTTTGTTTGACAATAAAAAGGTAACAATAATAGAAACAATAGTCACCATATACTGAATACCTAGCAGATTCCAGGGCTATGCCAACCATTACCTCTTTTAATGCTTAAAATAATCTTTTGAAGTAGGTGTCATTGTTCCTCAACTTAAGCCTGTGGAAACTAAGGCTAAGAGAGGGTTAATGGCTTTTTAAGTTCATACAGCTTCTATCTCATCTTTCCTCTGCTCTCTCTCAGCCCCTTTATCCAAAAAGATGGAAATAAGATTCAAATCCCATTTATTCACTCTAAAACCTGGGTTCTTAACCACTATGATGTATTCTGTCACCATGATTTTAAAACTACACATTTTGTCTCTAAACATGCTCAGAATTTTCTTGCCTTTGAGATGTATTTATTCTCTTTACCTAAACTGTCTGTCTTCTTCTCTGCTTGAAGAAATATTACACATTCAGATTATAGAACAATACATACATTTAATATCATTTTTATAAATTCAAACAAAAAATATATGTATAGCCTAGATCATAGTTTCCCAAGCATGGCACTACTAACATTTTGGACTGGATAATTCTTTTGGGGGGAAGAGAGCCTGTTTTGTACATTGAAGGATGTTGTACAGCATCCCTAGACACTACCCACTAGATGCAAGTAGCATCCCCCCTCAGTTTTGATCATCAAAACTGTCTCCAGACACTGCCAAATGTCCCCCAGGTGGCAAAATCACCTTGGTGGAGAACCGTTGTCCTGAATATATACCTATCAAAAGTGCTAAATTGTGGTCATCTCTGAGTGGTAAAATTAGTAATGCTTCTTATATCCCTTTGTGCTTTAACGTGTATTTGAAATCTACTTAAATTGTTTCCTCTTGGGAAGGGGTAGTGTTGTATTTTTATTATTGCAGAGTAATGATGTTTACTGAAGGAAATATAAAATAAAATTAAGAGTCCAGAATGCCATTTCCCAGAAATACCTACAATTTTCAGTTTTGTAGTGATGATACTAGGCTTCCTCAATGGCATTATCTCCATGAAACTTTTCCTGATATCCCCAGCTGTATACTCTCTCCCATTTCCCTATATTTTTACTTTTCTTAAGGTATGATTGAATATTTCTTGAGGATATCCTCAAGAAATCACTCTGATTTTGCTTTTTAGATTATAAAATCCTTGAGAGACAGAAGGTGCCTCTCATTGTAGGGTGATCAACCATTCTGGTTTGCCTAGATTGAGGGGTTTCCTGGAATGCCGGCCTTTCCACACTAAAACTGGGACTCAAAAAATTTGGTCATCCTATTTCTATGTCCTCTAGGGTTCCAAAACCTTGCCTATCATTGGTATTCAGTAACATTTGCCCAATTAGTGTTGGAAAAGGGAAATTAGTAACGTTGTCCTTTGATAGAAATAAAGGTGATCCTGTCTTCCCCTCATCTTATTCCTGCCTTAGAGGATTCTGAGCTAGATTCTGTGTATATCAGATGAGACCTATGAACAGGTCACATGTTAATATTTGTCATTTCTGCCCTCAAAGTGTTGGAAGATAATTACCCAAGAATGCTTCATGTTTCTGCATTGTCTGGACTTCCCCGAGCAAAGAGCACCAACACACTTGGCTAAAGGAACATTGAATGAAAGCATGCCTCAGAAGTTAGAGATGGTGTATTGCTCAAGGGAGATTTAGGGACTTATTCCCACCTGAAGTCATTTGCTTGCATTGCATGGTAGTGAAGGAAAAGTAAAGATTAGAGATTGTCAGTTCCTCTCCCCACAGAGAGGATTTGTTTACATTCCAGAAAAAGGTCCCTCCCTCTCCTTTTTCCCACCCCTCTCCACCCTCATGCCCCCCCTCCCTTTGTCTCTGACCCCTCCTTCCCTCTCTATCTCTCACTCTCTGAGAGAATGGGCCAATATGCCTGTGGCTTTATACAAGCTCTGAGTCTCATAATTTTGGGATTGCTCTCCTGTGATGCAACCCTATCGCACACTCAGGAGAACAGCAGGCTCTCACCACAGGGCCCATAGAGCTTGGAATGCAGGGAACTGGTATGAAGTTGTCTGTGAATAATATAATAGTCTTTTCTCTGATTCAGATCCTATCAGAAAAATTTAAAATATATGTACATATATACATTTAACGTACAGTTCATTTTAACCAGACTGTTCCAAGATAAGGGACAAAATGTGTAGGAGGGCAAAACCAGCAGAGTGAACTAAGTAAGGTTTATTTCAGGGTCTAAACCCCACCAGAGAGGGATCTAGACTCCATACTTTCTTCTCTGCCCACAAAATGCATATTTATCCTTCATGATAAATAGTCCTCCTGCCTCCATGAAGCTTTCGCAAAACACCTGCACTGTAGGCCTTCAATGTGCACACTACTGCCCTGCTCATGCTTCTGTAGATGCACTAAAAGCATTATACTGTCATTACCAGGCTACTTGTCTATCTCCCCCAGTAAACTGTGAGCTCACTGAGGGCACAAGGCCAGATACATATGATTCAGTCAAGGAATATGAGATAAGTAGATGGATTTCATGGTTGAATAAAAGAATAATCCAAAACTGTGAGAAGGTGAGAAGACCTGTTGCTGGCATCTAGAAGAAGAGCTCTACCTTGGTACCTGTGACTTCGTTATGAAGAATTCTGCATGGCTGAGGTAATGTGTAAGCTGACTTAAGAGGACAAAAAGAATTCATAAGGAGGGAAAAGGTAAAGGTTTTCTAAGGAAAAAGAATAGCATATACACTCAGAGGAGCAAAACAATAAGGAGTATTTGGAGAACAACCAACCATTAGGTACAACTGGAGCACAAGTATGTGAGTAGGATGGGGTTGGAAAAGGAGTACAATAGTAAAAGAACAGGCCAGCGAAGGGACGTGAACTTGTGCTCTATGGCAGTGATGCTGAAATGAGCACATATTAGCGTCATCTGGGCCCTACACTTTCTGGTTTGGTGGATCTAGGGTGGAGTCTGAGAATTTGCATTTCTAACAAGTTCCCAGGTGATGCTGATGCTGCTGGTCCCAGGATCATTCTTTGAGAACCACTATTACATATGAATCCATCAGAGGCTCTGCAGATGTTTAACAAAGGGGAAAAGAAGAACTCTGATATGGGATTTGAAAGGTCATCGGGTGAAAGAAGTACAAAGATGTCTCCAGGAAAACAAATAAAGGCTAACAAGAAGGAGTTATAGGCAAGCCACTTGCAGGCAAGTATAAAGAATTCTCAAATCTTTAAAGTCATTCCAGACTGTCCTACAAATACCTCAAACAACAGATCATAAAAGAAACCTGGCTAATTAGTAGCTGAAACAGGACTACAGCTCAGGACTTGTAGTTCCTGAGCCAGCGCCTTATCCATCAACCCAGGCTAAAGTAGCATGGTTAGGACTTTAAATGTATCTTACTTGTAAATGGGAGGTAATTGGAATACCCACCCATGCTTCAAACAAGAGTAGCTTTGCCTTCTGTTCTGTGCCCACCTTCTGGTTCCAGTTAATACCCAAGAGCCCAGAGGACAGAGAACCTGCAGCTTCTATCTCAGGTGTTCACCTGTGTATCCTCAGCTCATGGATAGAGTATCCCAGCCTCCTCCATTTCCATCCTGCAGACACTGCCCTCCTGGTCTCTCCTCCCTGTCTAATTCAAGGCTGCCCAACGTTCCTAGGCTCCTGCCCATTAAATGCCCAGCTCTGGACTCCTCAGAACAACTCCTCCTGACAACTATATTCCAGCATAAGTAATAACAAAAGATAAATACTTCAATAAAACAAACAAACAAACAAACAAACAAAGTGAGCTAGGGGCCAACCTGAATCAAAAACAGGAAGTTGACAAGTTGTATGAGAAAGAGCACAAGCATGTTCTAAGTGGGGAGTCTGGAAACCAAAATCTGAGTGCGGGACCAAGTCCAGAGCTAACTGTTTTATAACTTTATGTGGAGGGGATTTTTTCAAAAGATCTAGGTCAAGTCTTTATTTTCTCTTATGAATTCCACATACAGCACACACTTTTCATAGTATAACTATGCATTCATTTTTAGTCAACATGATGAAAGGCTTGTCATAGTTTTTCAAAACTTTCCATTCAGGGCCACCTAGCCTGGTCTCTGCACATCCCCCTGGAATGTCCAGACTTAAACTTAAGGAAGGCCAGATATTCCCTAGACCCCACCAGGTGACTCTAAGCAACCTTTCTCTGAAACAACGTTTGCAAAACAGGGACTGAAAATTCGAAAATGCCTTCTGGAAGGCAGTCATGAGCCCGACCAAACCTGATGCAAGCCCTCAGTTGGTCCCAGGGGCCAGTAGAAGCAACCGATGGCAAAAGCTAAGACCAACCCTCAGCAAATAGTAAAACCAGGGAAGCGTGTCCTTAATACACCACTTCCATCCCATATATTTCTTTACATTTCTTTTTTTAAAATAACTTTTGTTATGTGTTTTTCTAATCCTGTTGAAAACTTGGAAAATTCAGAAAAGAATCAAAGTTAACACTTGGTGTGCCAAAATGGACTCAGACTGATTTAAGAGATTCAGTTGCATGCATTTCTTCTCAGCTTCAAGTTTGGTGGTATCATGTCGGTTGAAATTGGCCACAATAGAAATATTTACACTATAGAAATAGGAAACGCTACAGATAATTTGTTTATTTGTTTGCTTGTTTGCTTGTTTTTGGAAAAATGCTTATCATACACAACTGATATATCACCTTCTCTTTAGATTGTTGAGGCCCTGAGGCCACCTTGAATCTGGACCACCCTCCAGCTCCAGTTAAGCCTGTACTATTGGATTTCAGAAAAATTCTGCCTAACTCCCCCTTTTCCCAAGGTAGCTTGATTGAGCTATTTTTTACATCCAGACAGGCTTCACTGGAACAGAGAAGAGCCATATCAGGACGCTCCTCTGTCTGATCTCCACACTCATCACCATCCTGCCCTTCCACCACAGACCCCAGTGTTGGCCTGACTTCCAAGCACACACAATAGGAGTCACATCTACAGCCCAACTTAGCACCTTCAAGCTTCAACACCTGCCCTAAGAGCAAATCTAGTTTTTTTTATACAGGAAATTTCCCAACAAACACTAATTTTTCAACCAGTTGCCCCAAGTAACCTCTCACTTATTGTCCCACTTTGCCTTTTGTCCAAGTTTGCTCAAGATATTAAAAATCCTTTTTCTTTTTTTGGCCAGAACCACCAATTTCTAGTAATTCACCAAAATGATCAACAAAAAGGGAAAGAAGAGAGGTACCCACTATATATATTTTTAGGCCTTCTAGAAAACATGGAGCTGTTCCTTCAGCCACATATATGTGAATCTACAAGAAAGGCAATACTGTAGACATCAAGGGAATGGGCACTCTTCCAAAAAGGATGCCCCACAAGTGATCCCATGGCAAAACTGGAAGAGCCTACAATGTTACCCATCATGCAGTTGACATTGTTGTAAACAAACAAGTTAAGGGCAAAATTCTTGCCAAGAGAATGAATGTGTCTACTGAGCATATTAAGCACTCTAAGAGCTAAGATAGCTTCCAAAAATGTGTGATGCCAAAGAGAAAGGTACCTGGGTTCAATTGCAATTCCAGCCTGCTCCATCCAGAGAAGCCACTTTGTAAGAACAAATAGAAAGGAGCCTGAGCTGCTGAAACCCATTCCCTATGAATTCATGACATAACAAGTGTAAAAAAAAAAAAAAAAAAGTAAATTAAACATCTCTGGACTATGAAAAAAAGATATTAAGGACTCTGGTGGCAGCTCTCAGGTTTGGAATTCATGGAAGAATGTTAGCCCTGGGAGGAAGCCAGAGATGCAGGCAAAACTCCAGTCTTAGAGGAACAATACCAAAGATGGCACCCAGAGGACAAGGGACTAGAGATGGGCATAAGGTTAAAGCCAGGTCAGTTGATTGTGGTTTATTGAAAAGATTTTAAAAACAGGTCAATGCCTCTGTTTCCTTATCTGTAAACTGGAATGCAATACTAGTATCCACCTCAATCTCCCGTGAACAGGAGGAAATGAATGAATGTATGTGAAAACTTTAGGACAATGCTTGGCATATATTAAGCCCTATGTAAGCATTAGCTATTATTATTCAAACCTCTCTGTAGAAAAGAAAGTATGTGTATTCCAGTCTAAATCTGGCTTCTGGCTTCAGACCAAAAACTCCTCCAGTACAATGGCCTTTGTTAATATCTACAAACTGTCTATTGTCCCCATGTTATCTTGAATTATTTCCATATAGTCAGTGTAGAGGGTCCCACAGACCACCATCTCCCCAGGGAAATAAACGCTCCCATCACTCCACCTTGTGCGTCAGAAATATTATTCTACCCAGAGTCACAATCACAGAAGGATTTATCCGTCTGGGAAATTTTTCCCAGAAGTAACCCAGATTAGAGAGTCAATTTGAAAAATATATTAATATGTTACAGGTATACTACTACTATAAAGAGTATCATTAACTGTTCCATATGCTTTACCTCATCCTATTTCTTTTTATCCTGATAACCTGACAAAATAGATATCTTTCCTCTTTTTACAACCGAAGAACCCAAGACTCAAAACTGAAGTCAGGTGCTTTGTCCCAGGTCACACAGGCTCTAATGGGTATGTCAGTTATAGCATCTGATTGGTCCATGCCCTATTCTAATGGAAAATTCCCAGCCCATATCCCCTGTGTCCCAGGAAGTCACTTTTGGTAGCACATGACTTCCTTGTTCTCCCTTGTTAATTGGACTAGAGTGAGTGCTCCCATCCAAAGACAGCCAAGTGTATATAGAGATTAGTTCAAGGACATATATGGCTGGCTCAGAAAGATCAGATGGGACAATTAAAGTCTCTCTCTCTCTCTCTCTCTCTCTCTCTCTCTCTCTTTAAATAAGAAATACAGACTTTGCCTTTTGAGAACAGAAATAGAAGGCAAAATGATGCACCAAGGGAGGTCACGAGATAGATTCAGAATCATTTCGAGCTAAAGACATTTGCCAACCAAACTTCTGGGGAAAAATAATGTAAGTAAGCAGAAGGAGCTGGGAGGTAAAAAGAGGAGACTGAAGCCAACATGTAGAGAGTAGATGAGGCAAGTCACCCTGAGACTAGGAGGAGAACCATGGGCTCCTGCCACTGAAGTCTTGAGGCTGCTCTGAATCTGGATCCACCTTCTAGCTTTAGTTAGGGCTCTGCTCTAGGATTTTAGAGAGGTTTCTGCCTAGATCCCACTTTTCTTCAAGTAGCTTGATTAAGACTTTGTTTCTTACATCTAAATGTGCGTCACTGAAACAGAAGCAGAGCAGTATCATAAAGCTCATACATCTGACCCCCCACTTACTAACCAGTGAACTATCCTTCCTCCACAGACCAGGAATATTACAAAGTGCAGAGATGGGTCCTGAAAAAAGGTTAGATACCGTAGCTACAGGCAGTACTGATTCAGGTGCGTTATCCATATCCAGTTCTAAAATGGACTTTCCAAATGAAGAGTCAAGGAGTAAAATGAAAACAGCAAAAATTCCAAAGACTGGGCTTTGTCAGTAAGAACAGCCCCCAAATGTGCACTTATTGTTAAGTTGGAGGAAAAGCTATAAAATGATAGGCATAGAATACTCCTATTTTTGCAAATATGAGTATATATGAAAGACCAGAAAGAAAGACATTCACTTATCCATCAAATATTTAATAAGCGTGTTCTAGATGCACAGGGTACAATGCAGAGCAAAAAGTGACACAGTTCCTACTATCAAGGAGCTCTCAGTCCAGTGAGGAAGACCAACACTAAAAAAACAAATACACACACTGCTATCATTCTAAGTGCTATGCAGGAGGTGCACTTGGTGGAGAAGTTTTATCAGACACAATTTTCCCTGGTCTTGCAGGGTTAGCAAAGGCTTCTCTGATGACTGAGCTGTGATGGATGAGTATGTAGTACGTATATGAACAGTTGTCCAAGCAGAGGCTACAGCAGAGGCAAAGCCCAGTGGTAGGAGAGACCACAGCACATATAAGGAACTGAAAGAAGGCCATGTGGTTGGAGTGAAGAAAGTCAGGCAGAGAATGGTGTGGGATGGAGCCAGAGAAGTAGTCAGGGCCACATCAGGCAGGAACTTATAGGTCAAGTCAGGAGTTTTGTCTTTACCACCAAGGGATCGTGGGAACATTTGAGGGTGGGTATGGAAGCTATAATCAGATTTTCACTTTGAAATATCATTCTCTGTATGAAGAACAAATTACTATGGACCAGTATGGATAATCTAGGAGAGAAGGGAGGCCAATGTGGAATCTTTCCCACTAATTCAGATGACATGTGGTGGCAGCACAGACTGAGGAGTAGTGCTGAGGACAGAAACAAGCAGATAAATCTTAAGCCTATATGAAAGTTAAAAAAAAAGAGGATTTGGTGATGGATTGCGCATGGAATGAATTTTTATTCCATTCCTTCATAAAGGAAAAGGAATTTTCAAGGATGGCCCAGGTTTCTAACGTGAACAGCTAGATGAATAGAGGTACCAACACTCTGACACAGAGAACACTGGGAAGGGAGCAGGTTTAGTGGAGAACAATATGAGTTTATTCTTGGTCATGCTGAGTCTGAAGTCTGAGACATTCAAGATGTGAGTGCTCTCAGGTGAGATATTTGCTACATAGTCTGGAGCTCAAAGAAGTTTGGGTTGGAGATATTAACTGATATACCAAAACACTAAAAGTAGTCACCTTTGAGGAATAAGTTTTTGTGTTTTTTGTTTTATTCTTTGTGGTTTTCTGTTTTTCTTAAGTCTTCAGCAATAAACAATATTTTTTTCTAAACAGAGTTTTTAAAAAGAGTTAGATGTTCCCTGTGGTGGTAGCAAGGGGAGAACTCTACTTCTCACAACTGGAATTAGTGACCTCAATAGGAATGTCCCTAGAAGAGGGGAAAGCCCAATCAGTTAAATGCTAATATCTCTTCGTCAACACCAAGTTCTTTTACAGGGGTCTACACAGACCTAACTATCTGATGTCCTGAGCAGACAAATGCAACAGGAGGGGATCTACTGTGCAGGTGAATGGCCAAGGTTAAGATCCAGATATCTCCCTGATAACTGAGGAGCCAAATAAACAGCAACCTTTCTCCCTCATCCTGGAGACAAATGAATTGAGAAGTGAAACAAAGAATGAGGAGATGAGGACCACATAAGTGGTAGCTAAATTGGAGAGTCAGACTGAATAATCAACAGATTATCCACCCATTTGTAGCGACATTGAACCAGGGCTGGTCCCCAGAGGTGCAAATCAGAGAGCACTGGGCCATGTACACACACAGTTTCACTTTCCTAATTCACCATTTTCCTTGAGGCAGAATGAGGAGGGATATAAGGATGGAGAAAAGCCCAGAGAATAAGGCTAATGCAAGGAAACAACAGAAGTGGGAGGCAGCATTTAAACTCACCAACCCACTATGAGTTAATGCTTTTAGCATCTGGTTTATAAATCAAGCTCTATCATGTACAAGAAATCTATGCAATCTCATGCACGTTTGAGTAGAGTCTGAGTCCCCGGTGACTAGCAACAAGTCAGCACTAGCTGATTTTTAGCAGAAACTTAATATATTAGCACAATACTGGGTGTGTAATTCTTGTTTGTGTCCTGGATTTAAAAATAAAAACAACACCCATATTCATATTCATAGCAGCCTTATTCACAATAGTCAAAAGGTGGAAGCAACTAAGAGTCCACTGACAGATGAATGAATAAACAAAATGAGGTACATATATATATATAGAACAAAACATTATTCTGCCTTAAAAATGAAAGAAATTCTGTCATATACTACAACATAGATGAGGAAATTAAGCTAAGTAAAATAAGTCAGTCCCTAAAAGATAAATGCTGCATGATTCTACTAGGAGGTATCTATAGTAGTCAAATTCATAGAGACAGAAAGCAGAATTGATGGTAGCCAGTGGCTGGGAAGAGAGGGAATGGGGAATTACAGTTTAACGGGTACAGAGTTTTAGTTTTGCAAAATGAGAAGAGTTCTGGAAATTTGTTGCTCAACAATGTGAATAAACTTAAAATTACTGAACTCTACACTTAAAAATAGTTAACACATTAACAAAAAAACAGCAACAACAACAAAAACAGCTAAAACAAAAAAGAGTTTTCATTCTAGTTTTAAAAATTGGAAATATTGGGCAGAGGGTAATCCAGAGTTCCAAAAGTATTAACATCAAATGTCACATGTTTTAAAATATCCTTAGATGAAATGATATTAAATATGGACTTGAGTTTCAAATAGCAAGTTAACCAAAGTTGAGTCCTGGGATATTTGAAATAATCTAAGACATTTTCAGTTTATGTATAGATTAATCGAACATAAAATTATATTAAAGGTTTGATTGCATTGACAAAAAATGTAGCTATAACAGCCATTTTAAGGACTAAGGAAAATTTGAATAATGACTATACTCAGTGATATTATATGGAGATTACATTTCTTGCATGTGAGATGGCATTGCGATTATGTAGGAGAGTGTTCTCTTACTCAAGAGGTAAAGAATAAAGCATCAATGGTTCTTTCAATGGTTCAGCAAAGAAAATGTTTTATCTAAAAAGAGAGATAAAGCAAAGAGTATATGGAAGCTCATTACACTATTGTTTTACATTTAAAATTTTAAATGAGCAAGTGACATCAGAAGCATGACAGAGTGAGAGATGTCCCCAGATCCCTTCCCTTGAAATAACAATAAGCCAAACATCTAAAACTTAATAAATAACACCAACCTGCACACAAGCATGTATGAGTGATCTGTGCATAAGAACTTCCAGAGAGAAAAGATGCTAAACGGATAAAATTTTACCTTTATTTTTAAATTTAAATACTTCTGGTGGTATATATATATATATATATATATATATATATATATATATCCAAAGGACTGCTTTAGACCTCACTCAGATGACTGAATTTCCACTGAAGAAAATTTCTACCTCCATAAAACAGTTAAAGAACACTTGCTTCATTTATCTACCCATTCATTAAACAATATTTATGGGCAAAAAAATTTTGTAATGTTTGGAGGATTTATGGGGAACACAAAATCTCTAGCTTGGCTGAAGAACAAAGCTTGAAAAATGCAGCTGAGAACAGGCTGAAAATCACCCTGAAGGATCAGCCTGGTCAGGATGTCGCTTTCCTCATCCCTGAGTTAAGATGCTGTAATTTGCACCACTGACACTGCTAGTACAGGGGACAGGACACCACTGCACTTCTACACCCATGCCATTGCCTCTCCAGGGTCTCAATCTTTCAACAACCTCCAACTGAGAAAATAAATCCGACAGAGATAATCGCCTCTGGTTGAACGATAAGAATTGAAGTGTGAACCTGATCAGCTGAGGATAAGACCAAGGCATACCACGGGGCAAGAGAGGTGGGCAAAGGGGACTTCCACTCCATCTCAATGTGAAACAGCCAGATGGCCTTCTCACCCTTAGGACATTTCATCTAAAGAAACATGATTGAGTCTGTTTGAAATTTCATAATACAGAAATAGAATTTCAATACACCTTTAGATGAGAGATAAAAAAGAAAAGAAAAGAAAACATTGGGTTAAAAAAAATCTTTTCTATATCTCCATTGCAAGAGAAGCTTTTATGTATATCCATGGGTGTATCACCCAAATTATCCAGAGATTCCTAAATTAACCTAAGTTCTTCTAGACTTAATTTACTGGAAACTTGATACAATAAATATAATCCAGTAGCTCTGATTTTTTATGATTCTTTAAAAATATGTGGAAGCAGCCTTTCTCTCTCCCTGACCACCTTGGTGGCTGCTCTTGGTTGGGGGTTAACCCACACCTAAGGCAGGAAGATTGTGGCTGCAAAGAAGATGAAAAAGTCATTGGAGTCAATCAACTTTAGGCTCCAACTTGTCATGAAAAGTGGAAAGTACACAGTGGGGCTCTGAAACAGACTCTGAAAATGATCAGACAAGGCAAAACAAAACGGTCATCCTCACCAGCGACTGCCCAACCTTGAGCAAATCTGAAATAGAGTACTATGCCACATTGGCCAAGACTGGTATCCATCATTACAGTGGCAATAATATTGAATTGGGCACCACATGTGGAAAATACTACAGAGTATGCACACTGGCTATTATTGATCCAGGTTATTCCAATATCATTAGAAGCATGTCAGAACAGATTGGTAAAAAGTAAATCATGCACATTTTTTCTTTAATAAAACTGGCCAGAGTTTGTTTTAAAAATTATATATATATATATATATATATATAGAAAGAGAGAGAGAGAGAGAGAGAGAGAGAGAGAGAGAGAGAGAGAGAAACATTTCAGCACATTCCAAAACCATTTAGGAAGGACTTTCAGACAAACCCCAGTTTGAGCTAACAACAATGCTGCTCAATATTGTGGATAAAAAGAGAAAATATTATTAAATGTGCCCTATACAACCAATAGTCTATCCATAACATAGTGAATCATCATATTAACCCTTCCAGGTCCAAATATAGCAAGAGGTGCTGAAAGTGGTGGCTCTTAAAGATATGCTCTACTTGTTTCTGAATCGCATCGCCACTTTGCAAATCCACTCCTTCAGCAAGGTGTGTGAGAAGGGGAAGGTGTATTAACCAATTCTAACTGGGGACTGGAAAATTTAGTCATCAATTTCCTGGAGGGAAAATTGAGATTTGAATGTTATACCTTGAGAAAGTTTTCCAGCGTGGAGAGAGAAGAGAACCATCACCCCACTCTCAGGGTCTAGGGGCTCCACTTAAGTGGATAAGCAGAAGACTATTGGAAAGGGCCAAAATCTAGAGTCAGAAAGAGCTAAATTTTAATCCCAGTTATTATATTTCTCATAGTGTGGCCTTGGGCAATTTGCTAAATTTTGTGAATCCTCAGTTTCTTCATCTATGAGATGGATTACCCATCCCATAACATTGTTGTGGTTATTAAATGAGAGTTCATTATGCAAAGTCTTTAGCACCACACCTGACACACAGCAGTACTAAAAAAAAAGAAAGAAAGAAAAACTATTATTAAATAACGAAAGTTTCAACCACTACGCAAATAAAAAGCAGAGACATAAATTCCCTCCAGACTTGAGAACCATTTTGGCCACTGACTGACTGACATGTAAATCATGTCTAACCTTCTCAAAATAACCCACCTTAATGGAAAGTCATTTCTATATCTAAATTGGACAAAGCACACTCCTTTCACAAGGTTGCCCCTTTCTCCACAGGCTCTATCCTGGGCCGTCGACAAGTCTGAGATGAAACTGATGATGGGGAGTTGAAACAGGCCCTTTTCCAGAATTTAAGCTTAATCATTATTTATTAAATGCCAGGCATGAGCCAGCCACAGCGCTGGACAGCAGGAAATACAGAGGTGACTAAATATCCCCCAGCCCTGCCCTCAAGTAGCTCCTGACCTAATACGGCCAACATGTGAACAGAAAAACTCTGAAACAAAATGTGGAACATGTAAGCTACTATGAGAAAATTAGGTACCCTAAATTATATGACTCCTTTTATATATTTTATTATGGTCTTCGGTTTAGTTTTTTTCCTTAACAATTGAACATTTGACAAATAGGCTTAAGTTTAATGTACATTCAAATGAAAAAACAAAATCTGCCTTTCTCAGTTTGCTTAAAAGTTGTCATCTTTGTCTCTATTGTGCTAAATTTGTGAGTTTTATGGTTTTTGTCCCTAGCATTGGAGAAGAGGTACCCAACACAACAGGGACAAGACTATGCCAGAAAGGATTAGGGCTCTCGACATATGAATTTTGTGGGAACACAATTCAGTCTGTAGCATTCTGCCTCTGTCCTCCAAAAATCCTAGTCCTTATTGCATACAAAATACATTCATTTCATCTCAACATCCCCAAATTCTCAGCTCATTCCAGCATCAACTCTAAAGTCTAAAGTCTAAACTCTCATCTAAATACCTAAATCAGAAAAGGTGAGACTAGAGGTACGATTCATCCTGAGGCAAAATTCCTCTCCACCTGTCAACTATGAAACCAAACAAGTAATGTGTTTTTCCAAAATATGATGGTAGGATAAGCATAGGATAGATATTCCCATTCCAGAAGGGAGAAAAAGGAAAGAAGAAAGGATGATTGGTCCCAAGCAAGTCTAAAACCTAGCAAGGCTTTAGCTTTTAAGGCTTGAGAATAATTCTTTTTGGCTCAACGCCCCTCCTTTCAGACCTACCAACAGCTCTGCCAGGCCTGGGTCATTCCCTAATGCTCTGCCAGCAGGAAACTGTCCCCAAAGCTCGTTATTTTCACTAAGTAATGTTTAACTAGGTAATAAAGAATTGTTAATTAAGTAACTGAAAAGGCAAAAAGAACACTAAGCTATCACAGAAGTAGCAACAGCAAGAAGCAGTTCATACTGCACGAGAAAAAGGGGAAGAGGTTGGAATTATTAACTTTTAGAAGCTTGGAGAAGAGTCCCAATGGATTAAGACCCAGACTTCTGAGGAAAGTGACTGCCAGCTGTGCTGGTGTCTCAGTGGGGATGTAATTTTGTTGTCTTTGCAAGTTGGTAAAACCCAACTAGATTGAACTGCATGTTATTTGCTAAGGCTGCTATAGCAAAGTATCACAGACTGTGTGACTTAAACAGAAATTTATTGTCTGATAGTTCTAGAGGCTAGAAGTCTTTATTGTCATCAGGATTGCTTCCTTCTGAAGGCTGTAAAGAAAGATTTGTTCCAGGCCTCTGTCCTTGGCTTGTAGATGGTTATCTTCTCCAATGGCCCTTTGCATTGTCTTTCCTCTATGCATATCTCAGTGTTCAAATTTCCTCTTCTTACAAGGACATTAGTCATTGGATTAGGGCCGACCCTAATAACCACATGTTAACTTGATTACCTGTGTAAAGACCCTATGTCCCAGTATGGTCACATTCCGAGGTACTGGGGTTTAGGACTACAGTATATGAATTTTAGAGAAACACAATCCAACCCATAACAAATTGCTTCTGGAATGAACTGCCTCTACTGGAGTGAAGAAGTAACACTGTTGAACGCTAATAATGAGAACAGGAAGCCAACCAGAAATTAATCAGAAGCAAAGAGGAAAGAGTAAGCCCTTTCTTCCTCATCTAGCCCTGTGATCTCCCTCTAATGTCCCTTATTGACAGATGCTAAAAGGAAGGAGCTGACAAAAGAAAAATGTGGTTTCTAGAGTCCCAGCCCCTGCATCGCAAAACAGGATATACGAGTGAGTTTAAAGCTGAAAAATAATTGTTTAATAACCAGTACTGTTCTTAATAATTGTTATTCTTACTAATCACCAGTATAAGAAGTTTATTTTAATTTTCCACACAGTTTTATAATACAATAAGGGGAAATTACAATAAAATATTTTAAGGAACAAACATGCTGGCTATGCTACTAAAGCTGAACTAATAACTGGCGGGCTGGAAGATCACCATGCTGCAGCTCATGTTCATTTGTCCAGTGATAGACAGCAGTGTATCAGCAGCCTTCAAAATTGACCTATGGAAGGCCAATGTGTGTAAGAAAACTACAAAACTAAAAATTTGGGAGTCGTCAGCAATGCCACCTCCATTTTATAGCTCAGGGGATGAAAGTTCAGAAGGAAAGATTTTTTTGCCCAAGGTCACACAGTTAATAAGTGACAGAGCATGGGTTTGAACTGAGGTGTGATTCTCTGTGCCTCAATTTCCTCATCTGCCAAATGAAGATAACAGTACATACCCAATAGAACTATTATGAGGATTAAAATGAGTATGAAGATTAATATCTGTAATGTGCTTAGAACACAGCCTGGTATGTAGTAAGAGCTCAACAAATGTTGGCCAAGTCTAGGACTTTTTCTACCATACCGGGCTATCCCATTACACACACTCATTGTCAAAACTTTACAGCACTTGGAGGACAGAATGTAGATAGAGTTGGGAACAAAATTCCTCTAAATTTTTTTAATTATAATATATTTGCTATCAAATTTTTCTGAGAGCAATCTTCTCTTTTGGACTCCCCAGGAAGTATAGACAAACATTTATTGAGCACCAGCTACATGGTAATTACTGAAGATATACCACTGAGACAGAGAGAGCCCCACCTTCAGGTGTTTCCTCATCCACCTGAGGACTTAGACAAGAAACGACAACCAGAATAAGGGCTATGATGGAGGACATCTAGTATGGGAGCCTATAAAAGGGAAACCTGCTGTAGACTTAAGGAACTCAAAGAAAGCTTTCAATAAAGGAAGTCACATCTACGTTGAAATATGAAAGATAAGTAGAAGATTGTTAAGTATTTCAAACATAAGGGAGGATATGAGAAAAAGCTTCAAGGCAGGAGGGAACAAGAAGGATTCAAAAACCTGAAGGAAACTGACTGTAGCATGGAAGTTAGGGTAGGCTACAGACAAAGTTGGAGAGATGCCCCCCCAGGACCTGCTCCTGAAAGGCTATGTGAGCCATAGAACCCTGGACATTAACTGGACAGCAATACAGGACAACTGAATGGTTTTAAGCAAGGGAGGGACAATTAGATGGGCACTTTAAGAAGATCAGTTCTGGAGGATGGCTTGGAATAAGGTAAGAAGGGGGATGGGGAAATCAGAAATCCGTTACCTTCCAACAAGCCAGGTGAAAGATGATGAATGTCTGAGATAGGGAAGTAGCCATAGGGATGGAAAAAAGTGAACAAATTCCAGTAATATTTAAAAAATAGAGCCAACAGGATTTGCTAAGTTCTTAGAAGTAAGAAGTGAGGGGCAAGAAGAAGAAGAAAAGAGAGAAATAAAGGAAAATGTTCAAGTTTCTACTCTGGGCAACTGTATAGATGGTGACATCCTTTACCAGTATGGGGGCACAGGAGGCAGAGTAGGTTTAAGGTGGAAGATGATAGGTTTAGTTTTAGTTTTAAGGTTGAGTTTGAAGTGTACAGGGTCATGCAGATGGAAATGCTCTGTAGGTAACTGGATTTTCTGCCAATCATCATGTTTTATTTCCCCACTTCAGCTGGTAACCATGGTCCTATCTCTCCAAGCAGCTGAGCTCTCTATGAACCAGCCAATACATGCCTTGAGTACCACCTGCTATCTAGAATATTATTAACCTCTCGTTTTAATAACCAGTAAGTTTAAATTTTCCTCCCCTCAAAATTCATCCTAAGCAAGAACAGGATGTAAGTATACCCAACAGATAATTACATATGTACTGTAAGCTGTATTTAAAATAAGACTATTGTTATTCAATTGATTGGTACTTTCCAAACCCAAATTAATTTTTTGTTCTTTATTTTACTACCACCAACAAGGACAGAGGGTCTCACTTTTTGTAATGTCTTCCTGTCTTATTATACTTCACAAAATTAACACTAAGGAATGGAACACATTTATTTGAATTCTTATCCTTGAAAGAAAAATTCTAAGCTTCACAACGTTAAATGAGATTCTTAATCTGAGAATGTGACTGGTTTAGAATCAGAAAATGTTATAGCTAAAACATTTAAATAAGTGATTATTTTTAATTCTAAAATCACTACGCACAAGGCTCTTGTCAACAAATTGTGGCCTGTGTTAAGGGAAAGATATTTAAGTGTAATTCTGGTCTCCTCGGCAATGGGTCAAGTAGCAGCTGCAGGAGAGGAAGTGGTAAAGCTTTTTTCAGGTGTAGGCTTCGCCCAGATGTGAGCTTCTTCCCATGGAAGCAGGGGTGGCCAAGCCCAGGACAGAACTTCTAGTGGGACCACATCTTAGAAGAATGAGAATAGAAAAGTTACAACCCACCCAATCCAAAGGAACCATATGCTATATTGAGAGGGATTCAAAAAGGCCACTTACTCCAGGAAGTCTTTCCTCGTCCTATTCAGGCTGGGTTAGATATGTCTGCCATTTGCTCACATAGAACCCTGAGCATCTCTGCCATGGCATTTGACACCCCTTATTAGAAACATCTGTTCCAGTGCCCATTCCTCCACTACACTGGTGTGCAATGTGAGGACAGAAACTGTGCCTTGTACATCTGCACCTCCCTAGTATCAAGCATAGTAGATACTCAATGAAATAGTGAATACCCTAGACACATGTTTCTCGGGAAACTCTATCATCAATTAAGACACTTTGATGCTTAAATACATATAAACATGTAATTGTATAAAGTTTTATTGACTCTTAGCTCTACTACTAACCCAGCTCCCTGAAAAGTCCTTTTAAAGAAAGAATTGTTTGAAATGTTCCCCCAAATAAATGTCTTTGGTTAATCACCACGTGAAGTTTGCCTTTTCTCGTCTGTTCTGGCCTGCTTCCACAGGGCATCATGTATGCATCCTTCAATTTAAATACATTTATCAAGTTCATGCTCTATAGCAAACAGTGTGCTAAAGGCAGGATGTGCAGCAGTGAACAGGTTGGAACCAGGCCCATGCCACACAGAGCTTACAGTCTGGCGTCCAAAACTCTAAAGACCCTAGGCTGCCACATGGGCATAATACATTTTTATCTTTAAGCTCTTGAAAATGTATTACGCTGATAAGGTAAGCCCGTGCAAAATCAGGAACATATGGAAGTATGCCAGCTAGAGTTAAATAACAAGTCTACTAACGTATTTTCATTTTCTCAAGGCAAGTGAGAACTGATCAGTCCAAAGGGATCCATACTGAGGCACACCAGGTTTCCTCTGGTCTCCCTCAGTGGGGCACCAGCATGGGGATATTCCAACGTGTGGGGAGAAATTGAGTTCCACCATCATGTGGCATCATTTGCTAAGGTCTTTCAATTGCCTGCTTACATGCCACCCCTGTGTAAAGTAGGAAAAAGTGCCCCATCTGGGCAGGCGCAGTAGAAAAAGAAAGCCTTCCTCCCCAGTAGATGCATCCTCACTCAGGAGTGTGGGGGAGTGGAGCTCAGCCAGGATTTCAATCCCAACGGGTCCCCTCAGCAGAGTCCTGCACCACAGCCCTGCTACCAACACCCTGGACCATGCACTGGGTACAAAATGAATTAGTGCGTTATTTTCGTTGTGTGTTTTAAATTCACATTCATAACTAAGGAAACCAATTTTCCTAGGAAATTACTGAACTATATGGAAACCTTTTCCTAAAATCCCAACAGCAGCTACAGAAACTTTATGCATGATTCAAACTTATTAAACTTTTTCCAAGACCGCAATTTCTTTCTGCCAAATAACTCTGTAACTCTTCAAAACTTGTGACTTCACTGACCTCTGAGCATTCAAAAATGGAAAATGAGTACAGTCTTCAGTTGTGTGGTTTGGGACGAAAGCCCTGCACCTCCCTGGACAAATATCAAGGTCAGGGTTCCCACAAGTTGCCAAAGTCATAACACTGAGGAAGTGCAGTCTAGTAGCCTTTGAGTCTCTCAGAGCTTAAATTCCCAATAAATCATTTTTCTCAAGTAGCAAGTCAACAAATCCCCTCATCCTAGCCACTCATATTAAAATAAGCCATGCTCTATACACTTTGGATTCAACTACTTACAAATGCCCATAAACAGGTAATAGTTCAAAGCACAGGCATGAGGAAAATGCATAATCTTAATCATTTCTTCCATCACATCATTCAATAAGCCTGACTTGAAATGTGGCCCTATTGTTCGCTGGGGTAGCCTTGCCCCTTAAAGGGCTAGATAAGACAAGTTCAAATCACAGCTCCTCGTCGTGTGGAAAGTCCAAGGCTCTCCTGAGATTTCTGCAAATGGGACAGGACAGGAAGAATTGTGCTCACAGCTCCTTCAGTTCTTATTCCCAGGCCCACTGGAATCCGGGCTCTCCATTCTATGCCCCGCCCCCTTCCCGACCCCAGGGGTATTCCTTTATCCTGTCCGTGGTGTGATTCCCATGGGACCAGCCCTTTCACTTGTGATCCTGTGAAGCAACCTAGGCTGCTGTAGGGAGAAGTTATAACAGCTGACACTCATGTAGACAACCTGTCCTCAAAGGGCCCCTCAGACAACCAGCACTGGTCATAGCTCACTACCCACATCTAGTTGGAGACATCCTGGCTTTGCTCATGCCTCTCTCTCCTCCTCTCCTCTCTTTCCAATCACCACCACCTCCCAAATCCAAATTCTTATCACAATCTGAGATAAGCCATTCAGCCCCTCCTTTCCCAAGTCACCCCAGGCCCAGCCTGAAGCAAACTCTTCAAGGGCACAGTTCAACAAATGGGCCATTTACTCTTACAGCAGAGGCCTTGGCTTTATAGTGTTGTTTTTGTTTTGTTTTGTTTTTTAATTCACCATCCTTGAAAACAGCTGTGGTTTCAAAAAGCCATTTTCTCTTGTTTTTCCTTTTCTGATGAATGGTGCAATGGAAATCAGACACTTGAACCTCTTTCTTCAGTTTGAATAAACAGTGGAAACTTTTTTTCCCCCTTTTATTGCAGGTGTCTGGTCTATGGTAAGTGTATTCAACTTTTCCAAGCTTCGAATAAAGTTCCCAAATTATGAACTGGCAGGTGGCTTAACCCTATTTGTTTATAGTGTTAGCTACTTAGGTATAAAGACAGAGGGAGTTTTAGTTTAAAATCTCGGTCAGGCCACAGCCCAAGATCTGACAGGCCCTATTTGGCTGATGAGCTCTGCATTAAGTAACCTGTCTCAGGAGCACTGCCTTACAATGGTTCATGCCTGTCTGGACGGTCAGTGGGTTACACAAGGCGAAGGGCTGGTCTTGTTTACTCTTGTGGATTTTTGGCTGACAATCATTTTGCTGTCTGATCGTTCTCTGCCATCCCTACTCATATATCACAAGCAGAAAAGGAGAAGATTCTAATTTTCTTTGTTCTCTGAAAAAGAATAAAAAGGAACACTCTCTTTTTTAAATTTATTTATTTAAATTAGTTTCAATTATACAGTACATTGGTTAGACATCTGTCATTCGGTTTCTTCAAAGCCTCTGTTTTCTAGTCCTTTTTAAGTGACATCATACATATCCCCTCAAGCATGGGTAATTGTTTGCCGTGAGAGATGAGATATATTTTCTATCATATGGATAAGGAAGCTAAAAAAGCCAGTCTGAGAAAAATAACACATCAGATGTTAAGAGAAAAGAATGTCTGCTAGTTTATTTTCTGTCCTGGGAAAAGCCTAGGAGCATTCCTGGTTATGGGTTCAAAGTGATGTGCCTATATCTGTAATAATACTTATTTTTATACTTGTGTCAATTTTAGTTGAGTTTTATTACTCATTCCTTTCGCTTTATTCCATTCTGATTGTGCTGCTGGTTTGGAGGATGATTTTGATTTCCCACCCTGCCCACATCGGCTCAGGCTGCTTGAAGCAAACTGCTCTCCCTCATCTGACCTGCCTGTGACCCTTGTGCCCTGGCCCCACTTCTGTGAGTAGAACTATCTCAGTCCTGAGAATAGCATTGAGCCACCAGGAATCAACAATCCCAGGCCCAGGAGCATTTGCTCCTCCCTGGTTTCCTTGTCCCACCCCTGTAAAACATCCAGCAATACCACACCCCCAGGGCTGCTGGCAGAGCCCTGAGAAGGGGTCTCCAGCCTGTAGGCTGAACACTGACTCTTGCTACTGCACTAGCCCAGGGCCACTCCGTGCCCTAATGCCTTTGATGGGGTATTTTCGAGCATATTAATGTAGCTGCCTAACTTTTCCATGCAGTTTGTGCTTTTATGGCTGTGACTCCCAGGAGAGGCAGAATGAGTAGTGTTTTGGTTCCCTGCCTGATAAAAGTGATCCACCTCCAAGGACACATTCCTTATGTGCTGTGTGCTGCTGCTCCAGCTATCTCTGGCAATAGTGAACTCAAAACAGCAGAAAAGGCCACTGCTGATGGCAAGGATTACAGAAAAGAGACTCTCTGCAACTCAAAGAGGTCATGCTATCAGGGAAAACGCCCCTCTACAAAGACAAGCAGAAATTTTCTTCCAGCCCTTTGGATGCCTACTCTTATGAAGCCAGCTGGAAGGCAGGCCCGGTTTGGGAGAGCACCAGAGAAGGAGGCAGCAGCTGTTACAGGATAATTAATGTCAGACAAAATGCAGAGAGGGCCAGGAGGCTGATGTGAGGTCAGGCAGGACATGGAACAGCTCAGGCTTGTAAAGTACCCAATAGACAGGAATGGCTCATCTAAACACTGTCCAAAGGCAAGAAAACTCTAACTGCAGAGATCTAATGAGTCTTCCTTCATAGAGCCCCATCCCAAATCCATTCTCTCACTCCTAAGTGGCTTCTACTGGAGGCTCCTTCAGGGAAGTTGAAGAATCTCTGTTTCTTGTTGTCAAATGATTTGACTTACAGGAAACTCTTTTTCTCATGTTGTAGCACTTCGAATAGGATGAATGTTAAATAGATGAACAAATGAATGAATGAATGAATGAATGAAGTAGGAACAGATGTGTTCCATACATATAATCAGTAGCAAAGATTAAGGCCAGGATTTATCACCATCCCCAAACTATCTCTGAGGACCACACTGACAATTGAGTTTCAGGAACGCCCCAGTGAGGCAAGGGGTATGATCTTCTCAGACTGGTACCAATGGCAAGAGTTGTAACAAATGATCTTTAATAATAATAGTGATCATTGTCAGAAAGCTGCTGCTATATATCATTGCGTCATATGCTATATTAGACAGGGCTCTTGGGTGTTCTGTGCAAGCTACTTTGAGAAGAGTTATTTCAGGAGATGGATGCGATAGCTCTTCTGTAGCACATTCAGAGAAGTTATAAACACTTTTAATAATGATGTTATTATGAGTAATAAAACCTAACTAAAATTGACACAAGTATAAAAATAAGTATTATTACAGATATAGGCACATCACTTTGAACCCATAACCAGGAATGCTCCTAGGCTTTTCCCAGGACAGGGAATAAACCAGCAGACATTCTTTTCTCTTAACATCTGATTTGTTATTTTTCTCAGACTGGTTTTTTAGCTTCCTTATCCATAGGATAGAAAATATATCTCATCTCTCACGGCAAACAATTTCCCATGCTTGAGGGGATATGTACGATGTCACTTAAAAAGGACTAGAAAACAGAGGCTTTGAAGAAACCAAATGACATGAAGCCGTTATTAACATAGTTTCATGGCCTCACAGTTTTCCATTTGTCTGTGAAGAAGTTGAACTGGCCAGATTGCCACTCCACTGTTTAGACTTAATCTCTAAAGTCCTATTTCAGCCTAACACTTTAAAACCCTGCTGCTTCCTGGTAATCTCCTAACCCTTGGAATTAGGTCTCCTTTTATGTCCAGCATGGATAACAGGTGTTTCCAAGTCTTAAAGTACTCTAATGATATGTTGAATGTCAACCTTGACCCAAATTCACTTGAAATCAACTTCTTGCTTTAAGGCAGGGTTCCCCAACCCCTAGGCCATGAACTGGTACCGGTCCATGGCCTGTTAGGAACTGGGCCGCACAGCAAGAGGTGGGCAGCAGGCAAGCAAGTGAAGCTTCATCTGTATTTGCAGCTGCTCCCCAGTGCTAACATCATCACCTCAGCTCCACCTCAGATCATCAGGTGTTAGATTCAAATAGGAACACAGGTGTCTGATGCTGAAAAGGTTGGGGACCACTGCTTTAAGGCATTCAGCTTCTTTAAAAAACTCAGATCCTTCTGGTTTATAGAGATGGGAGTAGAAAGGTAAAACAGGCTTTGTATTTTAGTATGCCTATGGAGTGTTTTAGCACATTGGGGTATAAGCTAAAAAATCTCCTACCTTAATGACCATGCCATAATTCCTCGGCCCTTTCTATGTATCAGACCCTTAAACCCAAACAAATTCACAAAGGTAATTATTTCTTGGATGGAGAAATTAAAATTCAGATAAGTGAAGCGACTTTCCCAAGATCATTAAGCCAATAAATAACAGAGATAGAATTTGAACCCAGATATCTCCGACTCCAAAGCCCATGTGTATTCCACTATACCATGCTGATCTAATAGTCGCTGTCATCTACTTTTTTTTTTTGTTTGTTATCTATTCCTATTTGCAATTTAAATTTGGTCATGGAGGAAGGAGTGGAAGTTATAATTATAGGAGGTTATCCCAGAATTTCCCATCACTTCTGTGATTCAGAGTACCTCATTCAAGTCATCTTGGATCCTTCATGAGTTGGGTGTACGCTAGATGTTCCAGCCTTGGGAGGTCCCGAGGGCTCCAATACAGGCAAGCACTCTGTCCCTGAGAAGGCAAGTCTTCACCTGGGCCCTCTGAGCTGAAAGCTTTGTCTCTCAGTCTGGCCAGGGTGTAATAGTTAAAGTATTACCCTTTTTGCCATTCTAACAGGATTTTCTTGAGGAGTGGCTGTCCAAGGCTTAAGTAAGTTTCCTTGTCTGTCATCTTCTCTATCCAGAAAAGAGAAAACTAATCACTATTAGCATCTACCTTCCCCAGGCTGGGAGGATCCAGTCCGCCTCTTCCCACGTAACATGGTGGTAAAGAAATAGCCTGCCCAGTTGGAGGGAACTCCAGTTTGAAGCAACATCTTCCCCTCTGAATAAGCGTTAGGGTCCTTTGATTTCACTCTGTACTCTTCTATTATATATGTATAATATATATAATAGATAATATAAATAGTTTAATAATTTTTTGTTTTTCAATTACAGTTGACATACAATATTGTATTAGTTTCTGGTGTACAACATAGTGATTAGACATTTATAAAACTCATAAATTGATCACCCCAACAAGTCTAGTACCCGTCTGACACCATAACATAGTTATTACAATATTATTGTCTATACTCCCTATGCTATACTTTGCATCCACTCTGAACTCTTCTAAATCAAGTCCACATGGTTCCTTCAGAGGAGGCCTATTTGTTGTTGGATGTTGCCCCTTTGGTTCATTTATTCACTGAGGATTTATTAAGCACCCACTATTTGTCAGATTCTATTCTGGGTGCCAAGAATACCAGTGTGAACCAGATGGACAGGTCTCTGTCTTCATGAAATTTCCATTTTGGTAAAAGAAATAGAAAATAAAATAAGTAAACAAATAAGTAATAAGATCACTTAAATTTGGATAAAAGACATAAAGCTACTAGATAGAGAGTAACAAAGGACTCAGGAGGAGCTGCTTTAGAAAAGGTGCCCCTTCCCAAGAAAGTGATACGTGAGCAGAAACCTAAGGCTGAGAAGAATCCCGCCTCACCAGAGTCCGTAAAAAAGCATTCCAGGCAGAGGAAACAGTAAGTACAAAGTCCCTGAGGTAAGCAAGAGACTGGGCCATTCAAGGAAGAAAGGCTGCAACATAGTGAGTGAAAGAGAAAGTGGTTAATATGAATTTTAAAAAGTAGACAGGGACTAGATCATAAAGACTTTTGTAGGCCATGGTTAGGAGTTTAAATTTTATTTTATGTTAAATAGGAAAATAATCGAGGATTTAAACAAGGCAGTGACATTATGAGATTTAAATGTTTAAAATTCACACTGGTGATGTAGAAAACAGACCAAATAGGGAAAGAGTGGACAAAGGGAGACCAGATAAGAAGGTTTGGCAGAAGTCCAGAAAAAGCTGATGATGACTTGGAGGAGAGAGTGACAGTAAAGATACAGAGAAGTGGATGGATTTGGGCTATACTCTTCATGTAGAAGTGACACGATTTGATTGTAAATTGGAAGTAGAAGATCAGAAAAAGGGGAAAATCCAAAATGACTCCTAGATTGGAAGGTGAGGCTCTTTATTATTATAGAAAAGAATTAGAGAAAAACAGATGATGGAATCAGAACAGGGAAATTTGGGGCACATTAAGATGCCTATTAGACCCGAAAAGTGGAGTTACCAATACCAATTAGATTCATGGTTCTGGGGCTCAGAGAAAATGTCTGGGCTAAAGATACACATTTGAAAGTTATCAGCATAAGGTGGGCCAAAGCCATAAAGTGGAAAGTGGTAACATATCAAGAAAATGCAGGCAAAGAAGGGAAGAAAACCCAAGACAGGCCTTGGGGTACAACCTCATTTAGAGGTTGGATAGAAGAGGAAAAACCAGTCTTAAAGATACATTGAGGAAGAGGGAAGAACTTGGCATAATCAGAATATCATTTTATTTGTTTTTCTTCACTACCTGTTCAAACCATGCCTTCAGTGGAACTTTTTGTTCCCTACTTGAATAAAATCAAAGGCAATTTTGTGACTTTTCTAGACACTCTTAAGTAATAAAAAGCCATCCAGTCATCCCTAGTGTCTCTCTCTCTCTCTCTCTCTCTCTCTCTCTCTCTCTCTCTCTCTCTCACACACACACACACACACACACATCTCATTTCAATAAGTATTATAAATAGTCCAGATTGATTACAAAACTTCCAAATTCATGAAGAATTGAAGCTTCTCTCTACATCATCTTGGGCATGCTCCAACCTGGCTGCTTCAGGTGCAAGAGGGGCATATAGTTGCCCCTTTATTTCTTTTGCCTAAAACATGCAGTCCTCTTCCTGCCTCACTAGTTTGCTTCTGGTTCCTTCAGAGTTAAAGCGGAGTGGGGACGGAGGAAAGGTACAGGACAGGAAAGATCCTACTTGATAGTCCAGTTATGAACTAAACAAATCTCCCTGGGCTTGGCAGGTGTTTAGAGCTTATTCTTTCTTTCATGGAGCTATTTTATGTTTTTTTTTCAGACACTACACCATGTCAAGAAATCTTGGAATGGCAATTCCCTTGCTGTAAGTTAATGTGTCTCCTACAGCTGGTCACTTAAAATCCTTTCCTTATCATTTTAGAACTAATGGTATGTCTCCAGGATTTTTTTGTGGTTTGTCTCCAAGTAGCCCTCTTGGGCAGAATCTAAGAAAACCCCATGCCTGCTCTCTATGTGTGTACTACATTAATTCCATGGGAAGCATTCATGCACCGTTTGCACAAACTGGAAGAGCAGCCATCCCCAACAGAGCATCATCTCCTTACCCTACCATCAGAGGAGCTAGACAGACACAGTCAGACTCCAGTCCTCTGTGCCCCACTCTCCAAGTGCTCCCAATAAAGCCCCTTTCTCTAAACTGGCAGGAAAGAGCAAGCACCTCCCACTGCTTCCCTACTATGATGGAAAACTTATATTGCAAATCTCTCTAAAGTAATTTTCTCTCGATTATCTATGCACATTGGTCTCTCCAACCTCTTTTATAAGCTGGAGCTGTTTAATCAACTAAGAAACACAAAACCCACTCTTAGCTGCCTCCTTTGCAAGTCCTGGCAAATTGTCTCATTCCTCACATTGGAATGTAAGAATTATGTAATCTGATTGTGTTGGTAAGGCAAAGCTGAAGACACTATAACATAAGTCCTGTTTTACAATACTGTGTACCCAGAAAACCAATAAAGAACAACCAGAGGGAAAAGTAAAATCAGAAGAATGTGGTGTAGCAGAAACTAAAGTGTACTCAAATACTCAAGTAGTCAAATATTGCTAAAAGGCAGAATAAGATGAAGACAAAGAAATTCTCACTGTATTTGGTGCCATGTGCAGTTTCAATTTAGTGAGTGTTGGGGACAAAATTTAAATTGACATATTAGATACTTCCTGCAAACCTGTTCTCCTCTATTTCCTTGCAAGCAGAACCACTATGGCCAGCTCCAGTGTAAATCTTGACTGGCCCAAGCCAACCACTATAATCTACTTTCCTCTGGCAATAATCCAATTAGGAATGGGCACGTAATACAATTCTGGACAAAGAGATGTGAGGGGATGTCTGTTGGAGGATTTCTATAGAGTTCTCTTTTTTTCAAAAAGCAACATAAGAAGACAGTTCCTTTTCTTCCATTGGCTATTGTCATTTCTGCTGAGACACCTTGTTCTGTGGCAACCATGTTGGTACCGGCCTCAGGGTAAAGCCAACATCAGAGAGGAGGGCAGAGCCAAGAGAATTGCCACAAAGCAGAGCCTGGAGCCCACTCTACCTGTGGGGTTCTTGTTGTTTAAATTCATAAATTCTCATTTGATTTTACAGTTTACTCAGAGTTTTCTGTTATTTAATGCCAAACATATCCTGAAGATAAAGAGTAGGCTTAAGGGAGATGAAGAATTGGAGGCAGAGTGTAAGTAACACTTTCGAGATTTTCTTTTCTGGGAAGAAAGGCAGAGAAATGGTTTGGCAGCTGAGGGAGATGAAAGATCTAGTGAAAAATTTTTTAAAGATGGGAGACACTGAAGCCAATTTGTAAGTAGACAAGAATCATTCCATGGAAAGGGGAGAAGGGAGAGCTGCAGGTACAAGCATCTTCCTACCACCTCACTTAAAGTCCACAGCCTTTCTCAAATTCTCCCTGATCTTGCTGATGCCTCACAAGGAAGATCCACCAGTTCTTACCCTATTGCTTCCATTGTCTGAGTATAATTCATTGCATACTCCCTCCCTAGCTGTCTGTTGGCAGAACCCCCTCAGCCATCTCTGAGGTTTTTCTTTGTCTGGAAAAAGGAGCAATGGCTGGTCCCAGCAGGCTGATCCCTCTAGGACAAGGTCTGCTGAAGAGAGGCTGACAGAAGCCCAGCTTTACATTCTCTTGAGGTTCTTCCCAAGGAAATCCTCATCTGACAAATGTTTACTTAGCCTCACAGAGAAACAGGCTCCCCAAGAGCCGAGCTTTGCAGTTATTAGCTTATCATCCAAGCTGAGCTTACCCCTAAGCCCCACTTCACTGAGGGCTACAGGAGGCTCAGCTTAATGAAGTTCGTTGTTACTTAACCCTTTCTTTTGTAACATTCCACTCTCTAATTATAATCACACAAAAGGACATGTGTGCATGCCTGTTGGAGTATGTACCTCCTCTCTTCCAAAATAGAAAGCCTAGTGCCCAAGTCAGCAGCTCTCTCCTTTTCCTAGCCACCTGGAGTCATATGCAAATTAACTCAGGCTACAGGGTCTTTCCCCAGGGGAACAGAAACATTCAGTCCCAGCTGCGGCTTAAGCTGAAAATCAGATAACGTATTTCGTGAACAACTAAATGGTGATCCAAAGAGGCATTGCTGCAAAGCATTTCCAGTAAAAATATAAAAACCATGCAAAGGACCAAGTCAAGAACAATGTTGATTTGCCTTTCTATTACTTCCTGTCCAGAGTAATAATTTGTTCTGCATTTCACTTCTCCTATTCATTTAGCAGTAAAACAAGATATGTAGCCTAAAACATTTAGCATCCATGCTATGAGACATAATTTACAGTCATATAGAAACACCTGGTAAAAGCCAGACAACTGGGTTTCATTTCCCTATTAAATTTCAACAATTCGTTAACCCAAATACTACAATTGACCAAAATATTTTAAATATCTAAAACCAGCTCCCTCTGTTGATTAAATTTAAATTGATTTTCTAATTCTTATTTTACCACATTTTCTTGCTGATGTAATTTTGGCTAAAATACAGACTGCATTTAAGTAAAGAGAAACAAACCAACCAAATACTCACTTTTTAAAATCTCTGCACTTACCTATAATCACTAGGAATGAGATTTTCCACTTAGAACAAGAATTTGAACTAAGTCACACTTGAAAATTTTTAACAATTTTAGAGTAAAGCAATCTAATACTAAATTTACTTATGTTCTGGGATTATTGTGTTAAAGTCTCCACCTGTGTATACTTTAAGATTTTTTTTTTTAGTTCCCTCACATCTTTTTTTAGAATAAGGCGGTTATTAATTAATCAATTATTTTGTAATGATCTTTCTCTTGATGATGAGTCTTTGCAATGAACATAAATGATATATGGTTGTCAAATACTCCTTTTGGGATTCTTCTCTGAGAAATGCCCTTTCCTATGAGAGTAATTTCCATAGATATGGTCTTGTTGATTTTACCCTCTTGGCTACATTTGATTGGTCCAAAAATAGATACCTGGCTAAGCTGGGCCAATCAGGTTATTTCTCATGGGTATTTGAAATTGGATTAGCCATTCTAATTGGACTTTATAGATACTTAAGAGGATAGAGAGAGACTGAGCAGACAGAAAAGCGAAGGTAAGAAAAAAATGAAGCACACTCTCAGAGAGAACAGAAATAAAAGATCCATGGAGCTTCACAAAGAGAGGTTAAGAGGGAGAGAGAGTGTGGTTTCTGGTGGCCTTTCAGCATCCAACTGATGCCCCATGAGGCTCTTTTTAGACCTTTGATTCTGATAATGCCCTTGCAGTCTTGTGTCTCTTTTTAGCTTATGTAAGTTGGAATGAGTTTCTGAAATTTTGAATTAAATCTTCTCTAAAATTACAATGAGGCCATGGGGCTTATTAAAATATGGAAAACAACTGGAAACAACAACCCTAAATTTCCACGATCTATGCTAGTTGAGTTCCTGGGTCTGTTCTTTGTTTCTTTGATGTATCAAGCACCTATATAGACTGAACAATGCTTTTGAAATGTTTTTGACCACAACACACAGAGTGACCTCACCAAAGTGGCAAAATGAAAGCTTTTTACCATCTTCTCTCCAAAGAACACCAATTCTGACAATCATACAAGGACAAGAATGCCCCTGTGGAAGTCCACGAGTCCAATGGAGAAGTTCCAGCACAATATTGGAGAAAAAAAAGTGATGTTGGATACATTAAAGAGGGTAAGAGAAAACAGTTTTACTTTACCTGTGTTGCGCGCGCGCGCGCACACACACACACACACACACACACACACACACACACACACCCTAAGGCAGCACAGCTCAGTGCCAAGAGAGACCTACTCAGCCCATGATTTCTACCATGAGAGAAAGAGAGAGTGTGTGAGTGAGCACTCAGCTTCCTCAGCTATGCAAGATGCTGCCAAAAAGACCCACTTCTTTCTCACCCATCCAGAATACTGCGTGCTGCATGACTGAAGTGGCAGGGTGGGGGTGTGGGGCACAAGAGCAGGGAGTAGCTGTTAGGATACTGGACAGGGCCCTTGGAAGACATCAAAGGGCAGAGATTATATTAACTATGTCATATATTTCATCATGAAGCCCACCCATGAGCTGCTGGGCTGCCTCTCCTGTGGATCTCCCAACTGGCCCACAGGTACCCCCAATGCTCCTCACCTTCACATACCACCACTCCACAACTGGCTTCCTGTGTATGCCCTAGAGAGCAGCAACAGTCAGCCTTTGCAGACAGCTAGTGAGCACAAACAGAAAGCTAGCTCAGCCCCGCAGAATTGGGAAAAATCAAACAAACTTGAGCATTCAGCAAACAGGAGGCTGTCTCACCCAGCCTGGCTTTGCATACAACCTTAATCTCTCTCTCTCTCTCTCTCTCTCTCTCTCTCTCTCTCTCTCTCTCTCTCTCTCACACACACACACACACACACACACACCAAGGGAAAAAGAAGTGTGGAACATGCATATCCACAGAAAAGATTTAATAAAGCCTCAGAATCCCTAACAGCACTGACAGATGGTATTTCTCTCCCAAAGCCAGTCAGTAAAGACTGAAGGAGGTGACTGCTACCTCAACTGCAAAGACAGCAATGTAAGACTACAAGAAACATGATACTACCAAAGGAACACAATGATTTTCTAGTAAGTGACCCCAAAGAAAGGGAGAACTGTGATTTTCCCAGTAAAGAACTCAAAATAGCTGTTTTAAGGAAGCTCAGTGAACTACAACAGAGAAAGACAATTCAACATAATCAGGAAAACAATATATAAGCAAAATGAGAAATTTAACAGAGAGATAAATTAAGAAGGGCAAAACAGAAATTCTAGAGGTAAAGAATACAACTAATGAAATGAAAAACAAAATAGAGCACATCAATAGCAGACTGGATCAAGTAGAAAGAATCTGTGAAGTAGAAGACAGGTCCTTTGAAATTATCCAGAAGAGAACAAAAGGGGAAAAAAATGAAAAATGATGAATAAAACCTAGGTGAACTATGGAACACGATTAAAAGAAACATTCTATGCATTATGGGGTCCCAGAAGAAGAGAGGGATAAAGGGACAGAAAGCTTATTTAAATAAATAATGACTGAGAACTTATAAAATCTGGGGAGATTTTAGACACCCAAGTTCACAAAGATCATAGGTCTCCAAAATATTTCAATTCAAAAAGATCTTATCTAAGTCATATTATAATAAACATTCTAAATTCAAAGACAAGGAGAACTTTAAAAGTAGTAAGAGAAAAAAAATTCTCAGAAAAGGGAATTCCCACAAGGCTATCGGTGAATTTTTCAGCAGAAACCTGGAGGGCAAGAAGAAAGAGAAATGATATATTCAAAGTACTAAAAGAAAAAAACTGTTAACCAGTAAAACTTTACCCATCAAAGTTGTCCATCAGAAATAAAGGAGAGAAAAAGACTTTTTCAGACAAGCTAAAGCTGAGTGAATTCACAAACACTAAAACTCCCTTACAGAAAAATGTTGAAAGGAGTTCAAGTTGAAATGAAAGGATGCTAGTTGCAACATGAAAACATATGAAAATATGCAAATTGTTGGTAAAGGTAAGTGTACAATCAAATTCAGAATACTCTAATATTCTGAATTGTTAATCACTTAGCTCTAGTATAAATCTCAAATGACAAAAGTATTAAAATAATTATAGCTATAATAATTTGTAATGGATGCATAATATTAAAAGATATAAATTGTGACATCAAAAACAAAATGTGGCAAGGGTAGAATTTTTATATGTGATCAAAATTAAGTTGTTATCAACTTAAAATGGACTGTTATCTCTATAGGATGTTTTATGTAAGACTCTGATAACCAAAAAGCCAAAACCTACAGTAGATACACAAAAGATAAAGAGAAAGGACTCAAAGGATACCACTATGAAAATCATCAATTTACAAAGGAAGACAGCTATGAAGGAATAAAGGAACAAGAGAACAAAGCCTGAAAACAATAAAGTGGCATTAGTAAATTCTTACCTATCAAGAATTATTTTAAATATGAATAGATTAAATTCCCCAATAAAAAAGTGTAGAATAGATTTTAAAAAATAATAATAAAACCAAGATCAAACTACACAACAATATTTACAATTTTAACCATCTATTGAGCACTTGCTATGTCAGGTACTGGGCTGGGTACCTTAAATATTCTATTTTGTATTTGCATTTAATTACTTAATAATGTCTATCTTAGGTAGATATTTACAGATAGAAAAATTAAGGTTCAGAGAGGTTATGTAAAGGGCTTGAGTATGCAATTAACAATAGACAGATAAGTCAGATCTGTCAGACTCCAAAACCTTTCAAAAACTATTTCCACTTTATCATGGAGTGGCTGGATTCAAATAGGGTAAACCCCAAAGTTGGTAGAAATAGTCAGAACACATAAACTTTGAGACCAAAGGATGGTGTAATCAAAATAAAATTCCCTATTACTGGCCACACCAAAGGAGATCTCCTCACGAAGACTTGTAACTTAATTGTTAGTTAAGTTACAAAATTTGTAATACAAATTTTTAATGCAGTACTCAAAAGAGTATCCAAATATCAGTGTTTTTGTTGATGTAATACTATTTTCAATAAAAAATTTTGTGTACTCTTCTTGACCCTGTCACCAAACCCTTTCTCTGCACCTTCTTTCTGCTTCCTTGACATCCTTCTCACAAACCCACCCTCTTGTTCAATCAGTCCCTACTAGTCTCCTGCATCCCCCTATCTCTTTTACCCATCCCCCATAATTCCCATCCAAAGAGGCAGATTTCTCTACTGCAGAAGAGACTAGGCACATTTCTCCAGCATGAGGAGCAAGAATTCAAAACTGATGCAACCAATATCCTGAAAGCTTACTCCAGTGAGCTGAACAAGGCAACAAGATACTGCAGCATGTGAATTGGGCGACTCCAGGAGACCACTCTGACTGCAGCCCCCTTTCCAGACAAAGGGGCTGAAGTCCAACGGAGCAGCCACACTAGCAGTGACCACAGGGATATTTCAATAGATGTAATCTTTTTCTATAAATGTAATAAATATACAGTTTCAATGGTTTTTATTTTACAAATTCTGAGATAAATACAAAAATACCAATATTGCCATTATGCAGTCATTAACCTACCTATACACGTGGTACTGATGAATATAATTGCTTTATCAATTCCTGTGAAGGGGCCCAGGATACCTTCATTACATGGAAGACATGAATTTAAAATGCAACTGGTGGAAGAAACTATAGATTTTAAAATGATGTGATGTCTGAGAATCATTAGGGAAAGCTGCAGATACAGAATACTTCAGTAATTGATAATGAAAGAGGAAAGAATCTACTTGCATTTACCAAGGCCCATCCACAGGAGAAAGACAGATTTTAGTAAATTACAAGCCCTAGAAAAGTCCACCTAATAGTAGAAGAGGAATTCTCCACATTCTGTTGTAGCACAGATGAAGCAATAGGTGCATACGTGTGTGCACACACTCACACACACTGGACTGAACTCAAGAAGTACAAACAGGAAATGGCTTTATTTGTCTCCTAACACTGTCCTTTAACATGCCTTTCCGGATCTCTTTTATTAGCCCCTGGACTGCTCAGGAAGATCTAAGGCTCTTGTGGTTATACGAATAGTCTCATTTGGGGACATTCTAAAAAGTCCTACTCATAGTAAACAGAAAAACTCTCATTCAATTAAATACTTCCCCTCAGCCCCCAGACCTAATCTGTGATTGAGGATCAATATTGGTAAGAAGGCATCTGTAGTCTGCAATTTCATCCTCTTGTTCCACCTTATCCATCTCATCTTCTGCCACTTTGGGAATGGGTTAATGAGGGAAGTTCTTTTAACTTAGCTGATGCGGTTTATAGTCTCTCTTGACTAACTTAGCTAGCCAGTGTTAAAATGTTAGATTTTTAGAGGGGAAGCATTTGTGGGTTCTTCAGAGGCTCCTGTGCTACCTCTGTAGTGCATGGTTCCCCGATATAGATGATGTACTCTCTGGCTAATTTATTGTGATCTATCTACCTTCTCAGCTCCTGACCCCTGGAGATAACCATCACTGCCTCATACTGTTGGAGTCTTGGAAGACAGCCCTCTGGGACAGGGCCCCATCAGGGCAGCTCGAAGCCCACTGCCTATTGCAGAGTACACTTGGCCAGGGAACACTCACATTTATGCCCCACCAAAGAATCGTCCTCTCTCCTCAGCACACCACCACAGTCTTCTCCATCCTGCCTCCTACTCTCAAAATTACACACATAGGAAGTAAACACCAGTATCTGTTTACTAAAATCACCCCTAATCCCACCCTACCCTTCACTTCACACTCCAGGGTCTATATGTCAGGCTTCCCAGAAACTCTCTTAGGCCTCAATTCTGGCTCCATGGAAGCACAGGAGCTGTGATTCCTTGTCAGCCCATCACTTAGCTATATCACTCCATCCTAGGCAGACTATGAAATGAGCCACCTTTGAGGCTAGAGGTGCATGACAGAGGCCCATAGTCACAAGACCAGGTCAGTCATCTTTTAGGAAGCTATAAAAGTATGTTTAACAACATCCTTTAGAAGAGAGAGAGGTACTTATCACCAGCTTTGAGAATTTAGCCAAAATTCTGAGCTGTCAGAAAAATCCCATTCCATATTCTTTTATATTAACAACAATTCGGTTCTGTTTCTTGACACAGTTGCTGGTTACTAGGGTGTGTTCACACTGGGAAAAATTCATTGAGCTGTGTGCTTATGCTTTGTGTACTTGTCTTTGTGTAGTTTATGCTTACATAAAAATTTTACTTACAAGAAATGATCCTGGAGAGGATTCAAACTGATATCAAATGTAGAATATAGAATGCCTCCTCTAACGACCACACCAAAATGATAATAAAACTACAGAGCAACCAGTATGCAGAGTCACCAGAGGTCTAGCTAAACAGAAACCCTATAACTAGGTCACCTCAAATAACAGGTCACCTCAAAACAGTAGGAGGGGCGGAGACACAAAATGACTTGGTCCCACAGCCACGTGTAATGATAGAGAATGGGGAGAGGGGGTATTTTGGCTGCAGAGCCCCCTCCCCCACCTGAGGAGTGATAGGTTCCAACCACATACTGGGCTCCCCTGCCTAGGATTCCAGTGCCGGAAAGAGAAGTCCCCACAACTTCCGGCTGTGAAAACTAGCAAAGGTAGCAGCTGAAGGAAATGAAGGACTGCGGGAAGTGGTGACCATCCTCTTAAAGGGCCCACGCCAGACTTACTTGCTGATGGATTCACTTGTTTCTGAGCTCCAGTTCTGGGGCAGCTGCTTGAGAGGCTCCAGGGACATACGGGGAGGCACTGAGCTGTCAGGCTTCAGGCTGAGGGTTGGAGGGGCAGCTTGCCCCCAGAGAGAGGTGCAGGCAGAAGCCATTGTTTCTTTGTTGAGCCCTCCCCCTTTCTAGCCTGCAGATGCAGGGGCCATCAACCTGGATAACACAGGTCTCTCTGCCTAGAGAATTCTGAGACTCCTCATCTCCAAACTTGTGGGCCCACCCCAGCCGTTTCTAGTTATTTATTCGATACAAATGAGATGTCTTGGCCCCTGCTGTGAACTTTCATAAAATCTCTCGAAGGCTCACAAAACCCAAAGAAGCAGCATCTGACCTTGCTGTGCCTGGTACCTCTTGCTGAGCAGATCAAAGCAGTGCCCTAATGTTAACTGGCCTCAGTTTCTAACTTGACCCACCCAAGCCCAGCACAGGTGACGGCATATGTGGATTGCTTGGTGACTCTTACCAGGTGACCTTGGAGGTGTACAGGCCACGGCTGAACTTGGCCTGCAGCAGGACCCCTCCCAGGTCTGTGTCAATGGGCCTCACAGCACACCTACCACATAAAACCATTCTACTAAGACCAGGAGACTTAGGAGCCCTATCTAATATATAAAAACAGACACAGAGAGGCAGCCAAAATGAGAGAAAAAAGAAGCATGTCCCACATGAAAGAACATAACAAATTTCCAGAAAAAGAAGTCACCAAAATGGGACAAGCAATCTATCAGATGTAGAGTTCAAAGCAATGGTTATAAGGATGCTCGAGGAACTTAGGAGAAGGGTAGATCAACTCAGTAAGAACTTTAACAAAGTGGTAAAAAAATAAAAATGGAGATGGAAAACATAATACTGAGCCAGTCAGAAATGAAGAATATAATATTTGAGATGAAGAGTACATTAGAGAGAATCAACAGAGTGGATGAAATGGAGGATCAAATCAGTGACATAGAGGATGGGGTAGCAGAGAACACCCAAAAGAACAGGAAGAAAAAAGAATACAAAAAAATGAAAATAGTTTGAGAAGCCTCTGGGACAACATCAAGCATAACAACATTCATATTGTGTGGGGTTCCAGAAGGAGAAGAGAGGGAACAAGGAATTGAAAACCTATTTGAAGAAATAATGACAGAAAACTTCCCTAACCTGGTGAGAAAAATAGACATATAACCCAAGGGACTTCAGAGGATCCTAAACAAGATGAACCCAAAGAGGCCCACACCAAGACACATCATAATTAAAATGCCAGATGTTAAATTCAAAGAAGGAATCTTAAAAGCAGCAAGAGAAAAGCAATTAATTACATACAAGGGAATGCCCATAACACTGTCAGCCAATTTCTCAACAGGAACTTTATAAGCCAGAAGGTCTTGGCATGAAATATTCAAAGTGATGAAAATCTAGCATCTACAACCAAGATTACTTTACCCAATGAAGTTATCATTTAGAATTGAAAGTCAGATAAAGAGCTTCCCAAACAAGAAAAAGATAAAGGAGTTCATCGCCACCAAGCCAGTATCACAGGAAATGTTGGAGGGACTTCTTTAAAAAAAGAAAAATATTTATGTATCAAAAGTCTAAATAAAGAATTGCAATAACTACATATCTACCAATGAGTACTTCAAATGAAAAAGAATTAAATGCTCTAATCAAAAGATAGGGTAGTTGAATGGATAAGAAAACATGACCCTGGGTGGCTCCATAGTATAGTGGTTATCATTGTCTGCTTTTCGCACAGAAGGTCCTGGGTTCGCACCCCAGGTGGAGCCATGGACCATACCATGGGTGTGCCAGGCTCCCGGGGTGAGCCGGTCCTGGGCACACGCCCCATGCATATGGGAGGAGACACCCCGCCTTCAGAGATCCAGTTCTTAGGGAGAAATGGCAGCATCTGTAGGTCAGGGGTGGAGGAGGGGAAATTAAAGAGGGGGAAAAATAAAAATAAAAATAAAATTATATAAGGTTAAAAAAAAAGAAAAGGAAAAGAAAACATGACCCTTACATATGCTGCCTATAAGAAATTTGCTTCAGATTAAAAGACACACATAGACTAAAAGTAATGGAATGGAAAAAATATTTTATGATGGGCCTAGAGGGTAGTGTGTCAAATGGAATAAATCAGATAGAAGAAGACAAATGCCATATGATTGCATGTATATGTGGAATCTAAAGAACAAAATAAACAAAAAAGTAGAAACAAACTCATAGATACAGAGAACGTTTTGAGGATTACCAGATGGGAGGGGATTGGAGGAGTAGGTGAAAAAGTGGGAGGGGATTAGGAAGTACAAATTGGTACTTAAAAAGTAGTCATGGAGAAAGAAAGTATAGCATAAGGAAGATAGCCAATAATATTTTAATAACTATGTATGGTGTCAGAGGGGCAATAGATTTATTGGGGTGATCACTTTGTGAGTTATAAAGATGTCTAATCACTATATTGTACACCTGAAACATATAGTAATATATAACAACTATAACTTAAAAATAAAAAATATATATATTAATTTAAAAAAATAATCCTGACCTCCCTGTGTGTTGGAGTCTGTTGCCAGGCATTTTACATACCTTATCTCATTTAATCAGGCTGATTACCAGTTGTTAAGTACCTACTACATGTCAGCACAATGTTACATTCTTTCTTTTAATTTTTATTGTGATATGTAGCATATACACAGAATATGCTCAGTTCAACAAATAATTACAAAAGAAACACACACGTAACCACCACCCAAATCAAAAAACACATATTGCCAGTATCCCCGGAATCCCCTAATACATTATTTTCTGAGCACAATTCCCTGCAATATTTTTCATATATATTATTTAATTTAATCTTCATAACAATCCTGGAAAATTATTATCAGTGATTGTAAGATGAAAGGTTCCCAGAGCTCACCTAGGTCCAGGACACATTTGAGTTCAGAAATATTGTAGAAATATTGTTGAGCATGTGAGATATTCAGTAAAGACCCCTGAGGGGTCACATCTCACTAGTAGGACTTCATTTGTCCTAAAGTAAAGGCTATCTAGACCTATAATAACAAAGCTTTAAAATAAGCTTCAAAAGGATCACACTGATCTTCTAATAATTCAACTGTCTACCAGAACAAAGACCAACAGTCTTTAAAGGAAGAAAGAAAAATCCAGCACCCAATAAATGTCAAAATATCAAGCATCCAATTAAAAATTACAAAATATGCAAAGAATCTGGGGGGGAAATGAACTATAATCAGGAGAAAAATTAGCCTTTTTAAAACAAACCCAAAAATGAGAGAGTTCATGAAATTACCAAAAATAAATGCTGAAACAAGTATTAACAGCTACATCAAAAATTTTTTTAAAAAATGAACATAATGCAGAGATAAATGAAAAATATAAACAAGAACCAAATGGAAAGTCTAGAGATGAAAAATATAATATCTAGAATTTTAAAAATGTGCTGAAAGGAATTAACAGAGTAGGTAGTACAGAAGAAAAGGTCAGTGATCTTTGAGACATAATGATGGAAGCTATCCAAACTAAAGCATAGAGATAGAAAAAGACTGAAAAAACTGAACAGAATATATTGGCTAGGTGGAAAACCAGAGGAGAGAAGGAGCAATTAGGGAGATTGTTTAAAAACTATATAAATGTCTAACCAATGTACTGTATACTTGAAACTAAATTTAAAAATTACAAAGGAAAAAAAACTGAACAGAGTCTCAGTGACCTATATGGTAATATCAAATAGTCTAATATATATAATAGAAGTACAAGAAGTGGGAGAGTGATAGAAGAAAACATTAAATGAAAAAATTGCTGAAATTTTCCAAATTTAATGAAAATTCTAAACCCACAGATCCAAGAATCCCAACAAACCTCCACGAAGGACAAATACACACACACACACACACACACACACACACACACACACAGAGTATAATCAAGTTGCTAAAAAAAAAAAAAGTGATAAGAAGAAAATGCTAAAAGCAGACAAAGAAAACACATTTTCCAGAGGAAAAAAGAGTAACTGTTGACTTCTCATCAGAAACTATGTGAGCTATCTATAACATGCTGAAAGTGAGGAAGAAGAAGAAGAAGAAGAAGAAGAAGAAGAAGAAGAAGAAGAAGAAGAAGAAGAAGAAGAAGAAGAAGGAAGAGGAGGAGGAGGAGGAGGAGGAGAGAAAAGGAGAAGGAGAAAAAGGAAAAGGCAGAGGAGGAAAAGGAAGAAACAAAGAAAAAGCCAACCTGGAATTCTGTATCCATTGAAAATATCCTTCAAAAATGAGGTTAAGACTATTTTAGAGAAACAAAAGCTGAGAGAATTTCCACTGGTAGACATGTTTTATAAAAGTTCTTCAGGCAAAAGGAAAATTATATCACATGGAAACTTAGATTGACATAAACAATGAAGAGTGCCAAAAATGGTAAATATATGGGTATTTTTCTCTAATATTTTCATTCTAATAAGAGATAATTAACTATTTAAAGCAAAAGAAAACAGGATATTGTAAAGTATATAACATAGATAGAAATAAAATGTATTACAACAAACATATTACAAACAACAGAGGAAATGGAAGTATACTGTTATGTTTCTTACATTATGCATGAAGCAGTATATAGTATTTGAAAATAGAGTGTTATAAATTAAAAATAAATATCATAAATCTTAAAGCAAAGACTAAAATATAAGCCAAGAAATGGAAGGAAATGAGCAAAGCAGATGTGACAAAAACAAATGACATGTTAGAAAATTAAAACACAACTATATCAAAAATTACATTAAATGTAAATGATCTAACACTCCACTTAAAGGGCAGAGATTGTCATATGATTTTTTTAAAAAAGCAAGCCTCATCTGTATGCTGCTTGTAAAAACCTCACTTTAAACATAAAGATATAAAAGGATTATAAGTAAGAGTATATATCTCAATAAACCTGTTTTTTTTTAAAAAAAAAAATAAGAGGACAAAAACACCAAAAGAAAATTAGATAATGAAATACTCTAAAATTAGATTGTATCAATGATTGTACGATCCAAATATACTAAAAACCTTTGAATTATATATTTTAAATGGGTGAATTGCATAGTATATGAATTATATATCAATAAAGCTGTTTTTAAAAGATACCTGGAGTGGTTGTAGTAATATCAGATAGAGACTTCAGAACCTTAGAAAGGGATAAAGAGGTCTATTTCATAATAATAGAGTGATTAATTTATCAAAAATACATAACAATCCATGATGCGTCTGCTCCAAATAACATAGCTTCAAAATACATGAAGCAAAACTGGTTGAACTGAAAGGAGAAAGACAGATCCATAATTATATTTAGAGATATAAACACTTCTCATTCAATAATTGACAGAATGAATAGACAGAAAATCAGTAAGAACATCAAAGATTTGAACAACACTATGATCAATTTAGCCTAATTGACAACAACAAAAGCTACCTCCTTTTCAAATGTACATGAAAAGTCACTAAGATAGACCATATGTTGAGCCATCAAACTATGGGGCCATTATTGTCTTGAATTGTTTTTAATTCTTATAATGCATCTTAACCAGAAATTGAGTCTTAAGTCCCTGCTCAGTTTCTATGATACTGGATTTTGCCCTGCTCTTCATACTTTGGAGGGTGAACCAAGCTCCTGAGGTCCAATCCTTGTACCTATAGATCTTGCAATGTTCTGCTTATCTCCCTGGCACTGAATTACTAGACTTGCCTGGCCCTGGCCACTAAAACTTATCCCTTTACCTGTCCTGCCCTCATGAGTCCCTAGGCTCTGGTTCCAGCTACCCAGGGTCTGGCTCACTCATTCAGTCAACAAGCATTTATTAAGCACCTACTATGTACCAGACACTGAGCAATGTGCTGGAAATACAGCCATAAACAAGTCACACATTGTCACTTTTTCAAGGTAATTATAGTCTAGTGGGGGATTACAGACAAGTAGTAAGATAATTACAGAACACTCCAATAAGTCTTATGAGCAAACCAGTCCAGGGAGTTCCAAAACCATGGAGGATGGATACCTAACTTGGACTTGAGGTTTAAGAAAGACTTTCTAGAGGTAATAAAATCAAAGCTGAGACCCAAAGGATGAGTAGGAATTAGCCAGAAGGACAAGAAGAGTAGTAAAATGTTCTTGGCCAACAGTTCTCAAAATGTGTTTCCAGACCAACAGCATCAGCTTCAACTGAGAACTTGTTAGAAATATAAGTTTCCAGATCCTTTCCCACACCCACAGAATCAGAAATTCTAGATGTGGAACTCCACCATATTTGTTTTAACAAATCCTCTAGTTGATTCTGATGCATGGTAAAGGCTGAGAATCACTGCTGTAGGCTGAGGAATAAGATGTACAAAGGCCTGGAGAGAATGGCTTCCTTCTCCTCCAATTTATACTCATCAGTTATGAGAATGAGATTCCAGTGCTTATCTGAGATGACAATACCACACCTCTCAGTAAGTCCTTGCATAACAGAAAAATAGAATAGGGAAGGACTACCACTTGTTAAATAAATAGTATACACCAAACCCTATGCTTCACATTGTTTTTTTTATCTAAGCCTCACTACATTCTTATTATCACGTCCATTTCACAGATATGGAACCCGAGGTTCAGAGACATTAAGGAATTTTGCCCAACGTCACTTAGCTAGTAAGTACCAGAACTAGGATCTGAACCCAGTTCTCTCTGAGTCCGAAACCCACAGATTTTCTACCCCGACCCACTGCTTCTAGGTAAAAACATTTCAAGGCTAAGAGATAGGACAAGATCAGAACATGGACTGCACTCTTAGATGGACAGGACCAGGTAAGGTAGAAAAAGGAAATCCCAATCTTTCCTGTGTTCCCTGCTCTCTGACACTCCACTCCAGAGAGCTGTGATGACCAACAGACAAGAGCAACAAAGCCAAGATGGAACCCAAGCCCAGTTTTTCTTAGTTAAAAAAAAAAAAAAAAAAAAAAAAAAAACATGTTAAAGCCAAATTGAAGTCTATATTTCAGACCAAAGGCTCATCAGAAATAAATGGTACAATTATCTGGAAAACAATTTGATTAGTATGTAATAAGATTCTTCCACTTTTAGATACTGACCTAATCACATTTATATACAAAATATAACCATGAGAAGTCATGATGTATTATTTTTTTTTTTAAATGGAATAAAAATTATATACACAGTGTGATTCAGTCATGTTTAAAATTCTTAATAAAAAGACTAGAAGAGAATATATCAAAATCTTAAAAGAGTTTTCCCCCATCTAATACTCACAAAATAGCCTAAATTCTGAGAAAGATTTATGTACCAAGATGTTCTTTACAGTATGTTAACAGCAAATCTCTAGAAGCAACTCAAATGTCCAACATTTTTTAAAAAGACAAATAAATTATGATTTGATCACATGATAGAATATACAGCAATCATCCAAAGTGACAGTTTAAAACATATTTTTGTCAAGACCTTGGCTCCTGCCTGCACCCTGCTGCCTCCCAGAGACAGGGCCTAGACATCTTTACAAAACGATGGTGAGAGGCAGGGCCACAGAAGGCAAAACTCGGCCATCTCTACTGTGACTTCCTGGAAAATCTATTATGATTTAAAGTCCTAGCTTTCCTCTCTCAGAGAATTTACCCTGCTGTGTTAGGGATTAAATATGGATCCAGGAAACCCCAGATTAAATGTCGTTTAAACAGATTTAAACTGAAAGTAGTTTTATTTAAATCTCATCTCCAGACTGCTTACTCTAGAGCACCCTGCACACCCTAGATAGTGAGTTTCCTGTAGGTAGAGCTGTGACCAATTCACCTCTGAATCCCTAAGGAGGACAGCACCATTGTTTCCCTGTTGTCAGTCATGATTTTATCAGTGATTGCCCCTTATTCTGTACTGGGGCAGGCCAGGCACTGAACTCTCTACACCTAGGGTCAGCCAACTACCGCTCACAGATCAAATCAGCCTCCTATTTGCTTTGTAGATAGTTTCATTGAAACACACACACACACACACACACACACACACACGGAGTATTTGTGTGACCACAAGAATAATCATGATCTATTATTAAGGAAAAAAGGTGGGTTAAAAATTATATATACTGCATTACTCTAATCATGTTTAAAATACTTAATAAAAAAGACAAGAAAGGAATATACAAAAATGTTAAAATAGCTTCTCTCTCATCTAATACCACAATCCTATTATAATATTTATGCCCATTCCACAGATGAAGAAGCAGAGTGATTGCCTCTAGAGATAGAATTATGAGTAGTTTATTCCACTTCTTTACCCTGCTTTTTATATTTTCTATAATTCCATCCCTTGTTTCTGTCTCAAGAGATGGGAGGCAGGGTCCTGAAGGAAAAATCCAAAGACAGTCCCTGAGGCTCAAATGAATCCCACTGTCCTCGGACACAGCCTGCCATCTGTTCTGGATCTCTGGGGAGGTACGGACACAGGTGGGCACTGGGCTTTCCCGAGAGGCTGGTCCCTTGAAAGCCTAGAAAGACCATCCTGTGAGTGCAGCTGTCTATAAAAGTTAAGTTAATTTAATTTTTAAAACCTGAGCCATCCCTGATTAATTAAAATTAATTTAATTTCACCTAAAAACCTGACCCAAAGCCATAGGGCTGTAACCTCACAGGGAAGTTTGGAAATTTCCTGGTCCTATTTCAGCCCCCAGCTTCCATTTCTGTCTTATTCATTCCTCTAGTTCAGAATCTCTGTGGAAACCAGAGAACCCGGCTCCCCTCTGCTTGTTCACTCATCTGATACTTCTTTATGCCCACAGCTTGCCTGGATCCTGCCTGAGCCCCATAGTGACCAGCCCTCCACTTCCACCATGCCCTGACACCCAGCTTCCTGTCTGTTTGCCACCCATCCAGCTCTTACATCAGCTCTTGGTCCTATCCTTAGCACACATGTGACCACAACATTTTGTTAGTGAAGGTAGTGATCCAGAGGAGAAGTCAGATTTTGTTTCTGGTGGTGGGATCAGCAAGAGTTTGAGTGGCTCCTGAATATAGTTAACAGCGTAGAAACCAGCTCAGACAATTCGAATGCTCTCTATTTTTGCTGTTTCTGTCTCTTTGTCTTCACTTGTTGCTACCTTTCTTTTCCTACCACGTTTTGCTGTTACCATTAAATCAGAATTTCTCTAATTCTGAAAGCGAAACCACCGATAAGGGGGATCTACTGTATATATGAAATATTTGAGTGGCTGTATCGATAGCATAATGGCATCATGAACACTATTTTAATAAATAATTTATTTTAATCTTATTGCAAACTTCTCTTTAATGAAAAAAATGGGAGGGAAAAATGTAAAATAAAATTAAAAATAAAAATGTAAGGAAACACTAGAAGTAATTGTACACTAAAAAATTCGAAAAACATCAAAAATAAATTTGTCCTGGGGTTCATGTCTGCAACATTTAAGCATTTTGACATTATATTCCTAAATTGTATTAATTCTAAATACCTCCATAAAATTACCAGGATAAGAATTTTTACTCTGGATTTGTTCTTATTTCATTTGTGTGGAAAGTATTACTATGGTGTATTACTATAACATGGTAATGTTTTGCACACTCAGGTGAAAAGCAAAGGGATGCAGGGTGAAATTTTTATGAGAACCGTAAGGGAGAAAGATACTCCCTGAGTTTGTTTTGTTTTCCAATAATATGGCAATCTTCAAATGTTTTGCACTACAAAAACATCAGCTATGGAATTAATGAATAAAAAGCAAGGTGCCCTCCAATTCCTTACTAGTCTTTGGGACAAAGATCATTCAGAGTTCATCCTGAAAAGCATCTAAATTTAGAGATTTGCTACCGGAGCAAAACTTGCATGTACCAGTAATAGAAGCAGGCAGGCTTTCCAAAGTATCTCAGGCATGTGTTTGCGATATTGTCACAAGCAAAGTCAAGAGTATTTGGCCCTGTGCGCTGGTGACCTGGGGCCTTGCCGTTTTCTAGGCCAGTCACAGAGAGATCTGGGTCTGGAAACAAAGGAGATTGCACTATAGTAAGCACAGGTGCTTATTTTAATCACATTAGTCAGGCACGGGTTTTTAATTTGAAAAGTGTGTAGGTGTGCATAGTATTTTCAAAATGTCAAATGCTTACTGAAAGAAATATAGGTCTCCATCAACCCCTGACTATTATCAGTCCCTTGGTCTGCAACTCAGAGGCAACCATGGTTTAAGCTCAGTTATGTGGCCATTGAGTGTGGATATTTTAAGAGCAGAGACAAACAGTTTCCATACATCTGGTGGGCAGCCTCTCTCCCCCCCCCCCGCCCCTCTCTCTCTCTCTCTCTATTCTTATAAATGCCCACTAGAAAATACAAAAGAAGTTAGAGGTCAGGATCATAAGTGAGTATTCAGAAAGTCTAGCTTTGTTTTCTAGGTTTAGTAAATCATTTCATTTCTTCAGGCTTGTTTTTCAAATCTTGATAATAGAGGTTATATGGTCTTTTATTCTTCATTCCTTCTTTACCCCTCCTATTCTTAAAGCATAAAGGACATAGCTAGAATTGGTGGGAGAGGGGAAAACAATAATAACAATTCTGCTTGTTATTGAGCGCTTAACATATACCTGGCACTATATATTTTTTATTTCATCTTTATAACAGTTCTATGAGGTAAGTGTTTTTATCTTCATTTTTACGGATGAGAAAACTGAGAAAGATTAAGTAATTTATTCAAGGATATATAGCTACTAAGAAACGAAGCTAAATTTTGAACCTAGACTCTTCCAAGCCCCATTGAAAACACTTAGATTTTAAGTCTTTAAAGGGAGACAGAGAATATGATCGTTAAAGTGCTGAGCTGATATAAGAGAGTAAAACATTGCACAAAGTAGTGTGGTCCCTGGACAATCAGTGTGTGGGAACTGTTCTGAGAACATTTGGAAGGTTGCACAGTTCAAAACAGATGCTTCGGACAGAGCATCTGATGAGCACACAACAATAGAGTAAAATGTGTGGCCTCTTCGACTCCATCTTTTTTAAGTCTGCTTTGTTCCTATGGCCTTCAGGTAGATAGCTTCTTGCATATCAACATGCTAATCATTAGAGGAATTCTGCTTGCGGCTTGGGTTTTATAAAAACTGTCCCTTACCAGAAAGTGCCTCTCCTGAAGAGATAAGGGATGTACTGTTTATCAAAGATTTGCAGAAACCTGGTGACTGGACTCATGTTAACTAGAGTCAACAGACTAAGCACAATCTTCCTCGGACTCCTGTTGTCACCCAGATGTCTGTGGTTGTCAATCATCTTTTGCCCCTCCTGTTTCCCCTTTCTCTTAACATAAAAGAAGGCTGAATTCTGTATTTTCTTAAGATGAATTTGAGGCACCAGTGGGTCTCCCATCTCTCTGTTGGCACCTTCTTGATCAATAAAACTTTTTTTACTCCAAACTCTGATATTTTGAATTCTGGCCTTTCAAAGCATCAGACACATAGACTTTGGACCAGTAAAAACGCATCAGGTGAGCTTACTAACATGAGAATTCTTAGACTGGAGACGGGTGCGCCATTGTCAACAGACTTGATTTCTGAAGAAACTGGGTGGGTCTTTCAAGAACAGGAGAGGTCTGAAGCAGATATTCTTGGACATATCCAGTTCTTTCATACCTGCTAAAGGATTCCTGGGAGGGCTATTCATCAAGCAAAAGGGAACCACAGATAGAAAAGACACGCTCTCAGAAAATGCAGGCTTTTGAAAGAGTAGTGCCAGGTACAGCATAAAAAGATCAAGTTGGAATTAGCACATGTGTCTTAAATGTCATAGGGTGGCAAGAAACTGGAGATGAAGTCAAAGTCTGCTGGGGCCAGCAGCAGGAATTTTATATGGACTCATAGCCATCCGTGGAACAGAGCAGCACTAAGAGTAGGAATATGGTCATTTTTAAAACTGGTCTAAGCTTGTGACCAGATGCCATGAGCAGAAGGAGACATTTTCCATATGTGTTCATACCTAAGAGAGTTTTGCAGCAGGTCATGTGAAAAGGTATAATGAAGTATCCCTTGGAGAAGCAGGCCTACCTAGAACAGTGAGAACTGGAGTAATTTATGATAAACTATTAGATTTCTTCTGAGATCATAAGGGCCACTTGAATTCTCACAACTGGGAAAGTAATTAAGGAAGAAGAGAGGGAGGTAAAATCAGATGTTTTGGGAGCAAGAGAATGAAGAGAAGAGCAGGGCCTGGCATCATGGTACAGGGAGATGCAAGTATGCCTCAGCTTCCTAAACTCAGAGCCCTGGTGTCATGATGATGACCAGTCACCCTTCTCTGCATATAGTAGGGCAAATTTGGGCCCAAACAGCATCCTGAGACCACAGAGGCACCAACTCCTGGCATCTCATCCACTTTAACCTGTGAAGAACAGTTTCAAGAACAAAGCAAGAATTGACACCCTAACCTACCCCATTCCCAGGAGATAGAAAGCTCACTTTTGTTACAGTTGTAAGGAAAGACACCTTCTGGCAGATTGTGCTGGTGAGAACAAAGCTCAGTGAGGGGAGAGGGAGCTCACCTACCAAGTGGCAGAAGACATACCTTCTTTCTCCAATCTCAAAATGGAAAATTTTCCAGCTATATCTTTCCTTGTTGAATTCTAATGTTACTATGTTTGACCCCAAGTTTTAACTGTCCTAGTGGAGCTCATGACTGACTGTCTAGTTTGGGGTGGCAGTGGGGCCCCAGAGCAGCAACTCAAAACTCTTCTGGTAACTACAAAGCTAGGGGAAGTCAGACCTCTGCATCCAAAAGGGCTTCAGAGCTGAGTCACTCTAACCTCACCAAAGGAGAAGGGAGGGAAGGAGTGGGCCTCAAGACTGGAGAGACTCAGGTGCCATGAGCAAATAGTGTATTGTGTTTACTCTTCCCATTCACTCAACACTCTGAGGGGTATTATGTAACACACTTGTTGAGATGTTAAATATGTCTGTGGAAGAATACGGTTTAGGGAGAGGCAAAGCTAATTTGTTATTTGTGGTATTCTCTGTCTTCTGACAACTGAAACTCTCTTGTTTGAAAGGTAATAAGTGTGAAAATGGAAATTACTGAAAAAAAAGAAGAGTGGGGGTTGTCTAGAAGGAAGGTGGCAGAGATCATAGAAAAGGAGGAAATCCAAGCTTGTGGCTGGAGAGAGGCCCAGAGAGAGTGCGTCTAGCAAAAAAAAGGGAGGTAGCTGAGGGAGGAGCTGAGGCGAGACAACAGAGATGTTTAAAGGGAATTGTTATGGAGTTTTACAGTATTCGATGCCATGTAATTCTCTCTTTGTGAAACCTTCAGTAAAATCTCCATTCATCAGTGCTTTGGGATTTGTTGCAGGAGAGAAGCTCAAAGTGCTGAGCCCATAGCTAGTCAAAGGATCCAGCTGTATTCAGGGGCTGAGTGTCTCATTCTAAAGGATGAGGGAGGTGTGCATGGCTTCACAGTCAGTGGAAGAGAGAGGAGAGAATCAGAGAAGGCCCCACAGAAGAAGTAGCATCAGAGAGGAGCCTTTAAAAAGGACCAACATTTTTACTACAATTGGGAACAGGGGAACGTCAAGTATGAGAGACCAAGAGCAGAGGTGGAGAGGTCTGAAAGTGTTTGCAGCAGGTCATGTGAAAGTGTTGATTGTCTGCATGGGGAAAAAGAGTAGGCTGGAGAGAGAGAGAGGAAAAAAAAAAGAATCGCTGGAGGAATTACAGATGCTTGGCAACCTTAAACCTTAGAAACTGTCAGGGATGCTCTGGAAAACAAAACAAGGACTGTCATGTGCTATTCGCAAGAAGACAGAACATGGAACAATATACTATATCCCTAAAAGTAGAGGCTGTCCCCACTCCAGGTATCTGCCTCCTTCAAATGACCAGGCCAACCTGGATTGTAAACACTGCATAAAATAAATCACATTACAGCCTAATCTCATTCAATTTCAGAAGATTCTCTCTGGACTTGACAGCTCTGCTTATATTCCAGTCCCAGCTGAGAAAATGGCTGCTACCTGGCCATGCTCACTGACTTGTGGGGTAGCCATAACTTCCAGGGTCCTTCACCTATGCTGAAACCACTCATACTCTGGCAGCTTGGGGTGCTCCCACACCCACCAGTAAGCCTCTGCTGTCTCCAGGGCTGTCTGTCGCATGGGTCCTCTCCTTCCCTTCCTCTCTCAGTGGTGATTGATCACCCTATACCCATATGCCCCAAGAGAGTCCGAGAACCTCGTCATGCACCCAATTTCAACTGGATCCCAGGGGGTCTAGTGGCACTTTTTTTCTGTTTCCCTTAACGTCAAGAAGTAGAGATCAGAAGTAGAGATTCTCAAGGAGAGGGGATCCACAAACTGACCTCTGGGAGGAAGAGCAGGAACTAGCCTAGTGAGTGGGGTGAAAGGAAGGAGGGAGCAAGGAGGCATGGAGAGGAGGATATGGATGGGAACGGCCTGGAGACAGAGAGAGTGGGTCCTTTGGGCAACTATGTGTCATTCATTGAGGCTGGTGTTCGGGATACAGAGGTAGACCTCAGGGTGCATCAGAAAGAACCTTGTATGCACCTCCAGGGAATTGGGACTTTATCAAGACAGTGAGGACGGATAGGTGCTTGGTTGCCTGCCTGTTCTAGGAAAAACAAAAATTTATACAAGAAATTGTATGCTCTTTGACTCAGCACTGAATAATAAATACGGTCTTAATAATGTAATCATTAAATAATTATTTAACCAGAATTATAATATTGGAAGGATGGGGTACAGGGATGACAACTTCTTTAATAGGAAATAGCCATATGCTGTATGGAAATATAGATGTAAATACCAGAATAGTTCAAATTTTGAAAGTAGTTGCTTCTGAAGAATCAGGAATAGGGAAGGGTAGGAAATGGGACTGCTGTCACACTACTGGCCTTGTAGTATTTAATTTTGTAAACAAACTGTTTAGAAAGATAATTGTGTACCTATATTAACATAAATAAAATTATTTAAAAATATATGTGTGAACTCCAGCTTCACCACTTAATAACTGTGTGACCAGGGGCCAATTCTTTATCCTCTGTGGCTTAGTGTCTTCACTTGGAAAATAGGATAGTAATGCCTATCTTCCTGAGTTATTATGAGGATTAATAATTAATAAAGGATACGTGTAAAGTGCCTAGCACTACATCTGGAGTTTAGTAGGAACTCAATAAATGGCACGCATTTTCATTTTTAATGATAGAAAAATGGCCTAAAAAGCATGTTTAAGAGGCCTGGACACAGACCTTCTATGTTACATACACCTCTGGTCATTGCAACACACCCCCTTATTTAATAAAGGCATGCCTGTATTCATAAAGAGAATAATATCAGAAACCAAAAACTAGTTAAATATTTGAAAGTCAGGAGGTATACCCATCCTTGAAAAAAGATGTTTGCAGAAACAAAGAGACAAAATAATGTCTTTTGGTGAATCGATCTGCCTTGGAAAACAGGGATTTGCACAATTTTGATTTGCACGCACGTCTAAAATAAAAAGGTAACCTGGGATTTGATACAGGTGATAGGAACAGATTAGAGAAAGACGGTTTCCCTGAGGCGTCTAGCGACCAGGGTTCTAATCCCTTTCACCGCTCAGGCCCTCAGATTTCTAATTGGCTATTTAAAAAGATCTCTAAGACTTGTTCAAAGCTTTTGCCTTGGACGTGGTAATACACATACGACCCAGGTTTCTCACTAGGCTCCTAACACGGATGCATCTCCTTAACCGGCCCCTACCTAAAACAAAGTCTTTCTGAACAGCCCTCCGGATCGGCTCTTTTCACATTCTGCATAGTGGGAAACCCAAGTGGCCTCACTGTATAGTGGGAAACCCAAGTGGCCTCCGTGGTCGCCCCCGGAGTGGGAACTACACCTCCCAGGGTGCCCCGGGGCGGGAACCCACTCGGATTGGCCAGAGATCAGTGATGCTCAGTGTTTTGGCCCGGGCGGTCACATGTTTCCTTTGTTGTGAGCTGTGGCAGAGACTGGTGGCTCGAGGAGACGCCGGCGCTGGAGGGAGCGCTGCGCCGCTATCTGCTAAGGGACCGCGGGGGCAGCCGCTGCTGGCTACTGCTGCTGGCCGCTTCCAGCCTTCGCCGAGAGGTACCCGGGGATGACAGCTCCAGGACCGGCCGAAAGGCGAGGAACCGGCCAGAGCCGGGGGCGGAGGGGCGATCGAGTTCACGACCATTGGGGTGTCAGCAAGAGAGAAGCCAGCGGAGGGCCGGCCTCTCGGAGCCAGACGAGGGGTCTAAGAAGAGATTGCGACTGGGGCTGCAGGGCCTCAGTCTGGCATGAGGGGGTCTCCAGGGCTCCCCTGGGGGGTCTTCAGTCCTGGCTCGGTAACCACAGTCCTGAAGGGAGGGCACCTCCGCCTCCTGGCACTGCCGCCCCGGAACCGCGGCGCTGCTGACGCGCCCCGCGGGGGGCGGGTTGGGAGGGGCATGGCCGCCGGGGCTGGGGGTAGCAGGTGCGAGCTACCCCGCCGCCTAGGGGTGGGGCAGCTGCGGAAAGAGTTTGGGGAGACGGGTGCCGCATGTTGCCATTTGACTTCGAAAGGGGTGCTGCTCTTTTTTAATCGAAAGAAGCACTGAGAATGAGAAGGCCTCAAATCAAGCCTTCCGTTTGGTGGGGGCGACTGTTGTCTGTCAAGGAGGACTGACGGGGGCAAGGTGGGTCCCCAGGCTACGGACTAGAGAGGCCCCATTAAAGCGGTTGCGAAATGTGCTCGGCACTGTCACCTGACCGTTACCCCCGCCCCCACACCCTGCGAGCCTTTGTTTACCACGGATCGCGGCGGGGCGCGCGCCGGGAACCCGGCCCTGGAGCGACCGTCCCCGGGGAGCCGAGGCGGGCGGGGGAGCGGGCGTTCCGCCGGCAGAGTCCCGGCTTAACATCCCCACCTTCCTACCACTCCAGGACTCGGTTTCTTAATTTAGTTCCTAGTGTCCCCGCCCCCAAGTTCGGGACACTCGGGGCGAAGACTGTTAACCAGGCCGGGATTGGGCGCCTGCGGCGGCTTGTGGGCGGAGACAATGGAGCGAGTTCCGAGTGTTTATTGGCGGCTGCCTTGTCGCTAGGTGGTCCTGCCCTAGCAGTTCTTCTCCGCCCCCTTGAAGGTGATCTGGAGGACGCGCGGGAGCGCGCGCTCTCGTCTCTCGTGCAGCTGCGGCCTGAGCGGAGCCGGTGGCGCGCGCTTCTGCGCGGAACACTGGCTGGAGCCCCAGCCTCCCCGCCGCCGTTGCGTGAGCGTCGCGGTTTCTGCCCCAGCTTTGGGGCAGTTCTGCGCCCGCTGGGAACGCCAGCGGCGGCCTGTCCTCCCGGACTTCATAATTAGCCCGGTTTAATTGGTGTCACCTTATCTGCCAGGATAATGGGAAGGAAATCTTCTTGTGAATTTGTTCTTGTAGGTTCTGTATACAAGATTTAAATAGCTAAATAAGGACCATAACGCCACATTTTAGGGTGCCTCATTCACCCAGAGGGAGTGACTAGTCACAGTTAGTTTTAGTGGATTTTATCGATTAATCACGCTCTCGAGCAGCTTTTTTAAAAAGTCACGTCTTAGTATTTGCAACTACAGACTGTTTAGATTCACCAGCTGAGATTGATTTTTACTGGGTACGTAAAATCGATTTAACATCTGCATCTTGCCGATTAAGTTGTAAAATTAGATTTCCTAAAAAAGGTGGCCTCAGGATAGCCTCCTAAGAGTATAAAGTCTTCTATACCCCGATTTAGATGAGTTGTTTTCCTGGTATTAATCCCCGTGGTAATACAGAATTTGTAAAGAACTGTTAAATGTCTTGTTTTAAAATTATAAATTAAGGTGACTAATAAAATCTTCAAGATATTTTTAGCCATAGTGGGTTGAAGATGAGGTTTTCCTGATCTCATGAGATCATAGAAATAGGGTACTCGGGTCTTACCAGATTTTCTTTTCCTGTATATCTGTAGGAATTAACCCAAAACAATGCATTTCTGTAGGAGGTAGATTGAGCCCCCTGGGTGAAGCAGGATTGAATATGAACGGTTCTCATTGGTTATGCATTTTTATATATATTTTTTTTTAAATTGAAGTGGAGATTACTACACCAGTAGGAGCAGCTTTTGTGATCCCACACTGCCTTATCACTTATGTGCTCAGGGCTTTTAACATCTAAATAAGTATAAAATGTAAACTTCTAACCTTTAAACAATAATAATAAAAAAACTTCTCAAAAGTCTCCTTATTCAGAGAGAAAGCCTGTGACTTAGTCTCTAAACGGGAAGAAGAAATAGTAATCTGAGTTAGGGCTGACTGTCAGCTTTAATTTTAAACTTTCCTGGCTTTTGTCCAAGTTCCTAAATCCTTAATGCTTTTTCAGAAAACTTCCTTTTAACTTCCTTGTTTTCTGCCATTTCATTAAAATCCAAAGGTCAAACCTAATGAAAAATAAATACTATTTATTAAGTAATGGCAGCAGTTATTTTCATATATACTTTTATCTAGAAATTTGGGGCATCCTTTTTCAATAAATAGGTATGGACTGTATAATGGAAAATGTAAAGAAAATATCCCCTCATAAGTACAGTATATAAAAATACATTTTGTATGATTCTATTTCTGTTGTAACTGATACAAAGAGTGTGTGACCAGTTGACAACCATCGACATTTTAAAACCCTATTGTGTTAAAAACACAATAACTAAACTAACTTTTTTAATTGAAGAGTTTGTGACTTTGCCTAAATTCATTACTTGGCATATCTCAGAATCTACTAAATTGTATTGAAATATGATTAGGATTTACTCTTTACTCAGTTGTCTCTAAAAGTTATTTTTGTAAATAATTTGTGTCACCACTAAGAAATAAAAATCACGACTTACAAATGCTTTCATACATGGAGACGTCATCTGAAATACTGAATCTCAAACTTGTTCAAGTGGCATAGCACCGGGCAGTGTCCTTGCAAATTTAATTAATTCTAATAAGAGAACCAAAAACAATTTTGCTAACAGAAAGCATAACTATAATATATACATAGATCTTTTGATTTTAAAATAAAACAATGCATTGACTACCTAAAAGAAACATGTTAGTGAGATAAAACCAGTGATGTTAAGTTTATATGTCTAGTCTACTGAGAAGCATGAGTAGTCTCAATAGAATGGCTTAATACCAGATATGATGTTTGATGATTAACAATTTTGTTTTCTTCCTTTAGGGGCTGGGGAATATTAGTAACCAAAAGTTTTAAGGCAAGGGAGGGAAACACTGGATGGAGAAATTCAAATTTTTTTGTTCTGTGATTTTGGAAAAAATAGTAATCTTTTTTAGTTATAGAATCATATGGTCTAGTCAGACATTGTTTAACACTCCTAAATTTTTCATCATCAGATGCCTCATTTCTTTTTCTCTCATTAACCGAGATCTTAATGTATTGACCATTTGTGGTTCTAGTAAACAGATGATAATAACTAGTTGCTATCATTCTAGACAGAGAAATTAAAGGTTTTCATTGGTTTCTGATATCTTAAGTGGGTAAATATATTCTTGATGGTTCCATTAAGAAATTAGAAATGCTGAAAATAGCAGCTTGAAGCCTGGATTTTTTTTTTTTTTAGGCAAAGCAACCCTTGGTTAACCTCACAGATTGCAAGGACCTTGTCAGTTTACAATCCCTTTTTTTTTTTTTTTTTTTTTTTTTTTTTTACACCTAAAACACCTGGTCTTCCCAGGTGGTCTCCCATCCAAGTACTAACAGGCCCCACCCTGCTTAGCTTCCGAGATCAGACTGGGTCGGACTTGTTCAGGGTGGCATGGCTGTAGACAAAGCCTGGATTTTAAGTATTACATTTGTAAAACTTTATTCAGGAACCATTGCTCCAAGTAAAGCTTTAAATTGAAATTTTAAGAGTGTAAGTTTTATAATTGTTTAAAATGGCCATTAAATAGAATGGTTCAAATAAATAAATTAGCTGTTGAGAAAATAGGGCAAAAATATCTGAAATTTATAAAAACTGCTTGATTTTATGTAGTACTAGGTTAAATACAATTTCTAGTTATTTTTAAACAATGGATTTACTATGTTGCAGTTATTTCTGGCTTTCTTTCTTTTGAGTTACTATGTATCTTTAAAGATGTACTTCTTCTTGGTTAGTCTTTTTGTTGTCTGTCACTCCACTCAAGGTTAAATTTGAGAAAATGAAGTAGAGCATAGTATGTGTCAGTTCACTACTGCAGGTCATAGGGACCATGTCAGTCAAAATGTTGTTGGTTTCCTTTGCTTTCTGGTATTTGTCTTTATAAACCCCTCATTAATCTGTACTATCTTTAAGGCTGATAGTAACTTCTTTCTTTGTATAGAATTCCTGCATTCTGAAGGAAAAATAAGCTTGGTTGCAGTATAGCTACACTCTAATCAATTCTGATATTATATATCTCTTTAGGATTTTGTACACTGACCTCTTCTGCCCCTTGTCCTTACTACCTGTTAGGTTGGTAAGTATTATTTAAAAGCCCTGCAGAAAATGTCCATTTGAATTGCCTTGCCCTTCTACTCCTTAAGGTATAATTCTAAGACCAGATCAGTCATGAGAGAATCCATTCCAATTGGTACCTGTTTCCTGCTAGGGAAATACTGAGAAGTTGAATCTGTTTTAATATCAGTCTTGGAGTTCTTATTTGGTTCTAATCTTAGCCAATCCCACAGAGAGAAAATTGGATCTGAATCCAATATTTGTCACCTCAGTGCCAGACAGAGAGTAGGCTCTCCATAATTGTTTCTTGAATTGACCTGAATATCTGTGTTGGCTCAGGATCTGTTTGTCCATTGAGAAGAAACACTTAGCTAGGACTAAAAATCCCCTAATTTGACCAAGTTGAAATATTCTTGAAGGTACATACAAATTAGACTGACTTCTACAAGTAAAGAAACACATAAGATAACATTTATAGCATCATCAGGGTATAGATATGTGACTTTGTGTACATCTGTAGAAAAAAGCCAGTAGTCCATATCTTGGTCTTCAGGATCAACTTTTTGAATTTGCTGAAACTTGTTAAGAATTTATGAGTTCTATTTATAGATCTGGGCAAGAAACCAGAACCACTTGTGATTAAATATTATTGCTATTCTGTGCACAGTTCATGGTACTAATAGTATTTTCCCTTAAGCATTCCTCGCCTCCTCTTCCACTAAAAAAAAAAAAGAAAAGAAAAGAAATTGTATTGAGTTAGTTGGTTTCTACAAGTACTAAGTGTATATAAAGTTCAACAAAGTAGAAGAAGTATGCATTTATACAGTAAAAGATTAAAAATAATCATTTAATAAGCTTGGAGACTATATGGATAATCTGTATAGTCTATATAGATAACTATGGATTAAAAATGATTTTTTCCTTGTATTACCCAGAATACTTAAGATTTTCTGAAATTAATTCCATTGTTATATAATACATAATAATTAAGCTATTCACTTTTGATAGACCAACTCAGAATTATTTAATGGCTCCAAACTCAGATGAAATATTTATTACCGGACACTCTTCGAATAGCCAGTGCGGAATTATCACAGGATATGTATTTTCTTATCTCAATGCCACCATTAGTTTACTGTTGATACAAATATTTGTTAACTCATCTTTCACTCAAAAACTCTTATTTCAGGGTAAAATTGTAAAGAAGTTGATAAATAATGAAACTAATAGCGTAAAATAGCATGAAATTATTAATTTGCTTTAAGGAATTGTTATTCGATAATGATTTTCTATGCAAAAGTAAACTTCCAGTCAGAAACTAATCTCTACTAAAAACTTTTTCAACATGTTAGTAAATACGTGCAGTGATTTGTATCTGATTTCTATGTTACTGTTCTCCATTTATTTTAGGTTTGGAAATTGAAACAACACAAATATTTTGACTGGAGTTTTGATCAAGCAAATGCTAAAAAGGTATTCATAATATTTATAAACTATCTAAACATTGTTATTAGAGAATCTAAACCATTTTCTTTTCTTTAACCAGCGATCATTTAAGCTAGTCAGAGTCACAGGGAATAATTCTATCCTCAAGATCATAAAGGAAGGCAGTGTCACAGTCATTTCCATTACTAAATAAAGTATTTACCCATTCCTTTTTACTCCTTTTTGCTATCCTTAGTCCCTCTTTTACATTTTCCTCTAGTCTTAGAGACATCAAAATAAGTTATCTCCTCGTTTTTGTTTTAGTTTTTGTTTAGGGGGGTGGGGTGGGAGCATAGGCCAAAAACGTGGAATTTTAAATCCATTTAGCAATCGGAAGCTAGGTCTACAACATTTGTGAGTTCTGCAGTTGCAAATAAACCCTAGAGTATCTTTAATTAGAAAAATCTTTCTGTTAAGAATAATCTCTTTCACCTGACAGTGTAGCTCCAGGAATAAAGCTCCTGAAGAAATGAGGGAGAAAAAGAGATACTAGCTTTTCTAGACAAATCATGTGGCTTTATTGGTCAGCCATTGACATGGCAGTCTGATCATCCTTGCATCCACAAACTTATCTAGATATAACTTTCCATAATTATGATTCTGAGAACAAACATTTTCCTCTTGTTTTGTCCAGAGATGCCTAATTAATTGCTTACTTTTTCCATTGCTAGTTAAAATACTTCATTTTTGTAACATGGGAAAACAAAGGCTAATAAATTACATCTAGAAGCCCAAAAGATTAACTTCGACATCTCATCTTTTTAAGACCCTCCTGTGCAAATCATTTACTCTGTCTAGGAAGAGTTTATATTTTGTGTTGATGTACAGACTGGTTAATGGAAGAGTTCTCAGAAAGTCCAGAGAAAGTGAGAATGTCTAAAAAGCCAGGCCGAAGCTGCTTGGAAGGAAACAGCCCAGCTCTAAGAGAGAGTCTCTCCTACAAACAAAGCAGTAAACAAGTATCTTGTCATGTTGAATACTTTGTAATAGCAGGTGATTTTATAGTTGTTCTAATCTAGGATATTTAATTTTACATTGGGTAAAACCAGTGGAAGACCTCTTGTTGATCAATAATTAAGGAACCAGCTATGAGAATAAGGGGCAGAAAAGAGCATGAAAAGACAGACCTTTAACTCCTATAGAGTTTTAATCAGCCTTAAATTAACACTTAACTCACTCTATATGCTACCCCCAAATTTGTCAGATACAGGGAGATACCAGATACAGTAAGATTATTGGATATAGAAAACAGAGTATCTTTTCATTTGTGTTTTCTTACTTGTCCCTTTTAGCCAAAAAGAAAATTAGTTCTTGCGGTATGTTATTTGTTTTGCATTCAGAACACATTTTCACTTAAACATGGAGAAAACAAAAATATATGGAGGCAGAAAGCTCAGGATTTTTGTTGTTAATTCCAATAATTCTATCACTAGTCAAAAACAATAGTTGATGCAAAATTGTTTTGAACCTGAAATGCAATAAAAATTTAAATAAGCTGATTTGAAGAATAAGATCTCGATTTAGGAAGCTGACTTGTCTCTAATTCAACCATAATTTGAATTTAGATTAGTAAAGCATTAATACTAAAATATAGGTTGTATTTTATATCACCAGTTTGTTTATATTTATCATAATTGAATGTTTATCACTTATGATATTATATGCTGTGAACTTTTTGCAGTTTCAACAACAAAAAATTGACATTCAGACATAGTAATGCTCTCTCTTTTATTGAGGATAGGTTTCTGTGTATTGAACTGTTATTGAGCTAACATCAGATTAAAAGCATATTTGATATGCATGCTACTGCCCATGTATGGAAGCTTGGAATTTGGAAGTGATTATATGTGTTATAAATGAATTTTAAATTTTTAACCCATATATATGTGCATGTGTTTATAGATAGATGTACACATATATGCATTGTCAACTATAATCCAAAAAGCTGGATGAGCTACAATGAGGCAAACATGAACTCTTTAAGTAATCAGGAAAATCTTAAAAGAGATTTGAAGAAACACCTTTTTAAACTCAGATGTAATTGTATTCATTAATTAACAAAACGAAGCTTTACTTTGTTCTCAGGCAGATCTGTCACCCAAAGTTTCCAAAGTATAATTAGATTACAGTTCAAAATCCGGCTTACTTAGACCATAACATGTATAGACAAATTGTTCCTCAAATTTAATAGAAACTAATTTTACTAACTATCTGGTAGGAACTTTATTGGCATTGCTCCAAAAATCAGCCATTCACAAGCATTCTCTTGGGTTTATTTTTACTTTTGTATGTGTTCATTTAAATAAACTTTCTTCACGAGTTTCCACTGTTTCATTATATTACAAACTTTTGTTATAAATTGCATGTGTATTTGTATACTTGGAATTTTCTGTTGTTTGTTTGTTTTACCTTCAATGTTTGAGTAAAGTTTATCCCTATCGGTCTTTTACTCACTTTGTTAATAGTTCCTGCCTATTTAGAAAAATCTGTCTTAATCCTGTATATGAAATTCTACAGCTGTAAAACCAGCTTTTTAAATTATAGTACAGCCTCATAGGGTTATTGTGAGGATTAAATTAAATAAATAATCCATATGAAGAGTTTAGAAAGTGACAGCTACGTGGTAAACAGTCAAAAAATAAAGAGTAATGTTCTGTTTTGGTGTTTAATGCAAATAAGGAAATACAGCCTCTTTGATTTCATCAAACTACTAGATACACAATTAGTACACAGATTTGGCTCTTAATAGCTCCTAAAGCCTAATATGTTAGACTTCCAAGAACTTCCTCAGTTTTTACCAGGATTCTTGGGACCAAAATAACCATTCTTCAGTCATTTTAAGATTTTTAAAATCAGCACAGTCCACATGCCCTCAGTAGGGATTCCCTATCAACATACTATCTTTGAGTCCCCACCTAGTGATCCCAGATAAAAAGAATATTTGTTTTACTTGTTTTTATTCCATTTGACTGATAAAATGCTGGAATTTTTTCTGACTTTACCTGCAAAATTGGGGGTTGGAAAGAGGAATGGAAAAGAAAAAGATTCTGTACAGAATGCAAGCATTTAGGTACCCTTCAGATGTTGTTAACAGCCAGGTACTTTTCCCTAAACAATTAGGATAGACTAATGTACATCTGCCCAGGGAAAATCCTGTCACCTAAACTTTGGGGAGAATAAGTACTAATTTATATGAAGAGGTAAAAAGCATTTAATAGAAGCTTAAGTGGGAACTTTGCTGGCCATACCAGTGTGACATAATATGGCCTATGTTGCCATATATTATTTATCTTTTTGTGAATGTGCTTTGTCTCAACTATGTATTTTTTAAACCCTCATAAGCAATTATTCTATATCTCTAAAGCACAGGCCTAGCATAGTATTTTGATAATAATTAGCATACAATAATTTGTTGATGATGATAGTGATGAAAGTGACAAAATTGAGCAAACTCAGTGAGGGAATTGATGGAAGATGGCAGTATCTTGTGAATATTGGAACTAGGAAATCTGGGTCAGGGTTATTGAAAAAGGAGAATAAAAATCAGAATAAGAATATAAAGAACATATAGTAGAATAAGTTACTTCTTGATTTTGTTATTTCATATTTTCTTGCCCATTATGTCACATAAGGACTTAAAAAATGGATGCAACTTATTCTTCATGTTACCATAGTTAGGCTTAAATGTCTGACTGTTGGAATATTTTAGGAAGAACCTGAGACCTTTAGAAATGATTGTATGTGAAATGCTGAGAGCATGGGAATGCTTGAGAGCTAATCTGAGTGTTCTTAAGCCAATCACAAATGCATTTTGGATCATATATCAATTTATGGAGATGTGAAAAGAGAGTAGGAGAAGGACAACTTAAAAATTAAGAGAATTGAGTGCTATAGTCCAGTACATCAGTCCATTAGTTACCTATGCATAGTCACTACTGAGGGATGTTTAAGGGATGTTTCTTATTAGTGAAAGGGAGGAGGGCATGGATAACATACATTTTAGAACTAAAAATGAAGTACTACATATTTATAGTGGAAATTTGGGGGAAATAGAGAAAAAGAAGATAAATAAGTCACTTAACATTTTGGCATAAATGTCTCCTTTTTCCTATTCCTAAATACACTGATATGTAAGTTTTACTATTTTTTTAGCATATGTTTTATGATCTGCTTTTCACTTACTATCCAATTAATACTTCCCCATATCATTAAATAGTCTACATAATTTTGAATTGCTGCATAGACTATGTTCCATCCTTAAGATGTACTGTGGTTTAACTGATCCATATTGTAGATCATTTAGGTTGTTCTAAGTACTTTTTATTAAAACAGCATTGAATATCTCTATAGATAAATCTTTCTACATACCCTGATTATTTTCTTAGTATAGATTGCTAGAAAGGAACTTACCGGTCAAACTATATATGTTTTTAAAGGCAATTGATAGATATACCTGAATTCCTCTCTAGCAACACTATATTAAGATAATAAATACATACTAGGATTCTGAAGGTAGTCGAATTCTGTGTCTTACAGTATTCTGGATGAAACATAGCTGTGCAGAAGGGAAGACAAGGTTATTAGTAATACACAGAGTAAATAGTATTCTTTCAGCTGGTGGGGTTAAGGAGTATTATTGCGAATTAATTGTGCAAATGTTCTAATTGTACAAATGAAAATTTTATAAAATGAAATAGTGCTTTATACCCTGTACGAAGTATATTAATGATATGATTTTGTTGTAGTGTTACATCAAAATGAAATTATGTAATTTGAATACTGAATTTTTTGCATATTTAAATGTTTTCACTTTTTTTTTTTTTTTTTTTACCTCTAGCCACATTAAGAAGATCCCTAACAGTCATTTCTCAGCAATAATATAGTCAACTGATGTAACAATGGTCCTAATATTGGGACGAAGACTAAACAGAGAGGATCTCGGGGTGCGTGATTCACCAGCAACCAAGCGTAAAGTTTTTGAAATGGACCCTAAATCCCTGACAGGCCGTGAGTTTTTTGACTTCTCTTCAGGATCATCCCATGCTGAAAACATACTCCAGATATTTAATGAATTCCGAGATAGCCGCTTGTTCACAGATGTTATCATTTGTGTGGAAGGAAAAGAATTTCCTTGCCATAGAGCTGTTCTCTCGGCCTGTAGTAGCTACTTCAGAGCTATGTTTTGTAATGACCACAGAGAAAGCCGAGAAATGTTGGTTGAAATCAATGGTATTTTAGCTGAAGCTATGGAATGTTTTTTGCAGTATGTTTATACTGGAAAGGTGAAGATCACTACAGAGAATGTACAATATCTCTTTGAAACATCAAGCCTCTTTCAGATCAGTGTTCTCCGTGATGCATGTGCCAAGTTCTTAGAGGAGCAGCTTGATCCTTGTAATTGCCTAGGAATCCAGCGCTTTGCTGATACCCATTCACTCAAAACACTCTTCACAAAATGCAAGACTTTTGCATTACAGACTTTTGAGGATGTGTCTCAGCATGAAGAATTTCTTGAGCTTGACAAAGATGAACTTATTGATTATATTTGTAGCGACGAACTTGTTATTGGTAAAGAGGAGATGGTTTTTGAAGCTGTCATGCGTTGGGTCTATCGTGCTGTTGATCTGAGAAGACCACTACTGCATGAGCTCCTGACACATGTGAGACTCCCTCTATTGCATCCCAACTACTTCGTTCAAACAGTTGAGGTGGACCAATTGATCCAAAATTCTCCTGAGTGTTATCAGTTGTTGCATGAAGCAAGACGGTACCACATACTTGGGAATGAGATGATGTCCCCAAGGACGAGGCCACGAAGGTGAGAAGACTGTTTGCAAATTAACTGCAATATAAGTTTTTGTTTTAAGAATATTATTAAACCTGAATGTAATCTCAATGTAGTCATTTATATGTACTGCCTACATGTGGATTTATATAATTGAAGATTCGTTTTGAATTACGTAAATCATTACAGTGTCTCTCCCAATGAAGACTAGATTCAACAATAGCATTTTTTGTTGTTGCTGTTGTGAGCTATCAGAGGATTTTACAAAGGGTCTTTGAAACTGCATGTCTCTCCATGTTTTACTAATTTCTCATAACCTTTGTAGGGTCCCAAAACATTCCACTTTCCTTTCCAGAGGGTCTTTGGATGTAAAGTAGCTAAAGACTTTCGTAGCCTCTTTTGGACTGCCCAACCTATAAAAAACAATAGCACATTCACAGGCTAACCCTTTTCCTAATAAATAACATGAAATATAGAGGTGAAATAAGTAAGCTGGTAGGCATTGAGTAGATTCTCAGATGTAAAGCCTAAGCCTCGGGTCTTTTCTCATTGCCATAGTTACTGTATGTAGTGTCAATCTTGATTTAAAATTTTTTTCTGATAAAAATGATATACAGAATTTGGAAAATTCGTTATGTTAAGGGGTAGGAATGCAATTAAGATTGTATTATGTATCTTACAGTGGGTTACTTCTATAAAACATCTATAGATTTTTAATTCAAACTGTAGAAAAATAATCTCTATGCCTTAGTAAAAGAAGGAAGAGTATTAAACATACAGTCAGCCCTCTGTATCACCAGATGTGAAACCCAATCATGGATTAAAAATATGAGGGGAAAAATAATCCCAGAAAGTTCCAAAAAGCAAAACTTGAATTTGCCGCACACCAAGGACTCCAGTGAATCCACAAGAATGAAGTGATGTGTAGGCACACCCTGCTATAGCCTACATGTAAATATAAGTTATATGCTACTACTATGCCATTTTATATAAGGGACTTGAGCATCCACGGAGTTTGGTATCCGAGGGGGTCCTGGAACCATGGATACCAAGGGACGACTCTCTTTTTACTGTGAATAAACAAGAAATGGTATTGTGAGAAATATTACAGTAATAACAAAGCTAAGATTGGGGTTTTTTATTGTGATAAAATAAATTTTTAAAGATAAAAAAATTACTGTCTTAACCATATTTAAATGTACCATTCAATAGTGTGAAATACATTCACATTGTTATGAAACTAGTGTTCATTTTTATTTTCCCATACCATCTCCATTTTTCCTGTGAATTTGCTATAGCATAGCTCTCAAACCACATTTTTAACTTTAATTTTGAATATTATTGTTTTGGAGTGTGATTAAAACTAAGCATATTATGAGATAGCATGTCTAAAATCTACAATTTTGGATATAGCAAAATTTAATCTATTTCATCATATGTAAAATGAGAATGATGATAGTGTGCTTGCTTTACAAATTTTATCATGGAAACTATTAAATACAATAATCCTTAAGGTCCTCAGCATAGAAAGTGGTACACAGAAAGTGCTTAAAAATTATTAGCTATTGTTATTTATATAGTATACTGTAGGTCTGACCCACTATAAGAAAAACCCCAGTACTTGATAGTCTAAACTTTTTATAAATTGGATATAATAGTGCATAATTATTATTACAAAAATATTAATGTAATATCTCTTTGCATTAGGGTTAGAATACATTTTTTTCTTCAAAGTCAGCTGACTTAGGTCTGTTACATCTCAACAAAATGAAAAAATCAGCTGACTTTAGTTTTAAAAAATAAGTTTTCTAGGAAATAGAAAATATTTTACTCTTAGTCTCTTAACCAAGGACAAAAAACAAATGATTTTTTTCTGTAAATATGCGGATTTTTTTTTAAGTTTCTTTTTCTCTTTTAAGGACTATTAAGAGACACTGAGCTTAAGAATGTGGAGAGACCACGGTTCTTAAATGTGTTAAGAAAGCTAAACAACTTTGGGGCTGTTCCAGTACTTTTCTAGATATATAGCAATCTCTTCAAGGGGAAAATCATGCATTTTTCCAGAGTCCCCTTGTAGCAGAAGAATGTTTTGGGGTCAAACAGTGCTAATAATACCTATCCTGCATATCTCATAGGATAGAATAGTTGTAAAATCAAAATGAGTCATTTATTATTAAATATTATTTATAAAGTACAGCCTGAATGAAATCAGATTGTAGCCTAAGGGTAATTAGGTTAGGTAATAAATAATTTTCCTGGTTCACTTAATTATTTAATTTACAAAAATTTATTTTACATCTAATTTTTAAGGGAACCAATTCATTCCATACAGTGAAACACATCTGTATAAAAGATTGCCATATCACCTTTCTTTAGGAGGAAAGTAGAAAAGAAACGAACTATAGTTATATTGAACTTGCAGACTGTTATAAATATAATGGCAGATATTTTATGTAGACATTATGTGAGGAATGTAAAGAGGAATCCTTTATTTTATAACTCTATCATCAACTTCTGTCCCTATATTCTGTCTTTCATTCATTTGTTACTGCGCTTTAGTACCAATCACTAGGAATTTCATTATCTGAACAATGTGTATTATTTGTACAGGTTCTCATCTTTCTGAGAAACTCCAAACTTCTTTGAAAAAGGAGTGATGTCTCCACTTCAACTGCAGTTCACTCCTCTGACTTCTGCTCCAGTCATTCTACTGAAACTCCTCTCAATCAGGTCGTTACTGACCTTTATTATTTTCTAGACACCTCTTTTCAGTCTTTATGCAGCTTGATCTCTCATTAGGATTTGACATTACTAATTGCTTTAATCTCTCTTGAAATCCTCTCCTCCTTTAGCTTGTGGAGCACCATTTTCCTCATGGTCCTCTTACTTCTCCAGCTGCTCTTTTTCAGTTTGATGGTTCTATATCTAGTCTTGGAAATGTTTATAGTCCCTTTGGTTCACATCTCTTTGTCTTGCCTTATACATTATCCTAGGTGATCTCATCTGTTCTCATTGTTTTAATTACTGTGCATGCTGTTGACTATCAACCTATGTCGCCAGCCCAGACTTTTCTCTTTCATTCATTCATTTATTCATTCAGCCAATGTTGAAATTTTATACATATTTTTTACTTAAGGGTGCATCTTTATAAAAATAATATAGGCAAAATAATATCACAGTTAAAGTTAATAATAATTCTTTAATATTATCTAATGCCCAGTCCATATTCAAATTCCCCCATCTTTCCCAGACTGTTCTTTAATGTAGCTGGATCCAGACCAGGATCATTCATTGTATCTGCTTATTTCCATGAAGTCTTATTACAGAACAATTTCTTTTTTTGTGATTCTGACTTGTTGATGGGCAAGTGGTCCAGGAAAAATATTCTGCCTTCTGTATTAGTCTGGTTGCTTCCTTATGGTGTCATTTAGCTGCATTTAGCTATGTTTCCTAGAAACTGGAAGTTGGCTCTGCAAGCTTCAGCTTAATAGAGTAGAGACCAGTTAAATATATTGACTAGAATTCATCCTAGGTGATGCATCACTTTAGGAGACACAACATACCTGGTTGTCTTAACCATTAGCAATGCAAAGATTAATTCCTGATTAGGGTGATGACAGTCTGATCCCACCACAGTACATACAGTTAGGTTATACTCTTCACATCAGCCAATAATTCTTTAGTGTTTATTTGTGTTAAATATTCTCCAGAGCTTAATACACACTGGATATTCTACCTGTATATACCCACATGTCTCTTAAATGACAGAGAATACCCAAAGATGCATCCAAGAGCATGGAAATTTTGATAATCTGCACTGACAGTTGTAAACCTTTGGGTGTATGGAGAGAAAACAATGAAGTTCAATCACAGAAGGAATAAAGCTTAGGAACAATTGGTTTTTTAAATTAATATATATTATACAACTTTAAATCTCTGTACTAATACATAACAGTATTTTTAATAAACAGAAGTGTTAGTATCATGATGTATTTAGAATACTGGCTTCATTCAGAATCAGACAGCCCTGATTGACTCTGGCTCTACACAACTAGTTAATTCCTTGACCTTGGGAAGGCACTTTAACTTCTCTTTATATCAGTTTACTCATCTTTAAAATAAGCATAATACTACCTATCTTATAAGATTGTTGTAAGGATGGGAGATGTCATGAAAAAATGCATAACCTAGCATTTGATGCAAAAATGCCTAATAAAAATGATTGGTAGTTTCATGAAGATAATCAAAATACATTTTAAATTTATGCTATACTTTTATAGAATAGGAAATGTGTTTGAGAGGTAGAAATGCTCACTATCAAATGGTTTATTTTAAGCATAAATTGTTCATATTTATAAGAAAAAAAATCAGTGCCCTTTGACACACTCCATTGATCAACAGAGATTGCTAAGCTTTAAAAATCTACTTACTACCTCTTGTCTAATAATCAGTTCCTATATAATGAATATAGGAACATAACTGCCATAAATAGGACAAGATTCAAGTTCCTATTAGAAACCAGTTGAGAAAACTAAGATAAAGATTCTTTTTAAAGAAATAGTGTTTTAATATTATTTAATAAATCCCTTCATTTTTTATTTTCATAAATGATAAAACTGAGGAACAGTTAAGCGAGCCATCTTGCTCTTGGGAACAGAGTTACTTAGTGACAGGGTCAGGGCTAAAATTCAGTGTTCTGAATTTTTGTTCCAGTCCCTCTTAGTAATATGATTCTACTAGATTATAGGATGCATTTTTATATGTTAATTCATTGTTATTTTGAACTTAAACATTTTTACATCAAAGTATGTGTTGTAAGTTTCCCTCTACCTACCCTTGATATGTCGGTTCTTCCCAAAAGAGACCTGTTACTAGATATTCGAACTCTTTTAAGAAATATTCTTTGCATATAGAAGTGTGTGTGTGTGTGTGTGTGTGTGTGTGTGTGTGTGTGTGTGTACATACTTCCCTATTTTGTTTATACAGATGGCAAGGTACTACACTCAGTTTTGCACCTTTTTTTTTAATCACTTAAAACTATGTTGGAAATTGTTCTACATCACCACATTTAGGTCTTTATTTTATTATGGACATTTTCAGATTCATTCTTTTTTAAAAGCTGTATATGACTCCATTTACGGATACCATAATTTATTTGATTCATCTCTTAATTATGGACATTTAGGTTGTTTCTAGATTTTTGCTGTTACAAACAATGCTCGGTGAATATTCTTGTACATATGTCTACATACACACACTAGTGATTTATAGCATGAATTACTAGAAATGGAATTGTTCAATCATAGGATATGTGCATTTTTAGTTTCGGTAGATACTCTATAAAATTGTCTTCCAATCTATACTTCACTCAAAGAGCCATCCCTTCTCTTAAGAGCTTAAAGTCTCATATCTCTATTTTACTCCATTATTTTAGTTTGATGGCTTGGTTTTCAGATAATTTTTGAGTCTTGGATAGGTGAATAGACTATATCTCTAACATCTCTCCCTATTCTCTCCCAACTTCTCACTATATGGAAACATACTACCTTTCCTATTGTGTTTTTTTTTTCATATATTCAGTTATTCTTCCCATTAGCCAGAATAACCTTTCAACCCTTTTTTGTTGGTGATAGTTTGGCAATTCACCTGTCTCTGGCGTATTTGGCATTAATAATAAGTGAGTTTGTTATTTCAGCCAGTTCTGTATTTCACCTTTTGAGATTCTTAACCTGGTAATTAATACGCATTTTGTTGATTTGGTTTAAAATAGGTTGTGAATTTATGATTATTTTACCTTTCACATAAATCAAAGAATATGATCTTTTAATTTGATCTTAACTTTATGATAAAAAAATATTTAAAAATATATTTATCATTGTAAAAAAATGGATAATTTGATTGTCATACTTTCCTAGGAACAAATGGTGAGACTTAGTACCATAGCAGCAAATATTTGTTATTTCATCACAACAGAAAATCAGAATTTTCACTTTAAATCATTAATAAAGTAAAGTAGCATTCACTGTAAATGTAGATTGTATGAGTATCCAGAATTTGATTCACCTTATACTATTATCTTGACTGCCTTTTTGTTCTAGTAGCCATTATCAGTTAGAGTATCTTATTTCTTGTAAGGCAATCAGCTCAGCTTGAGATAAATATTTTCCCAAGATCAAGAAATAAAAATAATGGCTTTATTGGTTTAACAGTCTCTAATGAGAATACCAGACTCGTCTCTAATTAGGTTAAAAGCCATTTGGCTGCAAATAGGAACTTCAGTGCAGGTAAAGCTACTACTAGTTTGCTGATTCTATCAAATAAATGCAAATTCCAGCAGACACTGAAATGATCCTTTGTTTAGTGGGACTAAATCTTTTAGCCATTAGCTTTTTGTACTGTTTTCCTTTCTCATTCCAAGGAACAAAAACAACACAATACATGTTTATTGGGCCAAGAAGTCTTGAAATAGGCAAGCAAATTCAAGCAAAGGGAAAATATAAAATAAAATGCTATAAGGAATGTATAAAACAGTTCTATAATATATCATAATTACATTGATTTTACATTAAAACAATTAGAAGTTTTCAAATCCTAGTTACAGTATTCAGCAATTTTTGTTTTGTCAATCAACAAGGCTTTAAGGAATATCAAACAAATTTGTCTTAGAGGTATTTTAAGTATGATTTTAGAAAATGATACTTCAATGGAAAGAAAGAGTCACTAGTTATACTACTAAGTGATTATTGCTCTCCTCTGTTTGCTTTTAATATTTTCATTTTGGAATCATTTGGAAAATGGTAAACATTATTGATAATATTTGGAGTCCTGATAATGTTTTACTGTGTACTAGGTCAGGGTTATATAATTTTCTGGGTTCCTAAAAGTAATTTTTATTGCATCTATGAACAAAATTCTTTTCTACGGTATATGTTTCTGATTTTATAATGGAAAAAGTATGCTTGGCATGGAATAGGTGAATCATTTAATTAGCTGTGAGTAAATGGAGCTAAAATATAGCAGCTCTGTTAAAGGGACATATCAGTATTGCTAAATTTTGTTTTTTTCTAGTGTAATTGTGAAACATCACACTAAAACTACAAATCAGTGTTCTGTTGTGGTCTTTTTTTCCTTCCACATAAGAGACAAGAGATTGTTAGCATTTTTCTTTGTGAGACCTAAAATTGTAGCAACCATAGAATGCAATTACAAGACTTTTTCATTTTAATTACATTTGTGAAAAGAACATAAAAGTCAAGTTGCTTTAAAATTCCAAAACTATCTATTGACCCTTATGAACAAAAAAAGCTTGAATAAGCTCTGTTTTCCCTGTCTCTATCTAAATTTAAACTACAAAATAAAAGAAGCCAGTGTTTAATGTAAACTTCTTAGTACCCTTAAAAGTTGTTTTCTTCTACTCTAAGAATAGTCCATGCTCATTATCGTTTTGAAAAATTGTGTTGATAGAAAATGGGAAGCCACACAATCCAGAGACAACCACCATTAGCATTTTGATATATTCTTTCCAGATACTTTTTTTAAGGTAGTATTGATTGTACCTTATGTACAGTTTTTTATCTTGCTTTTTTTAAACATTCTTTATTATAACTTTGTTAACATTTTTAGCAACTACCGACATTTTGAGTTGGAGTACCTTAATTAACTTTTAAAAAGTTATTTTAAAAAATAATTTGTGAACATACATATATACAATCCTGTCACTTAATGACAGAGATACATCATTATGCAAACATCATAGAGGTCACTTACACAAACCGACATGGCACAGCCTACTATACACCTAGGCTGTATGGTATAACCTATTGCTCCTGGACTCTAAGCCTCTACAGCATGTTACTGTACAAAGCAACATAAGATTAAATCAAACACAAGAGAAAATGATACAATCAAAAGATGTAATAAACATAAGATGTATGAGGCTACTGCTGACATAACATGGCATACTGTTTTACAGCAAACTTTTTAATAAGTAGAAAGAGTACACTCTAATGGTAAAAAGTATAGTAAACCTATAACATGGTTGTAAACCAATAACAGTCATTTATTATCATTTATCATCAGTTACTACATACTATACATTATTGTACATGCTATACTTTCATAAGACTAGCAGTGCAGTACATTTCTTTACACTAGCATCACCATAAACACACAGGTAACATGTTGCGCTGCTACATTTTTAGCTCCATTATAATTTTATGAGACCACCCTTCTATGTGCAGTCTGCTCTTGACCAAAATGTTGACATGTGGTACATGACTCTACTCCTTTAAAGGGTATTAGATTATACTGTGAATTAATTATTTTCGAACTAGCAATCTGATGAAAAAGCACCATTTTCCTACACTTAGGAAAAGTGTATCTTACCTCTTGTGGTTATGCATATCTGGATTGCTACAAAACTTTATTTGAAAGTCATCCTTAATATTACCAGGGTTCCATTAGAGTTAGTAGGATCTTTGGATTGCTTTACATTTTAAGGCAAAAAAAAAAAAAAAAATACCCATAGGAATTTTCTGTGGAAAAATATCACTAAATCCCTTGTAAATATTCTCAAAGTAATAATTGGTAGCCTGTATTATTTGGCACATATGCATAGAGAATAAGTTTAACTGTCTATAATAACTCCACTTTCTTTATAATAGTATGTTGTTAGGATTTTAAACAACCTTGAGTATATTTAAATTTATTCATTCTTATAATTATTTTAGGTCAACTGGCTATTCTGAGGTGATAGTTGTCGTTGGAGGCTGTGAACGAGTTGGAGGATTTAATCTTCCATACACTGAGTGCTATGATCCTGTGACAGGAGAATGGAAGTCTTTGGCTAAGCTTCCAGAATTTACCAAATCAGAGTATGCGGTCTGTGCTCTAAGGAATGACATTCTTGTTTCAGGTAAATAAAGAATTATTATAGTAGCTACTTTTAATTTGAATTTGGCTGTTTGAAATGATGATAGTGTCTCAAAAGAAAACAGTGAAAGTGGGCATGCCCACTTTGGGTTTATACAACAAATAAAACCAAGAATGACTTTTTGCTTTTAAAAACACACAAGGTATTACAGAGTGATTTACAAAAGATTCACCAGACAATGCCTTTAATCATATCATATTTTAACTGTTCTCAGATGCAAATAGAACATGATATAAGCTTTTAAACTTTTATTTATTTACTTTGTTTTAAGAAACACATTAACGTATGCAAAGTCAGAAGTGCTCATGGACTTCAGCATTTCTAACCCACCCTTATTTTCTGAAGTTCTCCCCAAAGTTTATGAGATAGGATTTTCTTTAAAATTCTTGAACTTTTTAAATAATATGTGATATGTTACCTCTCAAATCAGACAATAAAATGACAGATTTATACAAAATATAACTACAGTATCTATGGTCTGAAGTCTGTAAATTGGTTGACTAATTTTACCAGTTTTGCAGGTTGCTATATTACTACACATTGAACAGTGTAACAATATATGTTTTTTTGGTACAATGGTATGCTTTTTAAAAAATGGGTGGTTTTTAAAAAATCCTTTTAAAATAATTCTGTTGTTTGCGCACTTCTGATGATATCTGACTCCTAAAATTAACTATGGTTAAAATTAACAATGCATTTGTAAAATTCATAGTCTGCATTTTCTTATTTGGGATCTGTAATTATTATTTCTTGAGATAACAATTGGCAAAGTTTAAATCTGCTCTGTGGAACTATTTCTATTAATCTTTAAGGGGTCCTTGTTTCACTTATTGAACTGAATTCTCAAATTCTTGGACTGGGTGAATAAACCCCATATTTATATGCATATATTATTGTTGGCATATATGTATATTGTATGTGCATTTTTTTCATTTAAAGGTGGAAGAATAAATGGCCGTGATGTCTGGATTTATAATTCACAATTAAATATTTGGATCAGAGTTGCTTCTCTAAATAAAGGCAGATGGCGTCACAAAATGGCTGTCCTCCTTGGTAAAGTAAGAGAAACCACTTTTTATTACTATTGCTGGTACATTTCCAAAATAAATACCGCAGCTGAATCCTTCATTTTAGTCACCCTCTGGGTATTTTGGATTCAAACTGTATTTCCTTCCATTTCTAACCTCAGTAGATAAACTGAAGATATAAACAGTTTGACACTGTACTTTTGAATGGATATTTTGTTCTCCCAATTTGGAGTTCGTGGCAGTGCAGCACATTTCTCTTTTCATGCACCGTTGGAGTCTAAATGCCTAAGAAGCACTGGGAAAATAAAGGAGTTACATCAAGCACAAAAACAGGCCAATGTCTAATCCAAGCAGTCTTTTTCTTTTTACTGACTTGGGCAGTCAGGCAGAGATATATTTATCTAGAGTAATGTTATTTTATCTTTTTTATTTGTATAAGTAGAGAACAAACAAATTGAAAATAAATGGTAAGATAAACTCACCAACATATTTTAAAAATTCTTATTGAATGCAGATAATACATATTATAAAAAATGTACATAATTTGATTCTTAACCAATTGCTGTCCTTAGGAACTTGAGAATCACTTGTGGACTAGTGGTTACAAACTTAAAAAGCAGCTACACCCTCTTTTTAAAAGTTAAATCTAATTTTAAAAATTTATTCTATAAAACATAAAAATATAGCAATTATACCAAGGGTTAACATGGCCTCTTTAGCTTTTCCCTTTCTCCGTCTCTGCCGGCTCCTCCCAAGCCACCTAAAATTAATGAACTATTTAAGTAAAAGCAGCATACTTGGCTTGCACATATATTTTTGACGGTCCTCTAGCACAGTGGTCCCCAACCTTTTTGGCACCAGGGACCGGTGCTCCTATGAGAATCTAATGCCTGATGATCTCAGCTGGAGCTGAGGCGGTGATGCTAGCACTGGGGAGTGGCTGCAAATACAGATGAAGCTCAATCACTCGCCCCACCCACCTCACTCATCTCCTGCTGTGCAGCCCAGTTCCTAACAAGCAGTGGACTGCTACTGGTCCATGGCCCAGGGGTTGGGGATCTCTGCCCTAGCAACCCTAGTACCTCTTAGGCACTCCTCTGGAGACATTTTAGAGCCACCAATGAGAAAAGAAAACAGCTCTAATGGAAACAGAGATGGTGCCAGGAACCCTTCCCACTCAGCCTCCCATCAGTCCTTTTCCCCTCCCCCTTATTGCCACAGAGGCTTCCTGAAATGTCTGTACTGTAGAATACTAGAGCTTCTCAAAGCACAGTTAGAAAGCTACTGTCAGTTCCTAAGGATATTGATCTAGTATGCTGCTGCTGTTCAAGGTCATTGAAATAATGAGGACTTTGAGAGAGATGTAATAGAAATAAAATATTTTCTAAACTGACTGATTTGTCATTCCCTACTGTGTTATATGTAGTTTTGGTAGCTATGTCTCAAAAATGACAGAATATTACTAAAAGGGGGCAGTTAAAATAAGGGATTGGAAAGAGATTATTTCTGACTAAAAGAGTTACAGTTATTTAGTCTGGACAAACAAAGGTAATGAAAATGATGATATCTCAAATGCTATATATGGATTGGTGAACACAAATTTCTTTGAGAAATATTAGTATACTTGTCTTGAAGGTACTCAAAACTTGGAATCATTAAATCAAGAAATTAGAGGAATCATTCCTACCTTACACAATAAGTACTCAATCCTAAAAGTTACATTATCTTAAAATTTACAATATAGGCTGAATTCAAACCTATAAAATTATTTACATTTATAAAATCTGTCAGTTAAGGAACCCTAGGTTAATTTGGAATATAGAATCTTAAAGCAGGAAGGAATCTTAGAGAAAACTTAATGTACCTTTTTTAAGTCATAAACTGAATCCAAAGAGATTAAGTCACTTGCTCAAGGGTACACAGAAAATGATGAAGCAGGAGCAAAAGCTCAGATTTTCTTAATCCAGAGGCCTTTTATCTTGAAGCTCACAACATGTATTTTTAATTTATGCATGTGTAAAAGTAGTATTAAAGTTTAATCCTCAAAATTATATTATGGGATAACTGCTATTATTGTCCACATTTTTAAATTGAGGAAATTAAGACTAAGTCTCAGAGAGGATAAGTAAACTGCCCAAGATCTCACATTGTGTAACTGAGCCACATATGAACACTTCCTCTCTTGACTTCAAAGCCTATATCCTTGGTTGGTACATCATACCACAGTTTCCATCCCCCTTCTAACTGCATAATTTGAGTAAATTACTTAACCTCTCTGAGCTGTATGGTATTGGGAGAACAAACCCACCAAAAGATCATTTTAACATAATGTGAGAAATACAAGATAGTAATGGCTTTGGCTACTATAGAAATTGTAACACAAAGATAAATTGTGGACAGACTTTGAATGACAATGTATAAAATTTGGCCTTGACCCTTAGACATTCATTGTTGAACTATTAAAAGGAGTTGATGAGGTGTTTTGGGAAGATTAATCTGTGGTTTAGAGTGGAAGCCAGAAGATTAATTGAGAGGTATGAAATGACATGGACCCTGAAGGAAGATAGTGGCGATGGGAAACAAAAAGAGGGACAGATGAGAGAGACACTGTAAAAGACTCAGTAGGTCATAATAGTTAATTAGATATGGAGGGAAGAGTTGATGATGACTGTCCATTAAAAGAACTGTGGGTGTTAAACTGGACAGCACCTTTAAGTTAAAAGTTTCTTACATAGCTCATGATGTTCTGGACTGTTTTGCAAATAAATCATTTAATAAATGGTTTGTTGATTAGTTCATCTGGCATATAAAGATATTAATTTGCCCTACCTTCCTCATATTTGTGAAAAGAAAATGTATGTGAAAGCCCTTTGAAATATACAGTATAAAGTTCACTATATGTCAGAGAGGCTAAAATGAAGAAAAAGATAAGCCCTGCCTTCAAAGACCTTATAGTCTAGTAATCCTTACCTAATATTTTAGTTTCATAGCTTTATTCCTTTATCATAATCAAATATTTTCATTATCCATTTTGAGCATTTAAGCTAAATCATGTAATTCTCAACTTGAGCAGTACCATCCCTAAGGAGGTGAAAATTTGTTCTTGAGAGGGTGAAAAAAACTGTACTGTTTCATAGATAAAGCACAGATATATATATATAGTACATAAACAGATATACAGTTATCTGTGGTATTAAATTTTCATTGGAGGAGGCTATTATTAAAAAAAAAAAGTATAAAAAGACTCCTTGATGGTGGTAAGAGGATGAAATTTTTCAAAAAGTTCCAGAAACTGAGCTAAATATATTGCAATTATAATTATCAAGGGCTCTTTATGGAGAGAGATCATTTACTTCTTTAGCCAACTAGTTCAAAATTCAGACTTTCGATAATTTAGATTTTTCCTTGTATTTTACATATAGGTATATGTTGTTGGAGGCTATGATGGGCAAAACAGACTTAGCAGCGTAGAATGTTATGATTCCTTTTCAAATCGATGGACTGAAGTTGCTCCCCTTAAGGAAGCAGTGAGTTCTCCTGCTGTGACTAGCTGTGTAGGCAAATTGTTTGTGATTGGTGGAGGACCTGATGATAATACTTGTTCTGATAAGGTAAGCCATGTTCTCTTATAGAAATTACCAATGATATATACAAGAACAGAAATGCAGAAGGCTCATCAAGTAGGTAGCAAGATCCCTTAGGCGAAGGGCCTTTTAAAAACTGATACTTTATGCTTTGTGGGGAAAACATTAAATTTCAAGTTACTAAAGTGAGATCCTTATATAGCTAATAATTTGCTGTAAAAAGCATGGTCCAATCTTTTTGAAATGAGACTAATCTCAATGTTGAGAACTTATACTAAATAAATTGTTTTAAACCTTTTGCTTCTGTAGTCTTAAGAATCAAAAAATTGGAAGTGAATTAGCAAAGGGTTAGACAGTAACTAATTATACTGCTTCCAACTGGGTCATTTTCTGCAGTCTTTAGAAGTATTTTTAGAATAAAGAATAGGAGAGGAAACCTCTGTAATATAAATAGAGGATGGCTCAAAGTTGTTGCCTTATGCCACTCTGACATCAGTAAATACCATGTTCATTCTGGAAACAGGTTATCTATTGTCTAATAGGTTTAGCAATAGTTAGCTGAATTTTGTCAATTAATTTTTTTCTAAATTAACTTTTAATATAACGTGGTCAAAAGTTACATATTTAAAATTTGTTAATCCAGAATTTGTGTTGATTCAAATTATACTGAATTGAGATTTACTTGTGTTCTTTTGAAAAAAGGGCTCCTTAAAAGTGTAAAGAAATTATTTTCATATTGAAGCATAGAATTCTATATAACACAACTTTTTGTTAATTTTACTGGAAATAAGTCAAGCAAACCTGATAGCCATTCATCCTAGAATGAATCTGTTACTTTATTCCGCTTCATAGTAATAAGTTTGTATTTACTTTGAGAATTTCATAATTCAGACATTTCACTATCAAGCTAGCCTCCCTTAATTCTGTGAATTAATGGGATTTGATTTTTAATCATATTTCTATATACTGGTTAACCTTTTATTAAGCAAATTTACACTTTTGTTTAAAAATTTTAATTAAATATTTCTATATATTATTAGGTTCAGTCCTATGATCCAGAAACCAATTCTTGGCTACTTCGTGCAGCTATCCCAATTGCCAAGAGGTGTATAACAGCTGTATCCTTAAACAACCTGATATATGTTGCTGGTGGACTGACCAAGGCAATATACTGTTATGATCCAGTTGAAGATTACTGGATGCATGTACAGAATACATTCAGCCGGCAGGTAATAACATAAAACAGTCCAAAAGAAATTGAATATAGGAGGGACCAAGTACATGATCATTATGAATATACTATAATTCCACTATTAAAATATTTCATGCGTGCTTGAATTATTTCATAATTTTTTAAAACTCCAGATAAAGCATATGGTATACCTGTTGTGAATTCCTTTCAAGGAATTGTTTTATTTAAATATTTTAACTTTTTACCATCCCATGGTGAAGTAGCTATTACACTTGGTCTGTTGATTTTTTCCCCTTGACATTTTTCAGAATCTTGTTTTGGTCCTTAGCCCTCTCTCTTGCATATTTCAAAAGATAAGAAATACTCTCAAACTGATTTTTTTCTTTCTGTAGCAAGAAGCTACTTTGTTGTGGGGTTTCTTTGTTGCTATAGTGGAAATGGCTGTGCTCAGTGTCTTCATCCACACACTCCAGCCTATATTTATCTCCCTACTTCCCCTCCAACCCCCTACTTCCCAAAGGCCTTCGCTCAGCATTTAATTCATGGCTCTACACTCCTTTCTTCTACCACCGAAATGCTTGATGGTTCTGATGCTGGAGATCTGGCTCTACCTATACTACTCTAGAGATGTTGTTCTCCCAAAGGTCATTACTAATACTCTCCCACTTTCATTCATATTCCTATCTTTTTCTGCCCAGCCCTTAAATATGGGTATTCCTCGAGCCTCTTTTCCCTGCCCTCTTCCCAGTTTATTCTCCATTCCTGAATGATCTCATCTACTGCCCAGTAGTGATGACTTCAAGTCTCTATCTCCATTAAAGCCTCTCACTTGTGCTCCAGACAAACTCCCAACTGCTTATTTGATATTTTCCATGGGTGTTCTTCTCCAAGCCTACTTTTTCTGTTTCAAAACAACCTAGTGAATGGAAAAACTCTGTATCTCCTTTACACTCAAAACACTTCTGACACCTGATATGTGGGTTTATTCTAACACCAATCAATTCTTTAATACAAGCTGAGTGTCTTACAATTCAGTTCATTTCTGACACTATCTACCTGGAGTTAGTGTTAAATTACACAAGATAAGGACTCAGTCCCATGTCTTAGACTGCACCTGCTTCAGATGCCAATCAAATCCTAGGTTGTCCCCAGCATTTATGACTGACTGGCTAGAAATCATAGTCCCCAGAACCCCCTTCTCAGGTTTGATAATTTGCTAGAACAACATTTACTTATGTTTGCCAGTTTATTATGTAATAAGGGATATTATAAAGGAGACAGATGAACACCCAGATGAAGAGGTATATAGGGTGAGGTCCAGAAGGGTCCTGAGCATGGGAGCTTCTGTCCTTGTGGAGTTGAGGTACACCACCCTCCTGGCACATGGATGTGTTCACCAACTTGCAAGCTCTCCAAATCCTGTACTTTGGGATTTTTATGGAGGCTTTATCATGTAGGCATGACCCATTATTAACTCAATTTCCAGCCCTTCTTCCCTTTCCAGAGAATAGGGAGTGGGGCTGAAAGTCCCAAGCTTCTGTTTATGGCTTGATCTTTCTGGTGACCAGCCCCTATCAAGAAGCCCACCAAGAGACACTTATCACCCAGGAAATTCCAAGGGATTAGGAGCTCTGTGTCAGGAACTGAAGGAAGAGAGAAATCTATGTATTTCCTGTTATTTCATACCTAGAAACTTAATTTTTTAGATTTTCCTCACTTTCTTTTAAATTGAATAAATCTAGCATATCAGTTCTATGTCCTCAGAGTTTCTCCTTTTCTTTTCAGTGTCTATTCTTACCTAAACTAAAACAATAATAATCTAGTATCCCTTTTTCTAATGCCTTGCTTCTTACCCCATTGTGCTGCCAGTTATTTTCCAACAAACATAATTATGTCTTTTCTCTGATTGGAAACCTACTGAATAAAATCCAAAAGTTTTCCCACTTCATTCAAAGTCTTCTGTTGTCTGACCTCTGCTTGCCTTTTCAGTTTCACTTTCTGCAACTTTACGCCAATTACATTAAATATCAGTTACTTGTATTCACTATACATATCTCCTATTTCTTGCCTTGGTTCATTCTGTTCTCTTAGCCTTTAATGCCTTTTCTGCCTTCTCTGCTTGTAATTCTACACATCTTTCGGACCACTCCATAGTTATAGCAAACTGAGATTATCTGTTCAGAATTGATGTCTTTTTTTTTTTTTTTTCCTTATCTGTCATTGCACTTACAACTCTATTATGGCAGTCATATATTCCTTTATGGGTATATAAATGTTTATTTTTATGCTGAAATTCAGTTGAGGATACTTCTTTCTAACTCATCTCTTACGTATCTTGCATTTATTGGTGCTTAGTAAATATTTATTGAATTAGTAAGCAAATGAGACAGTGAAGTAACAGAAGAACCTAATCTGAAGACAACTTTATCTACAAGTTACATAAGAGATATAGACTATAAGGACAATCAGTTGGGTTTGAGTATAACACAATTTTTCTAAAGTTGTCAACACTGAGATATAGCCTCTAATTAGTAATGTATTCAGAGTAAAATTTCCTCAACTGGTGAAAGGACATAGTAAGATCTTCAGCTTCATGATATAGAGGGAATATAATCTTCTATCCCTCCAATATCACATTTAAGTAAAATGAATCACATTTCTCTAGCTCAGTGACCTCTCCTGGAAGGGACAGTCCAACTCCGTAAAGGGGAGAGTGTGTGCCCTACAACATTAGAACTCACATTATGGTTAACATTCATCTGTGTGACAAATGTTTACACTTATTTCTATATTTTTTTATCAAAGCTATTTTCCATTGGTTTATTACAGTGACTATTTAAAAATATAATACATTTTCACTAAGAATTACTATTCATTTAGAACTTGGCTCTACTGTATAAAATTATAATAGGGCTTAGGAAGATAATTGCCAGCATCTAGCATAATGCAGGGCATACAATGATTATGTTCTTAACTAAATGATTGAGAAACAAACAACAGGACACACATGGCACATTTTCTCTATTTAGGCCATGAATAACAGTGACGTCAGAAATTTCAAGGAAAAAACATTTAGATCAGAAATATATTAAATCTATTTTAAAAACAAAGCACTGAAATTTAGGTCTAATATTCTATGTCAAGTCTCTTGAAGCAAACAATACTGAGATTTCTGGGATTATCTGTTCTCCCCTGTCCATTCTTACTACTAGTACCTTTAAGTATATCTTTGTATATATTATTGATAGGCAAATTTTGAACCATCTGTGTTTGCCTACCCTTTTAATGCTAATCAATGGAAAAGAATAAGTCAACTGTAACTTCATGGTAGACAGTTACTTAGCTCCAAGACTGTGTTTTTTTAAACATTTAGAAACCTGAATGATAACCAAAAAAAAAAGAGTGCAAAAATTAGCTCTTTTTTTGTAGCCCAAATGGACCCAGTATTTTCTTCATCTGTTCCTCCCCATCATGCTTCTTGACTTTGCATAATTCCAGAAGCCACAACTTGCTTAACTTTCACCAGAAACATCCTTTAAAAATTTGTGGGATTTTTTTTAAGTCAATGATGGATATTTTTTTTTAGCCTTCAGTAGACCAGGTATTTAAGATATCATTGAAGTTTAGAATATCAAATGAAAAGAAATCCGATTTCTTTTTCTTTATTGTTGGCATTTAAGTATTATTTAAAAATAACAATTAAGGAGAGGGGTTTTATTACAATATGTGGATCATGTTTCATTTTAGTCTTGAAAAATAACTTCACGTATTGATTTTTTTTTACTAGCTGCCATTACTCTTGTGATTCTCATAGAGCAAAATAAACTACTATATCTGGTACAAGTAATTTCCTGATAATGAATGCAAAACTGTTTTCAAGGTTGCTTGCTTCATTTAATTCTGAGCATGAATATCTGAAATGATATTAATAATAAGATCCTGTAATTATATAGTTTAAGAATCATCATCAAGGTAACTATAAGGTTCAATAGTGTAAAATAGTTGTGAAAGCTAAGGATGTCATTGTTTTTTATTGTATTCAGAACTTTTAGAATTTATAGAAACAGCTCATTGTGATTTAGATGAGAAATGTTATAGTTTGGCACATAATTGGTACAATTAATGGGTGGTATTCTGGATAATCTATTTATTAATGATAATTGGCCAAGTTATTCTGGGTATATAAAAACTCTTAATATAGGCATTTTTAAGTACTCACTAATTCTTTTAGACCTAAAGATAGTATCGTCTATTATATAAGTCTACCAGAATTTGATTTTTTTCTACAAGAGCAAAATTTATAGACATACAACAAATCTAGTCAAGTAAAAAATGTTTATTGTACTCAGTAGAACCATCTCATTGTTGGTTATGTGGAAACAGGATAATAATATGCAATAACCTTCTCAATTGAAATGTAAATAGAATATTCGACCTACAGCATAACCAGATCCACGCAATAGTGAGACAATTTTAGTGTAACTTCTTTCTTTGAAGACTCATTTTCATCCTTGCAAGAATATTTGTTTTATATAGTAATTACATTGTTGATAGAGAAGAATACAATTCAGCTAAGAATTTCCATTATGTGGAAAGTTAACTGTTAAAATGTTATTTGGCGAGTTCCTGTGTCCCAGCCAAGGATCCTAATAATAGCGCTTTCTTAATTTGATTATACCTCTTCCTTTCATTCATTTAACTTGTGGGTAATATCATATAATAAATAATATGACCTGTCATTGGTCATATCATAGCCACCTTCTATAATAAAGGACCCTCATGTAATAGGAAAAGCAAGCTAAGCTCTTCAAAGATTTTTTTTTTTCGACTGTCACGAAGTTAAAACCCTTCTCAGTCCACCACCCCCAATTCACCTTCACCTCCCATATCTTGGCCCCAGTCACTAACATACATTCTATCCTAACGCTCCCTTCACCCATGCAAAATTTCCTAGCACTCACACATAGAGCAGGAGTTGGGCAAAAAGGAACTTACTTCGTGTCTCCTTTTTTTTGACTGTGTTAAAGCATGTAGTATTTTACTTTTCATTTTGCTACCAAATCTCTTACCTTCAACAGTTAAATTTTTTTTTTTTATCTATTTGGTTAAACAGGAAAACTGTGGTATGTCTGTGTGTAATGGTAAAATATATATCCTGGGTGGAAGACGGGAAAACGGAGAAGCCACAGACACTATTCTCTGTTATGATCCTGCGACAAGTATCATCACAGGGGTAGCCGCAATGCCCAGGCCAGTGTCCTACCATGGCTGTGTGACTATTCATAGATACAATGAGAAATGCTTTAAGCTCTAAAGCCAGGATACTTCACCCAAGAAGCCACATCGATCCAAGATGAGAGATTTTAAAAACTCAGAGTGGGAACTTGGCATATCTCATTTGTGCTATATACACAAAAAGTAAAAATAATAATTCTGGTGCCTTTTCCCCCAAAAATATCAATCTTTCAAACTGTAATAAAGCCTTTCCTGTAACTGAAAAAAAAAAAAAAAGATTTTTGTTGTTGTTGGTAATAGCAGTGTTGCTCAGGCTTTGAGAATGTACCTTTGTAAGTATTTGTAAGAAACATGTGGAATAGAAAATAGGAAATATATGTGTCTGCATATATTTTAGGAATTTGTGAATGGTCTCTTCATTTATATGTGTTCATCTGCGAGGCTGTATATTCCTTATTTAGTTGTGTGTATATAAAAATTGCATGACTTAAGGCTCCGTTTAGATTGAGTCACATAATGCTCAGAATGCATTCTAAGAGGGGGGAAATCAATTTTAAAAGTCTTTGTCACTAAAAATATATCCAAACTGATTAATTTTATCAAGGTTTTTTTTATATAATTGACAAAAATGTGATGACAACAATTTGAGTGTCATAAAATATTGAATGATCATGACTTTATTCTTGTAACTGCTGTCTTATATTAAACATGTTTCTGAGAAGAGGTTGGGTAAGAGATACAAAAGTAGATACTCCTAAAATTGGAATTAAAATAACAGGTTAATTACTAAGAAAAAATTATTTAAGACCCATTAAAGGGAAAATGACTCACTGTGGCTCTCAAACTATTAATGTATCATCTCTGAATCCTCTAAGAAAGTTCCTTTTCTTGAACCTGGCAAAGGAGTTGAAATCCGTTTCACAATATTACCTTGTGAAAAACAGGGATATATTTTCTCCCTAGCCCAGCAGGGTTTGACCTCATTAGTATGGTGCTTTAGGTGAGGGCCTCCTCCCTGGTTATCCTACCTTCTTGTGAACATCTAAAAATCCTGGAAGTCTCTACTGTTAAGTTGTCTTTAAAGGATAAACTGGGAACCACCTATCTCAGTGGGTCCATTTTTCTTTTAAAATTAGCTATCTGAAAAAAACTAACAGCAATAGTTGTAGTCTTCTAAGATAAATCTGTTTTTTTGGTACCCATGTGTAAAATATTGATCAACATTCTCAAGCTTCTACACAACAAATTGCCCTTGTCTAGATTTTTCAACTCCAGTTTATAAAGCTTACAAGTTTTCAGAGAGGAATATAAAATTTTTTTCTAAGGCAAATAGAGTAGCAGGAACTACAACATAAGTGATTTTTGTTATTTCTGAGTGAATAGATATAATTTACAACATTTTATGGATGTTCCAGGTACCCTGGAACTTCTCAGGCACTATTGTCGTCTCACATTATAATTATATACTCTTTGTCATAGAAGAGATGATGCAAATATCTGATTATAGTGTCACCAGATTTCTGTTAAAACCAAGGTAGTAATTGAAAACTTAATATTGATAAACTATTTTTTCTCAACATAGAATGATGCTGAGATTTCAAATAAGACTATAGCATCAACTTGGATGCTTAGCTGGAATCTGAATTCTGAGGAAAAATGAAAAACTTACAAATTTTTAGGGAATTTTTACTTTTTGAATCATAATTTGACATGGTATGTACCTTTTTCTGATAATTATCAGAGCAATTCAAAAAACAATGTTCTGTCATTTTGGTTGAAAGACAATTGTAGGTACAATTAGTATACTTATTCTAATTTTCAAGTAAACGTCTACTTTTGCATTATACCTCTTGTAAATAATGGAACCTATTTAGTTCAGAAATTAAGATAATGTATGAGAAAAGTGTAAATGCTGAGGATTATACAAATGATACTTGTTATTTCATGTTTATTTGTAAGATGATGTCTTTCCATAAATACAGACACTTCACACAAAAATTCTTTCTCAAGATAACTTGCATTCTAGTATTTTAGTCTGTTGTAAAAGTATTGACTATTTACTTATATTTTGTTAGTCACTTATTTTTAATATTCATGTGTTCATTATAGTAAATTTGAAATGAAATTTGGTAGAACAGAATTTGTTTAAATATAGGCCTCATACCAATATTGTCTGATTTTTCCTCTACATAATTTAAAGCTACATAAATTAAATAGGCCATCAAGAACTTAACTTGAATACTAGGAAATCAGAGTAACCATTTTTAAAGATACCCAAATGATAATTTAATTTTCTTTAATTGTTTATCTTCCTTTACTGATTTTTGATAAATAATGGCATTAGCATTGATAAACTAAAAAAAGAATTTTAGACTATAACTAGTATATCAAAAGAAATAGATCAACCAAATTGGTGTCAGATTATATTCTTACTGTCATCACACAGTTGATTTTCTTCTGAAAGGTAATGGTCATATAAGCCTTCGGGTTAGTATATATGTATATGCATGTATATATGTAGGTTGATAGTATGGTCATGTACACACATATATACAAACACCCAGAATTGTATCAATTTGTAATGGTCAGAAAAAAGCACATAAATTAAAAAATAATTGACCTTATTAAATTCAATTCCAGAAGATTATTTAGGCATTTCTAGAATACCTTTTTACATTTGAAAGTGCATGATGAATATTAATATGATGACTTGTATACAGTCAGAACCTATATAATACATATGATTTTACAAGGTCAGAAAACATATTGGAGGTAGAGATGTATTTGCTAAACCCACTCAGTGGGAAAGGGAATTGAAGGTTATGGTTTGTGGATCAACAGAAAAGTACAGTTTGTTTTTTTCATGAATTTGCATTCTTTTCCATCTGTTCCTATATGTAAGTGAACTATATTGAGTGGTCTAATTCTTACCACAGAAGACCTTCCTTTTCTTCTCTACTCTTCCTACTGACTTTACAGCACAGGTATGAAATCGTAGCCTATTGGATCTTCAGTAACCATTTTTTTCCTAGATGACTGAAATATAGATATTTACTACATTTAAACAAGATGTTAAGAAAAATGATGTAAATACTCAGGGAGGATATTAACCTGTCATTTTTGCCTATTTGGGGGGTTTAAAATGCCATAACTAAATATCCTTCAGTTCATAATTCTATTCTAGAGTAAATTTTATTTGGTAAAGGGGCTTCACACATGGCGGTAGTTGAACATTCATTCTTTTACATTTAGAAAGATGAAAATGTTTTGTGGACTGATACATTTTCTCTTAGTGAATATGAATTGTTTATGTATCTCTACTGTCAAATACCCTTTTTGAAACTCAGGAAAGACAAAGGTTCAATTATACTACTTTTGTCAATATGCAAACCAGGTATTTTTTTTCCTGTTGTCTGGATATGGCAATAGATTTTTTTTTAATTGCTGTGAGAATCCATACGTGAAAAGAGAGGAGTTGATTTATTTGTGTGTGCCTGTTATGTCTTGAGATTTATACGTGGAAAAGACATCTACTCCAGACTATTATTAAAGAGGAGAGATTACTATTTATGTGGTGCCAAGTGATAAAACAATGTCTCCTAAAGGCTTCCTATGGACTGCCTTTATTTTAGTAAACTCAAGACACCAGTTAACCTCAACATAATTTTGGCCTTATTAGAATTTGTTGTGCATTATATTGAAAGCCAAGTTTACATCACCTCACCCCATTATTCTTTTCAGTTATATAAATAAATTCACCATACCACATAATCAGAATGGGGCAATTTGGTTGACCTTTAAGGCAATAGGTTTGACTAGCTAGCTATACTTATTGTCATATCTAATGCTAGGCACCAGAAACCACTTGAGCCAGGAGTGTGAATTGATAATTCCAGAGATGTTTTCAACATACTTCAAACATTTTTAAATGTTTTATATGAATGAATGTTTTACATTTGTGTGATTGCCTAGATATTAAATTTACTTAGTGCTAGAGATGATCATCATAAATAATTTTTTTAAAAAGCAGCAGGAGTCATAACTTATTTTGTGTATTGTTCCAAAGAAAAGAATTTGTTTTAATGTTTTAAAAATCACTGCATCTGAGTTTGTGCATTAAGTTCTCTAGTGTTATTTCAGCTTTTTTCCAATCTAAATAAAGCTTACCTTAGTTAAGTTTCATATTTGTTTCCTATAGAGTATAAACTTAACAATTTTTTTCATTTAAGTCCTTCTTAAGTTTTATAATGAGCACCAACTGTGTGGTTGCTCGGCCAAATGAGAATGTTAAGAGAGGCTGAGTGTTTGGAGTTTTTATATTTTTGGGTTGAGTTTTATTGGTTTTAATACCAAGGTGCTTTTTAAGATATTCAGAAAAACATCCATCTGACATCGATTAAGCCCTTGAAGACATCATTTGTAATATCTACATGTAATATCCAAAAAGTAAATCTACTTATTTTTGTTTCATTATGTACTTTTTTTTTTTTTTGCTCTACAGTCTTTATTATTTACCTTTCTTTAAAAAGTACTTAATCTTCTCTTTCCCATCTCTCCTCCCCACAGTTTCTTTAGTTAAATTTTTGTTGAGTTTTTGGAGCTGAGACAACACAATAGTAAAGTTGAACAAAAGTATAATATGCTTTACAACTTGTACATAACTGTGGCAGCCAAACGTCATTTACCTTTAATTAGAGGTTCCAGAGTCTTCACGGGGCAGCGGGGGGAAGCTTTGTATTTTTTTTTTTTTCAATTCATTGGTAGCACATTAATACTTATATGTTTTGCGCATAGTATTTTTTAAAAGTTGTATCTAATAAAATGTCTTTTAACCATTATTACTTGACTATACGGTTGTATTAAATTTTGTTTACCAAAACTGTGTTGTTGTGTTTTATTTTAAATATATCCAAGTGGTTGTGGGGAAAAAGGATGGGGGAAAACACGTATTAATATATGTGTGTATCTACTGGTATATCCATAAAGTAACTAGAAGGAGAAACAAGAAACTAAAAACAATAGTGTATATGAGGAAAGGAAATGGTAGCTGAGGGACAAGCAAAAAGGAAACAACTGCATAATCATATATAATTATATGTGAATATAATTATATGCAATAACATAAAATATGTATAATTAAAATTTTAGTCTGAAGTACATGAACATGTTACCTATTCAAAAAATTTTAATTACCAGAAAGTGATCCTTAACAATTGCACTCTAATGTTCTTTTGATTTGGTCCTCAAAAGTACCCCTAATAATGTATTAAGTAATCTACAGGCCTACATCCCACAGATCCCAGGTAAACTAGGTAGACATATATACATGTTACTATATTATATATTATACACATATATACATCAAGGAGAGAAAATATCTGATTTTACATTAGCAAAAGTAAAGTTTTGAAAAGAAAAATATAGAAGCATGTGCAATGCTTAGCTTTTTATGCTTAGTTTTTAAATTGTACCATTTAAATATAATGGCAAGTCAGAGTGCTTCTTAAATAATAAATGTTAAAGGTGTTTTCATTTGACTTAATTCCTCGGTAGCCAAGGAATGTATGTTGAAGGGTGAACACAATTCTGGCACAGAAGAACATAAATGTTGCTTTCTTCTCCATGGAACCAGTTCAGGACAAAAATGGCAATGGGCAAAGACAGGAATTGAAAGAATTGAAAATAATTGTTAGCTTATATTTGGAAAACCATGGACAATGGATAGGAGCCCCTTGTACTTTAAATTTTTTCTTTAAAAAAAGTCACCTATATTCTTAAATGGAATGAGGAAAAAACGGGTTGGCTCTAACTGCCTCCTGCTTCTTTGCTGTTTATTAACTGTTAATGGAGACAGAAAATGGAAAAAGTTGGTTTCCTCCTAATTATGTTGGGGTCTTTTTAAGTTTTCTATATCTTATGACGTTTTGACATTTTTGGGGGGACCTTGTTGGCTAGAGAGAGACTGCCCCTCCCAGGACTAGTTAATTTCTAGAGACAGCAAACAACTTGTCAGCAAGCCCAAATTTTATATATAAACTAACCAATCTCTTTTTCATGCCCCTAACCACTTCCTTTAACTCAGACACCAAAACAATTTTCCCCTCCCGAGATCATTCTGGCGCCGTATACCAAACAACTAAGAATAGCCCCTATGTCCCAAAGTTGGCCAGAATTATTCGAACTAGCCAGTCCTAAGATGTTTACCCTGCTCTGCCTTGACTTCCCCCATGAAAACCCCAAAAAAGGCTCTGGCCTGTACTTTCCCTTCATTCCTCTCTATCTCCTGACTGACACTGGTGCTTCACTTGTGGCCCTGCATGGAATGTTTTGCCTCCTGTTTCTTGGGGAACTATAAGTAACATTAAACTTTTCCTTCAATGGCATTGACCTCTCCATGTTGTCAGTCACTTTTATAATTTAATACTTACAAATCACTTGTTCATTTTTGTATTCTAATACCATGCTTGGCACAGAGGTGCTTAATGTTTTACTGAATAAAAGCACCAATTCTGAATTTTATGGCTATACAAGAGACTGTTCAAAATAGAGCTTAAAACAGGACTTTGGAGTCAGAGTTTGATAAACATAATAATCCAAGTTCATAATACAAATGTGCTATAACCAAAGTCCTAAAGTGGAATCAATCCAAAGAATCAAGGCTTTGAGCACTCAGATCTTTTTATTCAGAAAATTATGTGATAAAGGGAGGCATCTTGTCCAAATGGAGGGAGGAGAGAGAATTTTAAAAAGTATTTACTTGTTTAATACACACTCCATTCTACTGAGATTTGGTGGGTGATACCAAAGATGGTAAGGCTATAAAGCTATACAGAAGTTCACTGTTCCCAGGTGGGTAAACAGAGGAGGTAAAACAGGAAGCAACCCTTCAAAAAGCTTTCTAGCATGGCGTGGCAGCCCTGGAAATGGATCTGACTGACCTCCAAGCATGGGGAGCATAATTAATCCCCCCAGCTGCTGGCTTTGAAATCCAACTTGCATTTGAGCTGAGGCCACACCTCCCACCAGCTGCTGCCAGCCAATGACTTGTGGCAATGATGCTAAGGCACACCAGTTTCTGGGCGACAGGTTCCTTCTGATGGCAGTTTGTGACTCCAGGACTCCTGCTTTGTATAACATTAATTATACTACATGGCAATGTAGGATGCTTCTATCCAATATTCTTTCCCTTTCTCCTTCACCTGCTTCTAGGATCTAATGGTGCTCCCAGCTTTCTCTGGCTCTCTCTACCCATGTTTTCCCTCCCAGGGCCTTTCCTTGCACATTTTTATTAAATTTTGCATGTTTGATCTCATCTTGGCATTTGCTTCTCAGAGGACACAGGACAAGTGCAAGCTTATAACTTAAAAAAATTCCCGTGGGAATCTTTGCCCTAATGATAAAAGCACTGTGGAACTATACACTAAATCTGATTTCCTAAAAAGTCTAAGTTGTCATACTTAGTCTAGGCTTGGTACAACATGACGTGAAAACAAGTTTTGAAGTCAGAACTGTGCTCAAATGCCAACTTTAACCTTTATGACCTGTGTGTCTTTGAGCAAGATAGTTAACCTTTCTGAACTTCAGTTTCCCTTCTTCCCACTTCCACTTGTTGAGAGGATTAAATTAGAATGTAAAAGCACTTAGCACTTAACGATGATATTTAATTAGGATTATAGTCATTAACAGCTTAAAGATTTTATTTATTTATTTATTTATTTATTTGGCAAACATTGGAATCTTTAATGTGGATCAGGCAGAATATTTCTTGCTGGGATGGCAGTAATGAATGTGACAGTCCCTATCTTCATAGACTGATGGGAGAAGTTGATATATGAACAAATAAATACTGAATAGCATGGTAGAGAAAGGTCTAGGCATTCCAGATATCGAGAACGATATAAATAAGAATAAAGAATCATCAATTTTATAGTAAAGAGATTTTATGATCTCTTCTTTCCAATTGTTGCCAAACACTGGGCAAGGTGCTGTGGGATTGATACATCAAATGAGACAGGCCCTGTCCTTCAAATGCTTTTTGTCAAGTGAGAAAATACATAGCAATTAGGGAAGGGCTGCTTGCTGAGACATGGAAATCACCTTGTATTAATGTCCTACTTTGTTGCATTTTCCACTTCTCAGTTTGTGGCTTCCTTATACCTACTATTCACAATTTGTTTATTAGTAAATTTGACATCTGACTCATAGTCTTGCTCTTTAATTTTGGTTCCTCCACTATTCTGGGTCATTCCAGCATATAGGACCCAACCCTTTGCTCTAGCCTCACATTATCTTGACCTCTCATCAACAGACCTTCACCCCATTCACTCCAGTAACACACAAGGCCTTGCATTAAATGGTTTCATCACTCAGAATTATTCTTCCTATGAAACCTTAAACTTTAAAGCCTTTCTATCTTTTGCTACAGCCTTCCTTTCCTTCCATCTCTCTCATTCTAGGACTTTCCTTGTGACCTTAACCAGATCTCCAATCTTCTAGAATCTCTTTATGCTGGCCCCTGGGTTAGCTGTTATTCCTTCCCAGCCTGCATTCCATAATTATAATATCACTCCAACCACCTTCACCAAGACTCAAAATTTTCTCACCCTTTTGCTCTCCCATTCCACTTAACTCTACCACCTACATGTATATCAATCCAATTGTTGGCCTTCTCTACTCCCAGTCAAGCTATTGAGCACAGGGAGAGAAAAATCAATTAGCTACAAATGATACCTCTAAAATCCTGTGATCTCCAACCTCAAAAGGGCAAGATATTCTTGGCAAACCTTCAATGTGTACCTCCTCTCTCTCCTTCTTTCCCCTTTCTCCACAATAGCTCATTATCACTACTGTGGATAATGCCTTCTCTTATGTTCTGAGCAATTGATCTTGCCTTCTCCTTCAAAAACTTAAAGATGAAGTAGAATTTCTCTCAACATCTTTCTCTCTTAAAATTATTTCCTACCCTCTGTCTTTTTCATGATTGAGGTGTCCTCCTTCTAAACTGAAATCCATTTATCTGGCATCTTAGGAACTTCCTTCTATATTCCTCTCTGATTTACAACCTCTCTTTCTATGAGCACTTTCTCATAGTGTTTAAACATACTCTAGCCTCTTCCATCTTTAAAATATTTTCTACAGTCCTAAGTTCCCTTCTAATTCCACCCACTTTTTAAAAAGTCTCTCCTTTGCCCCCCACTTCTTAATACATAGCAGTCTGGCTCACATACTGATACTACTGCAGAAATCACCCTTGTTAAGAGCACCAGTTACATCTTTGTCATTAAATCCAAAGTCCTTATCTTATTCACTCCCTACAAATTTGATGCTCTTCATTATATTTTTCTCGTCTTGACTATCATCACACTTTTCCTTTCAGTTCTCTTTCATGAGTTCTTCCTCTACCTCTTTACTAAACCCTCAATCATCAGGCTTTCTTCTGGCCCTGCAAATAATTATTCTGGGTAATTTTATCCACTTCTATAGCTTCAGTTATGACTGTATTTGATAACTTCTAAATCTAAATTGGTCAAGATACTTGATACACAACAATTATTTTAAAACAGAAATAATATGGATAGAACATCCATGCCCATCCACCATAACTGCTAAGGAAATGATCTTTACCTCACTTAATCCCTGATCAAAATCCCTGGTAGTAGCAATCAGTTGCTTGACACTATGATAAATACACCTACCTGGCTTCTGAGGGCCAGGGAGAGATTTGAATTCTTTAGGGAAAGGAAGGTTTTGCTTATTGCCAAAATAAATACAATATAAATTTCTCAATTCTCAGGTAAGGTAGAAGAGGTGGGAAGGAATGCTTCATGGGCTTACCCATTTCTCTGCTTTGGCTTTTTTCTCCTGGATTGCCTTACGTTTAACTATCTCCTATGTGTTCTCTGAGAGCTAGGATTTACTTCCTCAGGGGAGCTTCAGTGGTCACCCTGTTCCAACCCCCCAGTCTGAGTTATATGAGCTCTTGGGTGTCCCCAGTACTCATTTTATATATCTCTTTTGGAATACTTTTCTGTTTACTTCACTCTTTATCTCTCCCAGATTATGGACTCTTCAAAGTCAGGAATCATTTCTTATTTAGTGAGGTCTAAGAATCTATCTAGCCAAGAATCCAGTTCAAGAGAAAGAATCAACTGGGGTAAGATGCCTTAGTGAATAGTTTTGGAAAGCTGAGGTCACTGGGAAGGGAAATGTGAGAGAAAATGGTTAGACAGTAGAGTGCCAATGACAAATGGCCTATTTTGAATTTGCCTGGAACTAAAAAGTCTCATCAATATTCGTTAAATCATATCTTTAATGATTTTCTGGCATCTTACATAACAGAGTGATTTTTTTCCCTGACCTTATCACTAGGTTTTAGGTATCTGTCTAAATTTAGGTTCAGTAGTAACCCTCTTCTTACTTCTGAATCTAGATCAAAAGCTACCTTATCTACGAAGCCTTCCTGATTCCCCAAACGGATTTATTTTCCACTCCTTAAGGACCCAGTCTGTCTTTTCAACCTAACTCTATTTCTTGGTCCCTGCAAAGTGCCTGGCACAGAGTAGGTAATACATATTTATTTGACTGATAATCACTATGGGAAGCAGAGGCATATGTTGAGGGAAAAAGGCACAGGGAAATTACAATGCCTCCAAAGTTATTTAGTGTTCCCTGGTTCACAGCTACTGCCTCTCTCTTGTACTAAGCGGAAGTCCTAACGTGTTGTTATCCAATCTTTTATTCCTGACTTACTCTGCTACTGCTATCCCTAAACCTCACCTGTACCCTTACCTCCACATTTGCAATTATCCTACTTTTATCAAAATGTATATAAGTGGGTTAATTATATGACATATGAATTATATCTCAATATAGCAGTGATATTTTTAAAACTTCATATAAACTCTTTTCTTCAAGAAACCCATCCTACCTAGAGTTGCTATCATAACTGGAATCGTCAGTGAGAAAGAATAAAGGTTCTTCTTTATATCCAGTGGGTCATTTTCATCCTTGAAGCCTAGAGATAATAGAACTTTGCCCTGCTCAGCATTTCCTGACACAGACAGGGCAACAGATTTTTGGATAGATGGTTACAATGCTATGTGTGAAAATCTGTGATGGGAAGACAATCTGTGTAGTAGAGCAAGCACAAATTTTTGAATTTGAATTCCAGCTCAGCTACTACAAGCCTCCACTTCTTCTTTCATAAATTTTAGACAATAATAATGGTCCATGGGACTGTTAAAGGAATCAAGAAATACTATCATCAAAGCATCTATCACAGGGCCTAGTACGAGTCCCTGCACAGCAATGCTTCTCACACTTCAGTAAGCACAGGAATCACCTGGGATTCTGTTAAATCACAGATTCTGATTCAGTGGCTCTGAGGTAGGGACTGAAATTCTGCATTTCTAACAAGTTTCCAAGTGATCTCCCTACTGTTGGTTGAAGACCACAGTGTAAGTAGCAGAACTGTAAAGTATCCTATGTATGAAGTACCAAAGGCATGTAGAGGAGAAAGCAGTAAACTAATTCTTCAGAAGAAAAAAAGGGAGGGCTTCCTTGAAGAACTGGAAGAGGGTTTGCCAGGAACGAGAAGATGGACATGCATTCTAAGCAGGCAGAAGAGAATGAAAGACCTTGACTTTCCATAAAAGTGGAAGGTGACTTTAAAAATAACTTAAAGGAATGTGGCCAACGGCAGCCAGAAACTGGGGAAGTAAATTATAAATGATCTTAAACTTGATGTTAATGAGTTTTAATTTTAGCTTAAGCCAATGTTCCGTAAAATGTGTTCCCTGATCAGCATCATCCCCAAAGTTGTTAGAAATGCACATTTTAGGACTCACCTCAGATCTACTGAACCAGAAACTCTGGAGTCCAGCAATCTGTGTTTGAACAAGTCCTTCAGGCAATACAGATGCACTGTACAACTTAAGAACCCTGTGGCTTAGGCAATGGGGCCGGGGGCTAGGAGGTGTTTTAAATAGTAGGGTGAGGTGATCAGATTTGTGTTGTAGAAAGTTGACCTCTGCAGTTGAGATGCATTAGAGGAGGAGAGTAAGTAGGAAGCAAGACCAATTAGATGAGCCCAGGAAGCCGGATGAAAGAGGGTAGGCACCTGAATGACCTAAGAATAATTTAGAAGATGGACTCAGTAACACCTAGAAACTAATGGGATGTGACCTTTGAGGGTAAATGCACAGTGGAAGATTCTAAAGATTTTATCTCAGGTAACTGAGTAGATGGTGAAACCAAAATAGGTAAGAAAGGAAGAAAAGTAAGCTTTGGGTGGGAAAAAAATGAGATTAATTATAGATAGGCTGAATTTGCTTCAGGACAGTGCTAGGGGAAATGTCTTGAAGGCACTTGAAAATAATCGTTCAGGGTCAGGGTGGAAGTCCAAATTCAGTGGAATAGATTTGGAACTCATTGGTATGTAAGGGGCAGTTGAAGCTATGCACATGGAGAAAATTATTCAAGAAGTAAGAAAAGACCAAGGACAAAAGACATGGAAATTTCAATATTTAGGCATAGGCAGAGAAAGAGAAGCCTGGGGTAGAGATTGAGAAAGAACTGTCAAAAAAGTTGAGAATAAGGAAAGAAACACATCGAAGAAATCTTATGTGTCATATAGGAATGTGCTTGTCTGCAAATAACAGAAAGCCTGGATACAAGTTGTTAAACAAATAAATGATATTTTTCTTTCCTAGCAAATTTGCAGTCTAAGCCTGAAACAAATGCTCAATACTGTCATTAAAGACCCAGGCTCCTATTATTTTTCTGCCCCACCATTTTTATCATGTTAGCTTGTAATCTCATGGTTGAAGGATGGCTGCTGTACCTTCAAACAAACATTCAAATTCAAGGTAGGAAGAAAGGGACAGAGGAGCAAAGGCAGGACTAGCTACAACCCTCCACTTTTTTGGGGAATCTCTCTTTTTATTCATTGAACTGTGGTTTTATCTTCTTGGCTAGAACTTAGTCACATGATCACTCCTGGCTAAAACGAGGGTAGAAAATTGAGTGTTTAAGTTTCCAGCTTCTATAGCAAGGGAGGAAGGGTTGAAAATGAATATGAAGTCTGCCAAGCTGCTATGTATGTCATGTCTAAAAGGAGAGAGTTATAAGGAGAGGTGGGGTGATGAAAGCAAAAGACGAGAGGCACAGCTTCTTGATCCTATATTGTTGCATAAAAAAATCTTGTATACAAAATATTAATGTCAACATTGTGTTTCCCAAGTATCATACCCAATATTATTATTTGTTTTTTACTTTAAAACGGACTGTCTGTATATGGGGCCATGAAGACCCAAACTCATTCTATACACAAACTCTACTCAAATTCTCCTCTTGGTAACTACCCCTCCTTTTTTTCTTTTACGATGTTAACAGTTCTGCTTCAGGCACACTTATGGCTATTCTGACATAATTGCTGCTCATCTGGGGAACACCAAACCTGGACAGGTTTACTCCGAACATATGAAAAAGGCATTTTATAAGCATGGAAGGAGAAACATAATGGTTATACAAAGTATGAGTTTGGAAATGTTTGGAGAATAAAAGCTATTACACATGTGGAATGTCTCACTGCCAAGATCAGTTTATAGATGATTGCTCGTCCCAATTGAAATCCTGTGTTCACTTGCATTAGAGGAATCTGAGAATTGATTACAGGGGCAAGGCTCCACAACCTGCCATTGGGTGCCCCACTGTGAAGGCAGAATATGATTTCCATCATCAGAGTCAACAGGATAGCACTCTGGGCAGTAATTGATTTTTGAAACCTGATATATGCAACATTATTTGTTTTGGCTCAGTTTAGGCCACCAGAGGCCTCTTATTTTATTTGAGAATGAAGAGGCTATTTACAGTCAGAACTGTACCTCTTGACTAACAGCATTTGGGGACAGTTCTAGAACAAATGGGCCATTAAATGGGAAGCCAGGAAAAGATCATGATAAAAGCTATCAGAGGATAATGCAAGTAAATATTATTAAGGAAATTAAAGGATATTAAAAATTCTGTTAACAAATAAATAAGCTCAGTACTAGTGTCATCATTTACATAACAGAGAGCTTTACTGTGGAAATCCTATTTACAAATAATAAGCAACAGATGAAAATATCTCCATATTGTATTAACTACATACCTAAAGTCGAATTACATATACAAGGAAATGTAACCAAATTAAAATTAAAATTCTTCAGTCTTTAAAAACTTGACTCCAAAGTTTAAGTAGAACTATTTTTGTACGTTCCCATTTTTACACTGCCTAAATTCTACCAGAACCAACTCATATTACAGCTAAATTTTATATTTATTTTACCTTACCTTTGCAAGTAATTTTCAGATATTTTTAGCCTATGCCCAGAGGCTCCTTTTTTTTTGAATTTTTAACAACTTTATTGAGATACATGCTTTTGCTATGAACATTCCTGTACAAATTTTGTGTGGACATATGCTTTGATTTCTCTTGGATATTCGCCTATTTGTGTAACTGTTGAGTCATATGGTAACTCTGTGTTTAACATTTTGGGGAACTGCCAAGCTGTTTGTCAAGGCAGTTACACGTTTTAACATTCCCATTAGTGATTTATGACAAGTCCAATTTCTCCACATTCAGAGGCTTCATTTTCATATGAAACAAACACAGAGAACCCAACCAGTTCCAGCCATAGAAAGTTTCCTTTCAGAACAATTTTTTTTCTTTTTAATTTTTGGCATGGATGTCTTGCATCATCACCCCCATTTCCAAATTATGTATTCTGCAGTGACTGTACAATCCACACAGAGGAGAAGCACAATACATGGCTTCTTTTGGGTTAGGGTAGGGTCCACTAAGATCTACAAGAGTTGGATATAGTTTTGCCAAAATCTAAATCTGCCAACCAGATATTTGGTTTCTTGTTTGGACCTGGTTGGGAACAATCGTTTTATTTTAACTGCCTGAGGGTAATTCCCAGGCACTAACTACTTTAACGGTTTACTTGGGGCTGTAAATAAATGAGGTCCTTATTTTACAAGTCTAATTAGTATCTGCATCCTAGCAGGGAAACCTCATTATCCAAAGGAGTCCAGGAGTCCCTCTCCTGTTAATCTTTGGGAAGGTGGTTGGTCTTCCCAGGGAGAAGGCCAGGATACCTGGGGCCTGAGACTCTGGTCAGTTTAGCAACAGTTTTCCATCTAAGCCAGCTTCCCCCCTCCCACTCTCAGGCAGAGCCTTGGGTTTACCACCCTTCTCAGGCTTTCCTTTTTTCTCTGCAGTGAGGAGCTGTTTGTCAAGAGTTACCAGAGTGAACCCCCCAAACTACTGGCTTCTTTTCCTAGGTCATTGTTAACATTCCTTTTTGACTAACTTAATACTAGTTACTTTTCTTTTCATTAATATTGTATATTTAACATTCATCTCCCCTTACTCCACCCCCATCTCCCATCCTACTCCACCTCCCTCCCTTGCCCCTCCTAACCCTTCAACCTTCCACTTCTAGTGACTGTACAAGTGAATGATGCCTGAAGAGGCCTGACCAAGGAGGAGCCCGAAATCCAACTTCGAGCCACTTGTCAAGCTGTGTGCCCTAGCACAGATCTTTGTCTGCTTGAAGGATGGGAAATCATGTGCCATTTGACCTAGCAGGAGTCAGTCTCCTTCCCTTTCTCCCAGATCCCTTCTCAGTTCATGACGAAGTCTCTCGGTATTTTCTCCCTAATTCTTGAATCTATCCATTTCCCTCCATCTCCACTGTCCAGTGTAAGCCACCCTCATTTTTCACCTGGGTGACTCAAATTGCTTTCTAACTGTCTGGCTGCTTCTATATTCACACACCTTTCCAGTCATTCCCCACCCATTTGCCAGTGTAAGTGATCTTTCTAATGGGCAATTGAATACATTAACTCCCCAGCTTAAACCCCTTGATGACTTCCTGTTGTTCTTCTGGTAAAGGTTAAAATCTTAATACCACCTCCAGTGTGGAATTGCCCCTCTCTAATTCTCAGTCTTATCCCCAGCCACGCTGCTCTTGCGTAAGTTAAACTGAACTTCTCTCACCTTGTCTTATTCTGACCCAACAGCTCCTATTGCCTTCAGGTTGCATTTAATATTTTTTCAGGAAGGTCTTTTCTACCTCCACATTAAATTTTTGTCCCCCTGTGCTGTGCTTTATTAGCACCTTGTCCATTTCCTTCATAGAGCTTATCTCCGTTATTAAAACGTACACACTGCGTGTATGTGTGTAAAAATCTGTAGCTATGTTATTTCTCTTTAAAAGATGCAAACTTTCTCATGGGCTCTAATTCTTATTGGGGACTGGGTTAAACTTAAACTTGTCAGTTGAAGTTATCTGGTCTTAAACAATGTCATTTGGAGTGAATATTCAGCCAATTCACAGTTGCAGCCCTATTAGAACTTTTCTCTCCCCTTCTTGACTTCCAAAGATGGTCTGTGGGATCAAAGGGAAGCTTCAAGGCAGTGGCAGGATGGGTGCAGAGCTGTGAGCTGTAGCCTGGGTCCTCACTGGCCTTCGTAGTCACTCCTGGTCACCAGGACCCTGCTGGCATCAGTTATTGCGGGAGCTGACTGGCAAACTCATGATTTATTGCTTCAGTACCTCGGGAGGCAGATGTCTCACCTTTCAGCCCCTACTCCTCCATCTCTACTCCTCTCACCAGTGGACATGGGAGCACTTCAGATCCCAGCACTTGCTGGGATCTTCAGTTCTCCCCATGCCTGGGGTCTTAACTACATTTTCTAGCCATTCCCTGCCAATCAGTCCTCTGCTGCCTCTGGTGATCACCTGGCCCCTGACACAGTGCCCATTGGCCTGTCCATGGCTCTCAATCATGCTACTTTCTGCTTGCCTGGCAGGGAGTATACAGAGAAGAGTGAGTTTCTGGCACACCATGTGCAAATTGTGGATACCCAGCAGCATTTTCTCAGACTCCTCACCCTTCTCAATGCCACTCTCTGCTCCTGGGTCCTGCCTGCTCAATGTGAGACTTCTGCCAGAATTGGGCAGCCTTCCAAGCATGGCCAGGGAAAGTGGTCTTCTAGTCCCCACTTAGCTGGATATTTCTATGTCCCTGTCTCAGGATTAGACCCCAAAAGTAGGGGAACACTGACACACTCATGCTGACCTCCTACCCTACCTCTTTCTCCATGAAATTTGTCTTTCCAATTCCCATTCTTTTTTGGGACTTAGCCTAAGGCTCAAGAAGGCCTTTCCTGGCCTTTCACATTAGATTGGCCGTAAATTTCACAAGGACAGGAACTGTTTTGTTCATTTCTGATTCTCAGAGCCTAATATAGTCTTAGCACACAGTGCCAAAACACAGAATAGAAATACAATAAAAATTTTCTGAACAAATATTGTTAATCTGGTTTACCCCTAGTAGGCCTTAAGGTCAAGAGGCTGGGATGACATGTTATAAAACTACTCTATTCCCTTATCATGAAGATTTTGGAATCAGTTCCTGGCCCTGCTATTCATTCAACAAATACCTTTTGAGCTCATACTAAGTGCAATGCACTGGGCTTGCTATTTGAGATGAAGGAGTAAACCCTTTAAAACATTTTTATTAAGCATCATATACACCCTAAAATTTGATAACATATATGTAAAGTATAAAACAATTACAAAATGAACCCCCTCTAAACCTACCACCCAGCTCCAATGGTAAATCTTCACATAGTGAGAAGAGGTTGAATGGGGACAGAAACAGATCCCCAAAAGCCAGTTGGGAAGCTAGAGCAGCCTTGGGCAGAAAGATGAAGGGAGCTGAGGCAGAGTGATACAGGGAGGGGGAAAGGGAAGGGTGGGCTCAAGAGATATTTAGAAGGAAATCTGGTCTTGATGGAATATCACTCAATAGTTGTGTGACCTAGATAAGTCCCAACCTCTCCGAGTCTGTTTCTGCATCTGTAAAGTAGGTTGATAATAACTATAGTATTTGTATCCCTAGTATCTAGCACCTAGCAGCACAAAGCTTGGTACAGATGACATAAAAATCATAGCTATCGTTATTAGTGTACTGTATAAGCTTCATAAATGCTGGCAGAATGAATATTCTGTCGAATTTGAGGCTGGAACGCGCCATTTCCTTCTAGGGAAGAAAATGATAAATGATGGTGACTCTGCCAAAACCCATGCCCACACTCCCCAAGCAGGGTGGCAGCGCGGGCGGGGTCAGAGTCTGGGCCAGGGCCAGCCCCCGCCCTGTCCCCGCCCACATTCCTGCGAGCTCCGCCCCTGGGCCGCGCGCGCGCCGCCGTGGCCGCCGCGCTCGCCGCGCGCGCTCGCGCGTCCCGCTCCTGCTGGTGACGTGCGGGGCGGGCCGCGCCGGGCGGGCTGCACCGAGCTGTGTGCTTCCGCAGGCTCCGGGGCGCTGGGGCTTCGTGGCGGGCCAGCTCTGCAGGGCTTCGCCCGCTGTCCCACGTCCCCTGTGCTCTTTCGTGGCGCCCCGCGCTACTTATGCTTCAGCGGGAGACCAGGGAAAGGGTGAGTGTTGGCGGGAGCAGGATGGGACCGGCCGGGCGCGCGCTCCGTCTCTCGGGCATTGTCTGGGCGGGGGCGGCGCGGGCACGTGCGCACCCCTCCCCCAGTCCTCTGGCCGCGCGGCCCCGGTTGCAGAGGGGAGGGGGGCAGCGGATGACTGCAGGGAGGAGAGAGGATCTAGGGGAGAAGGAGGCTGGATCCAGGGTGAGTGTGTATGTCCAGGGAGTCTCCAAAGCGGGAACCCGGAATTTGGGTATGTGTGTGGGGGGTTTCTTTTCTAAGGGGCACAGCGCTCTCTGGGAGCCTGGGGTCCCATGAGCTCCAATAGCTGGAGCTTTCAGAATGTTGAGCTTGATGGCCTGTGATGGGAGTGGAGGTGAGATTTGGCCCCAGCAAGTTGTGAATTTACCATCAGGAATCCTGGAATCTCCCTCCAACCTGTCGCCGTCCCAAACATCCTCCCCCGTGAAGGATGAGTAGGATTTAGAAAGGTTGGAGAATATTCCAGGAATGGTGCCCGAGTTAAAGCAGCGGAGGTGTGAGAGACAGTGCGGGGTTGGAGTGGAAAGCTTGCGAAAGTGAGTACTTGGAAGAAAGGCTGGTTTGGTGTGTTGTGGCCAGATTGCAGAAGACAAAGAAGTTTATATCATAACATGTTTTTCTGTAATTAATGTAATTATGCTTAAAAAAAATAGAAAGTAGAAGAGAGGCAAATATCACCAGTAATCCTACAGCCTGGCACATCATTCTTAGAGTTTTGATATGTTTGCTAGTATTTTCATCTAAGCTTATAACAGTTACAATTATTAGAGATTACCTACAATTTTCCATTCTCTTTTCTCGTTAGCATGTAAAAATGAGTTGTAACAAATAGTATTCAGCAATGTCGTTTCCTCTTAAGAAGCAAGTAGCAAGTATTCGTCATAGAAAAAATTTCGGCTGCAGACAAGCAAAACGAGGAAAAATACCCTTTAGGTACTTTTTAGTTTTCCTGTCTACAGATTTTATCATTAAGTGTATATTTTTGGCTGTGTATATTTTTTCAAAGATAGGATTGGATGATGCCCTGATTAGGAATTTGGTTGTTATGGGAATCTTTTGAAGATTTTAAGTAGGTAAGTAGCATAATCTGACTGCTATGTGGAAAAAGAGGGCAAACATGGAAACCGAGAGACCAGTTAGGATACTTTTTCCTGTACTTTGAACTATGTCCGTGGCAGTGGAGATGGAGAAAGATTGATTTAAGAAATATTTTGGAGGAAGAATGGACAAGGCTTGGAAATGGATTGGTTAGGGAAAGGGAGAAGTCTTTGCTTTTCATTATTTGTTTTGAGCAACTACGAAGATGGTGCCATTTACTGAGGAGAAGAATGGAAGAAAGAACTTTGAGGTGGGACAAATCATGAGTTTTGTTTTGGATGCGTTAAATTTGAGATGCATATTAGTTATGAAGTCACTATGTTCAAGAGGCGGTTGGATGTACAGGTTTGGAACTCACAGAAGAGAACATAGAGCTGAAGATAGAAATTTGGGAGTACTCAGTTATATAGATGATATTCAAAGTTATGGGACTATATGAGATCACTTAGGGAAAGATAAGAAATGAAAATCAAGCCTCAGGCACTCCAGTACTTTGAGGTCTGATAGAGAAAAAAGATTGAGCACAGGACAGAAAGAAACAGTGAGGTAGGAGAAAAAGGAGCCTGGTGTCATGGAAACAAAAAGAAGTTTCTGGAAGATGGAGAACTGGTCCTCTTATCACCATTTCTAAGATGTTTAGTAAGATGCTCAATTGGATTTGACATGGTGGAGGATATTGCTTTTGGTTATTGGTAGTATTATCTAGAGGTCTAGAAGTGGAAGGTGGAAACCAGATTAAAATAGTTGAATGGGACGTAAGGAAATGAAGACAGTAAGTATGAATTAGAAAAAAGTGCCTCTTCTTCAAGACACCTTATTTTCATCTGCCCCAAACTAAATTTGATAGGTGAAAATTGATGTCTTCTTTAATTTTTTCATTCCTTGATTACCAATGTTTGAAGATTTTTTTCACATTTATTGGCTGACCATTTGTGAATTTCTTTTCCTGTCTTCTGTGCATTTGTGTTTGTCATTTTCTAATATATTGTTAATATATTTTCTAATATATTAAAAATACATAGCTTGACCTAGTGCTTGCAGAATTTCTCCCCTCAGGTCACCCTGCCCCCAGAATAAATGCACTTATTACATAGTCTCCATTAGGAAGGGCACAGTTGATAATGGAAAAAACATGCTTATCATTTAATTCCTATGTGTACTTTTTTTTTCAATTCTGGTAAAATATACATAACATAAAATTTACCACCTTAACCATTTTTAAGTGTGCTAAATACATTCATAATGTGCAACCATCACCACCATTGATCTCTGTAACTTTTTCTTGTTGTAAAACTGTAACTCTGTACTCATTAAACAATAACTCCCCCTCCCCTTCTTTTCCCTAGCCCCTGGCAGCCACTATTATACTTTCTGTCTCTGGTTTTAACTACTCTAAGTACCTCATACAAGTGGATTCATATAGTATTAGTCTTTTTGTGACTGGATTATTTCACTCAGCATAACATCCTCTAGGTTCACACATGTAGCTTGTGTCATGATTTCCTTCCTTTTTAAGGCTGAATAATATACCAGTGTATATCATATATCATATTTTGCTTACCCATTCATTCACTTGTCAGTAAATAGTTGGATTGCTATAGTTTTTTGGCTATTGTGAATAATACTGCTAAAAACTGGGGTGTACAGAGATCTGTAGATATCTGTTCAAGTCCCTGCTTTCAGTTCTTTTGGGCATATACCCAGAAGTAGAATTGCTGGATCGTATGATAATTCTATTTTTAATTTTTTGAGGAACTACCACGCTGTTTTCCATAGCAGCTGTACTATTTTATATTCCCACTAATAATAGTGCACAAGAGTTTGAATTTTTCCGCATGTTCACCAGCACTTGTTTTCTGTTTGATAGTAGCCATCTTAATGGATATAAGATGATATATTATTGTGGTTTTGATTTGCACTTCCCTAATAGTGACGTTGAGCAACTTTTCGTGTGCTTACTGGCCATTTGTATGTCTTCTTTGGAGAAATGTCTATTCATATCCTTTATTCATTTTGAATTGGGTTGTTTGGGTTTTTGTTGTTGAGTTTTAGGAGTTCTCTTTATATTCTGGGTCTTATTATATGATTTGCAAATATCTCTCCCATTCTGTTGTTACCTTTTTACTCCATTGATAGTATCTTTGGATGCACAAAATTTCAAAGTTTTCATGAAGTCCAATTTGTCTATTTTATTTTTTGTTGCTTGTGCCTTTGTTGTCATTTCAGGAAATCATTGCCAGATCCAATGTCATGACACTTTCATCTTATTTTTTCTTATAAGAATTTTATCGTTTTAGGTCTTACATTTAGATTTTAGATCCATTTTGAATTAATTTTTATATATGGCATTAGATAAGGGTCTGACTTCATTCATTTGCATGTGGACATCTAGTTTCCCAGCACCATTTGTTGAAAACATTTTTCTTTCCCCCATTTGAATGGTCTTGGCACCCTTGTCAAAAATCATTTGACAATATATGCAAGGGCTTATTTCTGGGCTCTCTATTCTGTTCCATTAGTCTCTGTATTTGTCTTTATGCCAATACCACACTCTTGATTAGTCGCTTTGTAGTAAGTGTTGAAATCAGGAAATTTAAACCCTCCATTTTTGTTCTTTTTTCAAGATCGTTGTGGTTATTCAGGATCCCTTTAAATTCCATATGAATTTTGGGATAAGTTTTTCTATTTCTGCAAAAAATGTCATTGGGATTTTGATAGGGATTGTGTTGAAGCTGTAGATGGCTTTGAGTAGTACTGACATTTTAACAATATTAAGTCTTCTAATCTGTGAACATGAGTTGCATTTCCATTTATTTATGTCTTTAATTTCTTTCAGCAGTATTTTATAGTTTTTATTGTACAAGTTTTTCACCTCTTTGGTTAAGTTAATACCTAAGTATTTTATTCTTTTTGATGCTGTTATAAATAAAAAAAATTGTTTTTATAATTTCCTTTTCATATTCATTTTTTATGAAATTCATCTGAGTTTTGTGTGTTGACTTTGTATCTTGCATTTTGCTGAATTCATTTGTTCTAACAGTTTTTTTTTTAAATCTTCAGGGTTTTCTACTTGTAAGATCATATCCCCCCATAATAAAATGCCTACATATTCATTTAGTGGATGCACTATAATTTACTATGGATTGTTTCCAGTTTTTTATTATAAAATATATAGGAAGAATAAAACTAACATTTAAGTTGTGGGTCTGTGAGTGCATCCCACATCTGATGTGCATCACCTTGCTTCGATATTATTTCCTTAGCATTCTTAGAAATACTTGATCCTCTCCTCTCATTCGACTGTAGATTTTTATTGGAATCTTCATTGCTACTTCCTTAAACTGTCCCCATCTCCCTGCCTTTCATCCTGCCTCCCTTTCATTCTGTTTTCTACACTGCTGTCAAATGGAGGGTGAGGGTCAGTACACATTTCCCTAATAGAACACAAGTCTTATGAAGCAGTCTTACATATCATCTGTTCTGTGGGAGTTGGGAAAAAATGTTTTCCAAGGCTGGCATGCACTTCATGGATGAGTCTAATTTAATTTGATTCTTGAAGGATGAATAGCATTTTACGGAGTAGAGAGAGGGTAGAGATAAAATATGAAACCATTGGAAGGTAAATATGAGATGTTCAAGCATATGAACTTTGATGACTACAGACAAGGAGAGATAGAACTAGTTTTCCTAGGCAAAGAGTGTTTATTCTGTTTATCTGAAGAGTGAACCAGGGTTGTGGATACATTGGTGATTTTTATGTATTGTTTTGTAAAAATTAATTTATTTGTGAGAGTATGTATACTTTTATTGAGATATAATTCACATAATGTAAAATTCACCATTTTAAAGTGTATAATTTGGTAGGTTATGTAATATGTTCATAAGGTTATTCAGCCATCACTACTACCTAATTCTGTAACTTTTCCATCATCCTAGAAAGAAACCACATACCTATTAACAGTCAATCTGTTGCTCCCTCCTGTCGTCCCTTGGCAACCACTTTCTGTGTCTGGGATTTGCCTGTGTGCAGACATTCCATATAAAAAGGATCATATAACGTGGCCTTTTCTATTTGGCTTCTTTAATTTAGCATGATATATTCAGAGTTCACACATGTTATAGCATGTATCAGCACTTCATTCCTTTTTGTTGCTTATAATATTCCATTGTATGAGTTTACCACATTTTGTTTACCCAGTCATTAATTGATACACAGTTGGATTGTTTCCACTTTTTCACTATTATGATTAATGCTGTTGTGAACATTCACATGCAAGTTTTGGTGTGGACATATGTTTTCAATTCTCTTAGATATATACCTAAGAGTGGAATTGCTGGGTTATACAGCAGTTCTATGTTTAAGTTTTTGAGGAACTGCCAAACTTTTCCACAGTGGCTGCCCCGTTTTACATTTCCACCAGCAATGTATGAGATGTTCTACTTAGTATTCTTTATTATACATTTTGAGCAAACTGTATTTAATAGTTAAGTGTATGTGTTTAAACAGCTTTATTGAGGTTCAGTTGCTATACCACAAACTGAACGTACGTAAAGCGTACTATTTGATAAGTTTCAACATACTTGTACACCTGTAAAACCGTCACCACAATTAAGTCATTAAACATATGCATCATTCCTGAAATTTCTCTTATTCCCCTTTGTACTCCCCCCCCCCCCCCCCCCGTCATTGCTCCTTCCCCTGGGAACCACTGATCAGCTTTCTGTCAGTACAGAGTGCATTTTATATAAAGAGAACCATTGTATACATTTTTTTCTTAAGCTGAGTTCTTTCAGCATTATTTTGGGATTAATTCATATTGTTACATGTATCAGTTCATCCTTTTTATTGATGAATTATACTCTGTTGTATGGATATATCACAATTGTTTATCCATTTACCTTTTAGTAGACATTTAGGTTGTTTCCAGTTTCTGACTATTACAAATAAAGTTGCTATGAACATTTGTGTACAAGTTTTTATATAGACATATGCTTTTTGTAAACAACCTAAATATCTATTAACAGGTGAATGGATAAACAAATTGTAATATATCCACACATTAGACTATTATTTACCTATTTCTCTTGGGTAAATACCTAAGGTTAGAATGGCTGGGTCATGTGGTAAGGTATGTTTAAGTTCTTAAGAAACTGTCAAACTGTTTTCCAAAATGATTGTCCTATTTTACATTTCCACCAGCAGTGCATGAAAGTTCCAGTTCTTCCATACACTGTATAACTGTGTTCTTTTTAACATATGGAGAAGTAAGAAAACAGAAAGAGACATAAAGACACCTATAATTGTCTCCTAGATTAGTTCTTTTGGCATTTTCCTCCCCCAAATAATTCATGTACATAGAAAATTCAAAGGTTGCATTCGGGAATAAAAAGAAAAGCAAAACCACCACCCAAAGGTAGTTACCGTTGATTGTTTTTGATCTTCGAGAAAAATTTAAGCAAGCATACACCAGCATCTTTTGTCTCTTTTTCCCCCCAATTTACAACAGAAGAAATCAGAGTATGCACACTGTTCTGCACTTTCATTTTTTTCACTTTACAATTTGTTTTAAAAGTGTTTCCATATCAGCACATTTGTTTTAGTGGTTGAAATACAGTCTTACAGTAGTATAATCAGTTTTTATATAAGAAAACACGAATTTGTTCCAATGCAGTTGATATATTAGGGAACTATTTGAATATATTGTGAAGTTCACATTTGCTTATGTGTGATTTTGTGTGCAAGAAATGCTAGGTGAATGCAGGAAACCATGCTTGCTGAACTGAGCCATGGAAGGAATACACAAGCCGCACACATACACTTCAAACATCTTCTGGCGACTGCAGTTTATTGTGGTTGTGATGAGCCACACCTATCCACATCTGGTGGTACAACTTTCTGTTGATTTCAAGATTACTCTCCTCCTACCACTTGACAGTAACTCACAAGCTGTAACTTTTCAGTGCCTACTTCCACAGCACACTTGAGGTCTTTTCAAGGGAAAGTGCTATGTTTATTGTAGCATTTATGTGTTTCTTAACCATTTAACATGTATAAAACTGCTACTGTTATTATATGCCCTTTTTTTTTATAATGTCACTGGTAACATTTTTGAGTGTTGTACTTCTAAACCCCATTTTCCCCGTAAGCCTTTCATTTTTATTATACAATTTTACAGTGTGGTGCTTTTTAGGAATGCATATATCACATAGCAGAACTGATTTATTCCATAGTATAAATGTTCATAATTTCTTATTTTTAAATTTTTAAAAACTGAAGTACATCATATATACTAAAAAGCACAAATATGGGTATATGTTTTAAAGAATAATAATAAAACAATAAATGCCTACTTAGCTGTCACCCAGCTTGCAGAATAAGAAATTAATACTTTAGAACTTCCTTGTACTCCCCTCATAGATCATTTCATACTTTTTTGAATATCTAAAATATTTCATGATAAAATTAGGTGTAAAAGTTAAAATCTGCACTGCCCTTCTCCACCACTGGTCTTCCTAATGTTGATTCCCTAGCTAACTGCCTTGCTGCCCTGCCAGTGTACACACAGTATGCACACATGAGGGGTGGGATCATCTGTAAATAGATTTCCGTTTAAGATTACTATATATTGGGTTTATTATTGTTACATTTTATAACTGCGTTGTTGAGATCTAATTCACATACTATAAAATAAACTTTTAAAATGTAAGAGTCAGTGTTGTTTTTTTTTTTTTTTTTAGAGTCTGGGGTTTTTTTTTTAAGTATATTCATAAAGTTGTGCAACCATCACTATATCGAATTCTAGAAAGTTTTCATCAGTAGGTAGGTTTTTGTAGATGAATAGATTTTCTAGGTTAGGCAGTGTTGATCTAAAGAAAAGCTAGTTTTCTAAAAAATGTCATAGTCCTTAAGGTGCTTGTTTTCTTTGTAGAATCTTAGCTCTGGATAGAAAGATATGAAACCTATCCCCATAGGATTTATTGTCAGTTTGAAATCTCCAGTGAAAAGTCCTTATTTAGTGAAGTATGCAAAGTTTGGCTCAGCTTATGTATTCTCAGTGATCATGTGCAAGATTTTGACACAGTCTTGATCTGGGTCATTACTTTCTTTCCTCTCCAACCTAGATGTGGAGACAAGTTTTGTTTCCTTTTTGCTTCTCACGAAAGAACACTTTTATTACTTCACAGCTGGAACAACAGGATTGTCATATGAGTTAGAACTATCCTCTTAGATAATTCCAATGATCCTTGTCTGAAAGGGGCTCCAAAGAAGTCACTGGAAGATTGTATGGCCTCCCTTTTGTCAATCTAAGAAGAATTTACCTGAAATATCACAAAACCCTTAAATACTCCTTATGGTTCACTGTGTCCAGAAAAAGTATACTGAAATGATGGAGTAAAGGAAGAGTAAAACTTATCTCTGGTCAGCTCTCTAGTTGTTACACTGAAGAATAGAAGTAGTGGCATGGGTAATTTAGAATAGTTCTTTTATCCTAAACTCTTTTTCATACTATTACTTTGTAAGATTGGGGACAGAGTAGAGTAGTGGCCTGAATGGATTCTGGGGCTGACCTTTATAGTAACTTGTATGGTCTTTAGCAGTTTTATTTATAATAGGAAAGTAGATGTTTTGACCTGGAAATAGATAATACTTAAATAATGAAACAACATGTTTTGAGTTCAGTTGTCTAGCTTTTTGATTTTGCTCAGCTTTTTATATGTCGTATTGGGAATGGCCCACATCAGTGTGATGCTAATGATCAACCTCTGTCAGCTTCCCACCATTCTGGTCCAGCATAATATTGTGATTTTTTTTACTTAAAAGATCTATTTTTCCAATTCCAAATAAGTGGAAGAAACACTGATTATGTTGGCCAACAAGTGAGAGTATATTCAAATGACTTTGTGTATAAGACCTGGCTTAGAATAATTAGGATAGAGTTTTTGTCTCTACCAACTTTAATGAAAATCAGACCAGAATCTCTCTTTTTCCTTTTAGATTTCTCTTAATCTGAGTCTTACGTGTAATATATTAGTTCGGGTTGCCTATAGTATGACAAATAAGCCTAATTTGGGGGAGATAATTAGCTATATGTATTTTCAGTTACCTGTATCAATGGAGGATGACAGTTCTATCAGTAATCTTCAAATAGAGAAAAAAATTTAAATTGGCATTGAAATATATTTTGATTCTTTTCACAGGAGTTTTTTATGCTTACTGATTTTTTCTCAATGTAATATTAAAATGGATATATAGTCTTAGAGTACACAGTGGGCTGTCTTTGGAAAGCCTGGATGGTTTTTGGATAGAAGTTGCTGCTTTTTTAATTTTCAGAAAATAATGCATGAAATGGATCGTATATATTCGGATTACTGAAAGTTACTTGTGTTAATGTTTTCCTAAAGGTCCAACATTAGATATGTGCAGGGCAAATTACCTTGCTTCTGGATCTCCCCGGTACTTTATTGCTGGCAGTAATACTTTCTAATTATGATACACTATTCTTTTAATACCTTGCTGTATTGGATTTGTGTCTGTATTCACAAATGAAAAAACTTACATCGTTTTCCTCTGAGGATGCCTTTTGACCACATCTCCATAGATTTAGATATATCTGTCCTCATTGTTATTTTTCATTAGTCTCTTATTTTAATTTTTTCTTTGAGCCATGAGTTATTTAGAACAGTATCTTATTTTCCATACCAGAGTGGAATGTATCTGTTAAATCTGACTTGTTAATTGCATTGTCTATATCATCTGTATTTTTATCTGTTGTCATCTTGATCTTTTAAATTTCTGGAAGAGATATATTCAAATTCTATTATGATTGTGATTTTTTAAAAACTCTTATTTCTGGTTCATTTTGTATTTTGTCTATTTTAACACTATGTCATAGTGTTTGTTGTATAGGTTATGATATCTTTGCAGTTCTGTCTTTTGATAGTAACATATAATCTTTATTATATTTTTGCCTTAAATTACTGTGTTATTAATCTTGCCATACCTGCTCTATTTTTGTTTGCATGTGTCTGTGTGTAATAACTTTATATGTCTACTTATTTTAAACATTTAGCTGTGGTACTTTCGAAGGTGTAGCAATATCAACAAATAGATTTGTAAGTATAGTATTGTGAAAAAATGATGAAAACTAGTATAAGTGGTTATATTCCCTGTGGGTATTTATATTTGGGCATGTTATTTATTCATTCATTCATTCAGTAAATAATTTACTGAGAATTTTCAGAAACTTTGTAGGGGGAAGTTGGGGAGAGCTATGTTGGATAATATAATCAGAGAAGTCCTCTGATAAGGTGGGCATTTGAGTTGGGATCTGGTAAAACTAACCTAGGGGAGGAGCATTCCAGACAGAAGGAACATTAAATCCAAAAATCCTAAGGAAAGATTGAGGTGTATTTGAGGAATAGAAAGAGAACCAATGTTTCTGGATCTTAATGATTAAGGATAGAAAAGGAGGCAGGGCCCAATTCATGTAATATCTTGTGGGTTGTGTTAAGGAGTGTGATTTTATTTTAAGTGTTACAGGAAGCCATAGAAGATTTCAAGTAGGGAATGACATGATCGATAAACATTTTTGTAGTCCTTTTCTAAATTGAAGTACAGTGAATGAAATACACATACAGTGAAATAGATAAATTTTAAGAGTATGATTGGATGAGTTTTCACAATTGCATATACCCATGTAATGCACACCCTTATTAAGATGTAAAATATTTCTGTCATCCAGAAAGATTCTTATTCCTCTTCCCAATCAATCCCTACTACCAGCACCCCAACTACTGTTCTCTTTTCTTTAACCATAGATAAATTTGTCTTTTTTAGAACTTAATATAAGTGGAATCATTTAGTATGTGCTCTTTTGTGTCAGGCAGCTTTTACTTACCATAATGATTTTGAGATTCATTCTTGTTGTTGCTTGGATGAAGATTTTATTGGATATATCACAGTTTGTTTACCCATTCTCCTGTTTTGGTTTTCGTAGACATTTTTGAACAGTCTTTGGCTAATAGAGGAGAATGGATTGTAGAGTCTCTCATTCAGATATAGAAATGACGAATATAGAAGAGACAGGGGCAGAGAATTGTAAAATCATTATTAATATCTTAGGAGCATCTGTCTGTATGGAAGCAGATGGAAAATGATTTTGCTACCCTCTGTATTCCTCCTTTTAAATCAGATGGGAAAAGTTGTCTTGACTGAGAGCACAAAATTTAGTGATTCTAATGACATTCAAATGCCATGAGGATCATGGTATTTGAGAAGAGACCTCACATAGTACGTGGCAAGTTTTTCGAAGACCTTACTTAGCAGATTTTACTCGTTCCCCCAAGTATTGTCCACATCTTATACAATGTGGTGTCTATAAAACCAGAGTTCTAGGGGTTCTAGGTTTTCTCTGACATGAGAACTAACATTTTTTACTAAGAATTTCTAGTGACTCTATTATATAATTATGCAATTTCTTTTAAAAATTATTTTTCTCTCAAGGTTTATTTCAGAGTATAGCATTTTAAAAGTTTTGTTTGTTTTCATTTTTGGTCTTTAACCTCTTTCAGAAACTCACACCTATTTATGTTATTATAATGGGTCTGGTACATTCATTCACACCCATTGCTTTCTTACATAGTACATGGGAGAAAATGTGTATTTTAAAAGTGAAAATTGACAATATTTCCTTTTTTGTAATGAGGCCATTTCAATTAGATAAAGTTTTTAATTGGAGGAATCAGCATTATATATATTTCTGTATTTGGATTTTGCTGCATGGTATGGAGAAAATTCTTACAGACAAATTATAAACAGTAACAGGTTTATACTATCTCAGTAATCTTTTTAATTTCATCTGATTTAAAACCTAAAGAGGATTAGTAGAACATTTTGTTTCAGAGTTGACTCCTACAATATCTAACGACTGCTCACATTTTCTTTCCATAAATCTCAATGGCAGACAAGAATCCAAAACTTAGTATTACCATGAGTCATTTGTTACACATTCCATTATCTTCTTTATTACGTCATGATGAGAGCATGCCTCAGCAGATGTGCTCTAGCCTTAGCTAATATATTCTTGAATATGGCATGTGTATACTTTAGTATTGTTCTTGCTAGACTGTAGCAGACCTGAATTATTTAAAAATGCTCAGTTCAGATGTAAATCTTCCTAAACATGTTTATCAGAAGCTCACATCTATGCCCAAAGGTGACAGGAGAAGCTTGCTTGCAAAGGCTGCATGAAATATGAATTACCTTGCCAGCACATGTTAACTCATTGATGGTTTCTTCCTTACCCACCAACCCCCTCCACCACCAAATTCTTCTCTTTTTTCCCCTTCTATTCCCCCAGTTTTAGAGCAAAAGTCAAAAGAGAGTTTTACTTTATTCCTTAAGTGAGGGTAAAAATACAATACTATTTCGTTCAGGGATCCCCAGCCTTTCTGAGGAGGAGCCACTGTCATTCTTGAGATTAATTGGGGCTGAGGGGGTCCCACATGGAGAGGAGAATATTCAGGTTATGAAGTCCATACAATGGATGAGTAAAGATGTTGCTGGACTCACTCATCTTTACAAGTAATCCCATAAGACTTGATAAACTGCGGAAGACAGGTGGTCACTGAGGAAATGGGATGGTGCAGAAACAGATTTAGAGATCTGCTGGGAAGTATCTACCTCTGAATTTAGATTTATCTGAGAATAGAAGGTGTTTTTTGTTCGTTTGTTTGTTTTCCCTATTTGCATTAAGGAAGAAGGAATGAGATTTATTGATTTTTAAGAATATATTCTTTATATAACTGACCAAGATTTTTTCAGGTTGTTTAAAACTAGTTGCAGAACAAAAGAAGCAGCTTTTTACTTTTTATAAGCTTTAAAAACAGAAAATAATAGTTGGATTCACTGCCTCCAAAAAATAACTCATTCTGAATTAGAGCAGGTTGGTAATGATGATAAACAAACATCGAATGGTTCGATTAAGGATGTTTATTAATGCTGAGGGTTTTTTAGAACTTTTGTTTGTTTTGTTTTTAGAATATTTTAAAGATTAGGGGTATTACACAAGATAACAGACACAGGAAAAATATTCTCTTAGATTCGAGATTTACATATACATGTATCATTACATAATGAGTCTCTCTCCCAGATGAATCAACAGAGTCTATCTCTGGGATGAGTGAAAGAACTGGACTAAGAGCCAATAGACTTCTAAATTGTTATTTCGCTTTTAACCTTGAGGGAATAAAAAATAAATATGTTTGAGTTAACATTTTATTTTTGTTAATTTTATTTTAAAACTTTTTATTACTTCAATAAATACACATTTTATTTTTGCCTTTGGTTAGGTAACTAAACTTTGTTAGTGGTAGACCAGAGGTGTAGAATCAGAGAGCTCTTCTTGTCTTTTCTTTGTCATACATTAATGCTCTAAGGGGCAACTCATGTAACCACGCTGGACCTGTTTTCTTATCAGTATATCAGTGGACCCTCGCTGCCCGGGAAGGGAGCTACTAGCCACGGGTGGCTGTTTAGTCTTTGAAATGTGGTTAGTCCAAATTGAGATGTGTTTTAAAGTACAAAATACATATTGGATTTTAAAGACTTAGTGCAAGGATAAGAATGTAAAATATCTTATTTCTAATTTGTTTATGTTGATTATACCTTTAGAATGATAATATTTTGGGTTAAATAAAATAAATTAACAAAATTAATTTCACCCATATCTTTTCCTTTTTTAAATGTGGCTGCTAGAAAATATTAAACTCAATTGTGGCTCACTTTATATTTCTTTTGGACAATGCCAGTCTGGACAGCATATCCTACACTGACTTATGAAATATTAATAAGTGCTCAATGAAACCCAGTTTGGAAAAGGAGCAGTGTCCAGTAAAACATTTTGCAATGTAAATATTCTGTATCTGCGCTGTCCAGTATAGTAGCTACTAGCCACTGATGGCTGTTGAGTACTTAAAATGTGGCTGGTTCTAAAATGTGAAATATTGAAAAATGGGAAGAAAAGAACTGAATTTTAAACTTTAATTTTAGTTAAAGAGTCACATATGGTAGTGACCAATGTATCAGGACAGTGCACATCTAGATTTATTGGGTTGTTTTATCCAAAGATTTATATACTTAGGATTTGTTGGGCAAACTTTTTAGTTTGATAAAAGTTTGTGTGGTTTGTGTTTATTTTGAGTAATAATAAATGATCAGTAACAATAATTAATGAGTACCCATTATGTAGCATGTACTGTGCAAGTACTAGAGAGAAGATTTGTATAAAATCAGTTATCGAGACTTTAAATATATTGCTCATATTTTGTAACATGCTTTGATGGATTTTGAATTCCAAGATACTCTGGACTTACCATGTTTTTGTTAAAGTCTGTTTTTTTTCTCTTTCCTTTCTTTATGATGGCCCTCCTATGAAAACCTGGCTCCTTTTGAACAAAAGTCTGAACAATGTGCTGTCTTATTAAAGGATTTTCTCTTGAGAGAGAAACCCATAACAGATGATGATTTTTTTTTTTTTTTAGTAAACTTGTGAAGCTAGTTATGCTTTTGGCTTTAAAAGGAATATGTACATATTTACACATAGACTTTTAAGTGTCAGTATTATGTCATTTATTTATTCCCTTTGTGTGTACATATATTTTTAAGTACTAGTATTAAGCAATGTTATTAATTTATTATTGCTTCACAGTGAAGAACGGATGTCATCATGTCTGGAATCAAGCGAACAATCAAAGAAACCGACCCTGATTATGAGGATATATCTGTGGCCCTTCCGAATAAGCGGCATAAAGCAATTGAGAATTCAGGTAGAAATTCACCTGCCTTAGGAAATTATTTATTTCTTTGTTGGCACATGCCTTCCTATGAGATTTATGGGAGCTAAAATGAAATGCATTTCAGCTGTTGTGTATAATTCAAAGAGATTCATGAGAGGGATTAGCTAAATGCTCTGTTTAATAGTAATATACTGCAGTAGCATGAAAGGCAGGAACATAATCAGGTAAACATTGAAAGCATCAATAATGAGACAGGCTGTCATTGTATTTTAGGTATAATCATGAAGTCTTATGATATATGTGCTGCAGTGTGCTATCGTGTGAGATGATTATATAGATTCAGGTTTTTTTGTGTGTGTTAATAGTTACGTAGTATTTTAATCTCTACGGAAAAGATGATGGTCTCATGAGACTAGTTTCATGACTACTGTTGCTTAGGATAGGCTAAAATTATTTTAAAATATAATTTGTTGTAATTAGATGTTTCACATGGTTAACAGAGGTGGTAGGTATCTCAAAGGTAGTATATGAATGATAGAAATTTGAGAAACATTGATCCAATTTATCCCTGCATTTAGGTGCTTGTAGTTAAGTTTAAGGCTCAGAGGGATTAAATTACTTGCCCAAGATCATATAATCAGTTGGAGAGCAAATCATCAACTATGTGTCCCAGAATGTTTTAAGCTATCTCAAAAAGAGTTGCTAAATTTGAGTTTTAAAACAAATTATTGCTGAAATTTATTACTGTCTATTTAAATAATAAGCCTACATAAGTTAACACTTATAGCTGGGTAAAGAAGGCATCAAAGTTATAGATGAAGTGTTGCAGTTCCACCAAGATGAGGCTCCCTAGAGTTTAAGTGATGAAGAAAGTGCCTGTCTCTGTAAGTGCAGTCAAGTCATACGTACTCCCAGAAGTCTTTGTGGACTGAAAATTATCAAGTCTAATTCCTAATAATGCAAACATTTCACTACAACTTATCTCCCCATTTCAGTTGTAATTTATTTATAAGGAAATGTTTTCTTTCAGTAACAAGTCAAATGTGAAAGTATCCATTACACAAATATATCACATGGCATAACTTTTAAAAAAATTAAAACAAGAATAGGGAAAACTGATTGTTTTAGCAAACATGGTAATTTCAGTTTAAATCTAATTTAAGTTCCCAAATCACTCAGCTTTAGCAGGGACAGTTTTTTGTTCCTGAGTGACAATTTACTATTTTTCCTCTTGCTGTTCATACCCTACCTAATCTTAGACTATTTTTATTTTTCAGAATTTTTCTCAAAGTTGGTTTGATAGGATTCTTCCCTTTGCTTATGTTGTTTTATTTTGTTTGTTGTTTGTTTTGTTTTTACTTCTTCCATGAAAGAGATAATTTAGAAGAATTTCTTTCTGAGAAGCATATAAGACAGACTTTAGTGATCACTGTTTCTAGGGAGACTTTCAGCCTCTCCTAATAGTATCTGCTGGTTTCTGTATACAAGGGTTATGAAAACAAGGATATATACTATCAAATACTCTTCACTTCAGATATGAGAAAAATCAGTCATTCTACTCTATGCAGACGTACCACAAGAATGCTTATACTATTATAAGTTTTAAATTGCCAATCTAATGGCATATTTTATGGGGAGAAAATGACATAGTTATTCAAAGGGTCCATATTTTCTCTGCAATTTTTTATATACACCAAAGCATGGGTGGTAATGTTTTTCATCTCACAAACACAGGGCCATTTTGCAAAATCCCAGGTTTTTCAAGCAGTCATTTGGTTCTTCTTTTTACTTTTAATTATCTTGTATCGATGCTACATTTTATAATCTGATATTTTTAACTCTTTGAGTTATATATATTACTTTGAGTAGTCGTCATCTGAGCTCTTTCACCTTCAGAGGCATTCTCTTTTCTTTTGAATTCTTTCTCTGCTCCTACCTTCAGGTAGTTATAATCAGAAACTGCTGGATTGCTTGATGCTTCTCTACAGAAGGAAACTTCATACCTTATGAACTGTTCTCATGTTACTGCTCCAGCTACCTTTTTATTTTTTTTCCCCTTGGGGCTATGGTTTTTCAGAGACCAACAAATATTTCAGAGTCTTCATGGGTTTCTTCTTATTTGAGGGTAATTTTATTTTGATATAATTTCAAACAAAAGTCACAGGAAGTACCCAAATGTCTTTTATCCAGGTTAATTCACCAGTTGTTTATGTTTTGCCTCATTTGGTTTATCATACTTCTCCACTTCCAGCGTGCACACAGACATACACACAAATATGCATGCATGTGTACAGATATATATGCACATCGTTCTTTCTAAATCATTAGAAAATAAATTGGACACGTATAAACACTTCTTTGTATTTCCTAAGGACATTCTCTAATGTAACCTCAACACAGATATCAAAAGCAGGAAAATTTAACATTTATCCATTACATTACCTAATATGTGGTCCATATTCAAGTTTTACCAATTATCCCATTATTATATTTTATAACTATTTCCCCTCTCCAGGATCTAATCTAGCATCACACAATGCATTTAGTTGACATATCTCTTTAGTCTCTTTTAATCACCTCAACCTTTCTTTGGCTTTAATATTTGGGTAGTATAGGCCAGTTATTTTGTGGACTGTTCTTCACGTTAGGTTTGTCTGATGTCCCTGTGATTAGATTGAGCTTTTTCGGCAGGAGTGCCGGAGACTGATGTGGTCTTCTCAGTGCATGATACCAGAAAACACACTAGGTCAGTTTGCTCCAATATTAGTGATGTAACTTTTCATTATTGTTTAAGGTTTCTCCACTTCAGAGTTAGTTTCCTGGGGTTTCTCTTTTTGCTTGCTGACTTAAATCAAGATAGCTACTGATTAATTAGACTTTGGATCATTTTATGTTCTTTGTGTAGCTCGAGATGCTGCTGTGCAGAAGATCGAGACTATTATCAAGGAACAATTTGCACTTGAAATGAAGAATAAGGAACATGAAATTGAAGTCATTGACCAGGTATAATGATAATAAATTTTTAAAAAACAAAGCTATTGAAAAAAATTTCTGCATGATGACTTGAAAGAATCTACTGAGATAGGATCATGGTTTGTTTCTCTCTTTTGCTATTCTTTTAAAAAGAGCTTTCTTGCTTTTGGGGGAAAAAAGACACTCTTTTTTTCTTTAAGTGAAGTTACAAAACAAGATTTTTTAAATTGCTTAAAATTTCACCCCAAAAGACAATTCCACTTTGCTCTTGTGCTCAAATCTTCGTGGACATTTCTCAGTGAATATACATGGCTATATACTCTTGCAAACACTGGTTTTTGTCATTCTTTCAAACCTTTTGCCAATCTGATAGGTGGAAAATGGACATTTTTATTTGTCTTTAATTAGAGAGGCTAAGCTTTTCTTGGTCATTTGCATTTATTATTTTATGAATTGTTTGTATATCTTGTCATTTCCAATTTTTTCAAGTAACGAGTTAACATTTGTTTTTAGCGGCTGATTGAGGCAAGAAGGATGATGGATAAACTTCGTGCCTGCATTGTCGCAAACTACTATGCTTCTGCAGGACTCCTAAAAGTTTCTGAGGTAAGTTTTTCTCTAATGCAGTCATTTCTGGCCACCCATATTTATTGTGTGAAGGGGAAATTATTGTTGATGTGGAATTCCTGCCTTTGAAATATTTCTTACATTAACCTTTAGAATTCAAGAAGTCAGCCTATCTTCCTAGGAATGTACATAAATTTATCATTGTGTTCAATCATAACCCTTTAATCAATTGTCAATAATCCTGAGTAACTTTTTTTTTTTTTTTTTTATTTAAACCCTCTCCTACTAATATTTAGCACTGCTGCTAGACTTTGCAGATACAAAGATGAGTGAGACCGAATTCTCATTTGCCTAATTCCTTTTCACTTGGTTATGGTCAGCTTTGGAGTAAGTTATAGATTGATTGATCTTTTTCTGGCCTTTTTCTGCTAATAAATGACAGTAAATTTCAGTAGATTTACCCTATTCAAGAAGCTCTGATTTTTTCCTCCCTCTATGAAAAATTTCAAATACAAGAAAAAGTGAAATAACCACCTATCATGCATCACTTAGATTCAACAATTTTAACATTTTTCATATGTTTTTCTGTCTTATTTTTCCCTAAAACATTTGAAAATAAGTTCTAGGCATCATCACACTTTACCCCTAAATACTTAATTATGTATTTACTAAAGGCCATTCTTCTATTTAGTCACAGTACCTGAGAGAATGATTCACTAGTATCTGTTCACCAGTCCATATTCAAATTTTTTGGTTGTCCCTAAAGTATCTTTTAAAGCTGTTTTCTAATGAACCAGGACGTAATCAAAGTTCATGGCTACATTTGGCTGTTTCTCTAGCCTCATTTTATCTAGAACTCTTTTCCCACCTTCCCCACTCCCCCCATGATATTAACTTATTTGAATAGACCAGGCCACTTATCTTGTGTAATGTCCCACATTTTTGGATTTATTTTTTCCCTTGTGTTATTGCTTCATTCCCTCTATTTTTCTGTAAACCAGAAGTCAACTCTAAAGATTTGATTACATTAAGGTTAAATCTTTTTGATGATGCTACTTCACAGATGATTTTATATATATATATATACTGTTAGTGATAATAAATTTAATTATTTGGTTACTGTGATTACCACTAGATTACTCCAGTTATAAAGGATGAGGATAGGCTTGAACTGAAACAGAAGTATTTCTTGTTTGACGTTTTGATAATTTCAGTATAACTTTTTTTGTTTTTACTTAAATTTCTTTTGTTTTTTAAGTTTTTTAAAATTAGAATCAGATATTTCTTCTCTTGGATAGTACTGTTTCTGAGAGAATGGGGGAAGGTGTAATGACATACTGCTTTGCATCATTCCCTGTGATTTTTACAGATAAGAGGTACCTGTCATGTTTAGGCTTTCATATTATCCCATGGACCTTTAGAGTACCTAGTATTGGTGATATTCCTAATGTTTCTTAGAGAAATCTGGAGTATTATTTGAGTTTGATCTTAGATGGTAGACAGTCGTTTCTTTTACTGCAGGAGTTTTCCTAATACATAGTAGAATCTGAGCTACTCTTCTGGAGCTATCATAATGAATTACTACAAGCTTAATGGCTTAAAACAACAGGACTTGTATATCTCATGATTCTGGAGACTAGCAGCCCAAAATCAAGGTGCTGGCTGGGTCATGCTCTCTCTGAAGGCTCTAGGGAAGAATTCTTCCTAGCCTTCTCCTGGCTTCTTCTGATGGTTGCTGGCAATCCTTGGCGTTCCTTTGTTTGTAGCTGCATCACCCCAATTTCTGCCTCTAACTTCACATGGATGTTTTCTCTTTATGTATCTTCTCTCTTTTTCTCTGCATTCAAGTTTCTCTCTTAAGAGAATGCTAATTGGATTAAATTACTTCATTTTAAATTGATTATATCTTCAAAGACCGTATTTCCAAAATAAGTCGTATTCGTGTATTCAGGGTTGGACATGAATTTTGGGAAGACACTGGGCAGATTCTGGTGTTGTTTGTCATGTGGCTTGCTATTGGATTCAACAGTACGAAGTTGGTGATCTAGTGGCTACGTGATATAGGCCTGTAGCTACTCTATTTAAAGAGCTGATTATTTAATGTTTTGTCCACTCCCACTTTACTTTTATTTTTTATTTTTTTTACTATTAGCAGTTCTGAATTGTGCTATTTGATGGTCGAGAAATGTACTGATTTTTTTCTGGTTATATTTTGATTAGAATTTATTCAAGGATATTTAGGTATATTTTTGTCTATTATGAACTGCCATTTAATTATTTTTAGTTTGCTGTAATAGAATGCATTTATAGCTCTAAAAGATACCTTTATTATTGCAATTCAACAACTTTGTTGTTTTGCCTCTGAAACACTAGTCTCTGGCTCCTTTTTTCTTTCTACACAATTATTTTAATAGCACAATTTTTAAAAGCTGGGATTCCTAGGAACATAACTACAGTGTGTCACATATAACAGCATACTGTATTTTGTGTGTAGGTAACAAGATACAAAAAAGTACCCTAGGCTTCGTTGTTGGACTGAGGGCAAACTTTTATGTCATAGTAATCATTTTAAAGCATTCTATACTACATTTTGCTCCTACGTGGGAACTCTTTAACACATGCATGTATTTTTTTATCTTTGTGTTTCTTACAGGAACATTTTGATTAAAGCAGTTGATATGTTTATGTAAAGCGATGTGAAACTTATTTTTTAAGTCAAATTTTACTTTCCATTTATTACTACTATATATTTATCTTTGTTTTTTATTTTACCTTCAGAGGACTTGTATCTGTAACTTATAGTGTTAGGACCTTCGCATAATTATTTATCATTTTCTAGTTTTGTTTTGTTTATTCAGACCACATTGAGGAGTTTGAACTTCATTTTATGGGTGTGGGGAGATTTTGAAGGATTTTAAACATGATCCTAAAATACATAAGGTTTTGGAAAGATCAAATTTTGCCTACTTTTGGTAAATTTGATTAAAAGTTTGATTGCTTTCATTTTTTCAGGGATCAAAGACATGTGATACAATGGTTTTTAATCATCCTGCTATCAAGAAATTTTTGGAATCACCATCTAGGTCATCATCTCCTGCCAATCAGAGATCAGAAACACCATCAGCTAATCATTCTGAAAGTGATTCTTTATCTCAACACAATGACTTCTTATCTGACAAAGACAATAACAGCAATGTGGATGTAGAGGAAAGACTCTCAAACATGGAACAGAGACCAAGTCGAAATACTGGAAGGGTATAGTTGGATGGATGGGGGGAGCCAAAAGAGAAGGGAATCTAGTATTTACTAGAGTTTGCATGTATTATCTCATTTAACCTTTATAGGAACCATAGGAACTAAATTATGTCCCTTTTAGAGATGAGAAAACTGAGCCTCAGTGAGGTGAAAGTTATATTTGTCCACAGGTGTCAGAACTGAGAATTAAACCTGTGTATTTCTGATTTTAGAATTCAGAGCTCCTGTGCATGGCACAACTCCATTCATGTTGATATGAAAGAAACCTTGAGGAGTTGGCAGTGCTGTGACTGCCCAAGGTCTTTCCACTCTTGTAATGTTTATTCTCTCGAGCAGTGACTCTTCAGCATTTTCCTCTGTGAAACTATATTCTTAGATGCTTTGATAACTGGAGGAAACTTGACAAATAATAAATAGAATAGAAAACCATTTATTGTTATTTTATCCTGACAGTTTGTGAAGTTGCCATCTCAAGCTGCTCTGAACTTTTTGGTATGGTATTTGGCTGTAGAAATAAAACCAGTGGTTTTTCACAGCTAAGTGTTCAGTGATAGAGGAAATTTCAGGTTCGCCTTCCACATACTCAGACATCAAGGATTTGATTTACTTTTGATAAAAATGAAGTTAACATTTTTTTCTCATTATAAATTCATATGTGTCAATTGCCAAAAATTTTAAACTCCAGAAAAGTAAAAAAAGAATAGAAAAGTCATTCATAATGCCACCTCTCAAAAATCAGAACTGTTTGTTTGGATTTACTTGTCTCTTTTCAGTACTATTTCTGGGCAAATACTGCATTTTTTTTTTTAATTAAAAAGCATTTAGGTCATACTGATCATAGAATTTTAAAAATATATCATCTTTTATGTAATATACATGCTCATGTTTATGTAACAGATGTTTAGTACTTACTGTGTTATAGGCACTTTTCTAAGAACTGTACAAAACAATCATTTGAGATAACTATTATCATCCTTATTTTATAGATGAGGAAATTGAGACAGAGGAGTTAAATAATTACCCAAGATTACACATTTAGTAAATGGATTTAAACCCTGGCAGTCCATCTCCATAGTCAGACTTTAAATTAACCATTGTATTTATATTATGTCTCACTGAAAATTTTTTTTGATAATACAGAAGGTTGAAAAGAAAGTAAATTCTGATGAGCCCTTCCCCATTCCCATTTCCCAGAGTAACCACTGTGATAGTTTATTGTGTATCCTTCCACATACTATTTATAAATACAAAGCAGATGTGTATGCTTGTTAAAAATATACACATATGTACATGGGGAATTGTACAAACTTTATCTAAACTAATTCAAAAATTATAGTAAAATTGATCTTTTATGCTCTGAGGTTCCACAAAGCCAGAGAATTCTGTAATAAAATTCTGAATTATTCCATTCATACTTTGTATGTTTTTTTGTGGTTTCTGCCTATAGAAAATTGTCCAAATTAAAAATAAAAATTGATTATGATTTCTTTCAGGATGCTTCAAATATTACTGGCTCCCATAAATCAGAGCAGCGGAATGCTGATCTTACAGGAGATGAGACTTCACGACTTTTTATAAAGAAAACAATAGTAGTAGGTAATGTGTCCAAGTGAGTATCCAGTTGAATTGTCTCATTTTTAGTCATCCATTTATATTACTAGAACTTTGGCATACTCCTATCATAGTATTACAGTAGAGTCCACAGGGATTCTTTTTTTTTTTTTCAAATTCTTAGTTGTTTTAAAAGTCAGCTTAAGGTCTAGAGACTCTGCCTTAGTGTGTCTACTGATCTTTGACAGTAAAAAAAATAGTGCTTGATACAAATTTCTAAGATATGAGCTTTTACACAAATAGTGTATTTCATAAGTTTGAAGGAACTTTTGACTTCTTCTGACCTAGTTCTAACTTTAGGGGCCTTAGCTAATTCCTAAAAAACATTTATTTGGTTGCCCAAATTGAAGTGTTCTTTAATTTGTAACAAAAAATTGCAGAGCAAGTCTTGAAGACAGAATTCCTACAAAGGGCTATATCTCTTTAACAGTATGATCTCATGCTCTCTTGTGAGAGCATCATCATTTTTACCAAGCATCTAAAATTGATAAGGACATCACAAATCTTCAAATTATATAAGAATATTATTTCTTTAGAAAGTCTTATTTGCCCTTTTCCGCCCTCATTTCCTTTGTTCTCTTTTGTCACTTTAATCATATAGTCATTTCCTAGTTTCATATATTTTTCCCAAATCAGGCTAGAATCTCTTTTGGGTAAGAAGCATGTCTTATTTGTTTTGTACCTTATAGAAGTTGGTGTTCAGTAAATATTTGATGAATAAATCTATATATTTATAAAAACTGTAATTAGATTCAGTTATTAAAAATAAAGGATTTAGTATCATAATAATTATCTTGGGGGTGGGAAATCGAATGGAAGGGGACTTCCAAGCCCTAAATGATGGATCACTAATAATAAACAAGAAGTACATTAAAAAATCTCAGGATACTAGAAATGAAGATTCTTAATGTTCTATGTAATAGTATTCAAATAGAAGCATAAAATATGATTAAGGCAATTAGATTTCTGTCTTATAGAGTTAGTATGTATTCAGCTAAGGGGACTAAGTAGTGTGAAGTATTAGAGTCAGGGTCTTAACTATCGTACAGGACCATTCAGCCCAGAAAAAGCCCAAACTAGAAATCCAGATAGACCCACCAGGCCGCAAGAAGAATGGGGAGAAACAGTCACAGACATTTTAAAGCAGTTATGTCTAATTTGTAGGTTTTGGGGGTTTTTTAAGAGCAGCTAGAACTAAAATACTGGTTAATCATAGATTTTAAGTTAGAGTGATTGGCATCAAAGTTGTAAAGTTCTTGTTTCTTCTGGAACAGGGTAAAAATATTGATTTACTTTAGACTTTATTAAGAATGCTTGCTGGAATATCTAAGATAACAACTAAAAGAACAGAAGTAGAGATTTAAACTTTAAAAGTCTTAAGGGGAAGGGTAGTATAAATTGAATGAAAAGGGGAAACAAACTTGATTCTCAAAGAGGGCAAGCAGGGGCAGAAGGAGGGATATGGAGAAGAGAAAAGACAGTATAAATAATTTAGTAACAAATCTGAATATATCAACAATTTTAAAAGCATATGGATTTAGCTATCTAGTTAAAATACAGAAATTGTTATATTGAGATAAAGTACCCTAAAATATAACTTATTAATGACATCTAAATATAGAAAGATCGAAAGTAAGCAAATACCTAAGATACAGCTGGCAGATACTAACCAAAAGAAAACCAGTGTAGCATATTAATATCAGGCAAAATAGACTTTAAAACCAAAAATATTCATAGAGGTAAAGAGTTATTATATAATGATAAAAGGTTCTATTCACAAAGAAGATAAAAATATTCTAAACTTCTGTGTACTTGATAACATAGTCTTAAAATGTCTAAACCAAAATTGAAAAGAAAAAACAACCACAGCACCACAAGGAGAAATTTTCAAATGCATTACCATACTGCAAGATTATATGTATCTCTCAGTAATTGATAGATCAAGCAAAATACTCATATGAATATAAAAAATTTGAATATCAGTTAACAAAGCTGATCTAAAGTACACATAAAGACCATTACACATAACAATTGAAAGATTTTTAAGCACACAGGGAACATTTCTGAAAATGGACTGCACAGTACCCATAAAGCAAGCATCAACAAATATCAAAGAACTTGTATCATACAGAATATTTTTTCTGACCACTAATGCAGTAAAGTTAAAAATCAATGGCAACAGAGTAACTAGAAAACCTCTATGTGTCTGGAAATTCAAAACACTTGCAATAACTCATGTGAATGAAAAATTACATTAAAATAATCAGAACTGGATAATAAAACTTGTAGGATAACACTAAAGTAATATTTAAAGGGAAATGTATAGTCTTAAATGAGTTCAGTAGAAGAAAAGCTTAAAATTAATGAAATAAGTGCTGTAGGCATAAATAATAATAAAATTAATGAAGTAAGCATCATTTAGACAAAAAAATATAGTGAGAGAAGCAAAGAAATTAGGAAAAAAAATAAACATAGCATACATCTAGTGACATTAAGGAAAAAATACAAATATTAAAAAAATAACTACAGATATACTATAAAGAAGATATCATGTAAATCTTTATGCTGATACATTTAAAAATTTAGATGAATTAGAGAATTTCTAGAAGAATACAGCTTAAAATGACTCGGCAAAGGAAAAGCTTTGAATAGTCTTAACTACTAAGTTTAATTGCTGATATTTAAAACATTCTCAACACAAAACCAAACCAAACCACTTGTCTTAGATTGCTTTACAGGCTGAGTGAACATATAATTCCAGTTGTATACAAAATCTACTGGGGGTGGAAAGAGACAGTACTTGTCAATTTACATTATGAGGGTATCCAAATTTTTTTTTTTTTTTTTCATTTTTTAGGCAAGGCAGCCCTCGGTTGACCTCACAAATTGCAAGGACCCTGTCAGCTTACAATCCCTTATTTTTTATTTTTTATGCCTACAACACCTGGTCCTGGCTGGTCTCCCATCCAAGTACTAACCAGGCCCGACCCTGCTTAGCTTCCAAGATCAGACGGGATCGGGCTTATTCATGGTAGCATGCCGTAGACCCAAACTTTATTAATAAAACCAGATAGAGAGTTCTTAAAAAAAAAGAAAATTATAGGACATTCACACTTATGAATATAGATGCAAAAATACTGAACAAGATTATTAGCAAACTGAATTCAGTAGCTATAGAATTGGTAATTCTGAGCAAGAATTGCAAGTTGGATTTAACATTAGAAATCAGTAAATATAATAACCACATAAACAGATTAAAGAAGATAAAAACATTATGATCACCTCAAAAGATGCAGAAATAACATTTAACAAAACTCAACATTTGTGATAAATCCTTATGGCTGACTTGGACTTTAGTTACTCAGATAACGAATATCTTCAAAAAACCTACAGCAAATATCATACTCAATGGTAAACTTAAAAGTCTTCCCTTTAGGATTAGGAACAAGACAAGCAATGCCTGGTATCAGTACTCCTATTCAGCGTTGTACTTGGAGATAGTAATATAGTCAGATTAAAAAAATTAAAAGTATGTGGGTTAGAAAATAAAATGTCATTATTAACATGTTATTGTCTTCATAGAAAAATCTAAAAAATTTTTCAGTAAAGTTTAATAGTTAATAGGAGAGCTTGGCAAGGTTATTGAATACAGAAGTCATTTGCTTCTGTACGACAGGCACAAACTTCGTAAACATGATTTTAAAAAGATTTATTTACTACAGCAATAAAAGATAATAAACAAAAGTCATGGCCTTTCATGAAGAATTGTGAAAACTTTATAAAAGACATGAAAGAACTAGGTAGAGCAGTGTACCATGTTCATGGATAGGAAGGCTTAGTATTTTAAAGATATCACTTCTCTTCAAATTGATACATGGATATTCTGATTAAAATTCAACAGGTTCATGAAATCCACAGGCTGATTTTTATATTGGAGGAGCAAAGAGTCAAAACTTGTCAAGAACACTGCTTAAAAACAAGTAGGTTAGGCAGCTAGGCCCACTGCATTACTAAGGATAACTATAGGCATAGATAACTGTATAGAAGGCCATGACTGTATTTTTCAGCAGAATGTAATAAGGTGACCTCATGAAATAAAGACAGAACTACAAAAAGGAGGGCTAAAGATGCTAGTTTTTTACCATGGTCAGGACTTAAGGGAATGGCTTGTTTTGGCTTTCAAAAGACCAACCCAGTTGTAACCTTGCAGCAATGAATAAGAACCAGAGAGTCCACAGTTCTTGCACTCTGAAACCTCATGAAATCAGCCCAAAGGCTAATGGTTCCCTAACCCAGGATTTTTTTTTAATTGCATGGTGATAATCAGAAAACAAAACAAACTTTAAGGCAGTGCCGCCTAGGCCAAATACATGTTTAAAAGAAAAGGATTAACTACAACAACTCACTTTGGTGACAGGTGATATAGCTGTTAAGTTTTGCTGAAATTTTAATTTTGTAATTAAGAATTTTTCAGCTTTATTGAAGTATATTTGACAAAAGTGCGAGATACTTAAAGTGTACATTGTGATGATTAGACATATGTATACATTTTGAAAGGATTTTTCTCATCAGATTAATTCACATACCCATCATCACCTCACATATTTATCATTTTTTGAATGAGAAACTTTAATTTCTGTTCTTAGCAAGTTTCAGTTGTACGATATTATGTTATCAACTATATACATCGTTTTATACGTTAGATCCTTGGACCTCATTTATCTTATAGCTGAAAGAACCCTTTTACCAACCTTTCTCTCTTTCCTTCAACCCTCAGTCCCTGCCAACCATTTTTCTGCTGTTTCTATTTGACTTTAAGATTCTGCATATAATTGATACCATATAGTATCTGTCTTTCTCACTTTGGCTTATTTCACTTAGCATAATGCCCTCAAGGTCCATCCATGTTGTCACAAATGCAGGATTTCCTTCTTTCTTGTGGCTCAATATATATAAAAGTATGTATTCATCACATCTTCTTTATCCATTCATCTGTTGATACACACTTAGGTTTCCGCATCTTGGCTATTATAAATAATGCTGCATTAAACATGGAAGTACAGATATCTCTTCAGTTTCCTGTTTTCATTGTCTTTGCATATATACACAAAAATGAGGTAGTTCTCTATTTTTAAGTTTTTGAGGAACCTCCATACTATTTTCCATAGTGGCTGCAACAATTTACATTCCCACCAACAGTGCACAACAGTTCCCTTTTCTCCATGTTCTTCCTAATTCTTGTTATTTCTTGTATTTTTTATGATAGCCATTCTGACAGGCGTGAGGTGATAATGCATTGTGCTTTCGATTTGCGTTTCCATGATGATTAGTGGTGTTGAACATCTTTTCGTGTGCCCATTGACCATTTGTATGTCTTCTTTGAAAAAAATGTTGATTAAGTTCTTCTACCCATTTTTAAATTGGATTCTTTTTCTTGCTTTTGAATTGTGTGAGTTCTTTACTTATTTTGAATATTAACCACTTACTAGATATATGATTTGCAAATATTTTTTCCTATTCCATTGGTGGCCTTTTCATTCTTTTGATGATTTTCTTTCCCGTGCAGAACTTTTTTAGTTTGATGTAGACCCACTTTTTTATTTTTGCTTTTAGTGTTAAATCCAAAAAGTCATTTCCTAGGAGCTTACATTTAATGTTTTATTTTAGGAGTTTTATGGCTTCAGGTCTTTAAGTCATTAATCCAATTTAAGTTGATTTTCATGTGTGCTGAAGATAGGTTTTCATTCTTTTGCATATGGCTGCCTTTTTTCCCAAGACCATTTATTGAGACTATCCTTTCCCCATTGTATATCTTAGCTCCTTTGTCATAAATTAATTGACCATATATGCATGGCTTTATTTCTGGGCTCTGTTCTGTTCCCTTGATCAGTGTCTGTTTTTATGCCAGTGTTATACTGTTTTGATTACTACAGCTTTGTAATGTAGTTTGAAATCAGTCAGTGGAATGCCTCCAGCTTTCTTCTTTCTCAAGATAGCTTTGGCTATTTGAGGTCTTTTGTGGTTCCATACAAATTTTAGGATTGTTTTGACTATTTCTGTGAAAAATGTTATTAGAATTTTGATAAGGATTGCATTGAATCTGTAGATCACTTTGGGTAGTATGGACATTTTAACAATATTAATTTTTCCAGTCCATGAGCATGAAATATCTTTTCATTTATTTTTATCTTCAGTTTCTTTTATCAATATCTTATAGTTTTCAGTGTACAGGTCTCTCACCACCTTGGTCAGAATTTATTGCTAAATATTTTATTGTTTTTGATGCAGTAAATGAAATTATCTCAATTTCTCATTCTGATAGATAATTTTAGTCTATAAAATCACAAGTGATTTTTTATGTTAATTTCCTATCCTGCAACTTTACTGAATTCACTTGTTTTGGGGTAGAGTCTTTAGTGTTTTCTATATATAGTATCATATTATATGCAGATGGAGACAGTTTTATTTCTTCCTTTCTGATTTAGATGCCTTTTATTTCTTTTTCTTGCCTAGTTGCTCTGTCTATGACTTCCAGTACTATGTTGAACAAAAGTGATGAGAGTGGGCATCCTTGTCTTGTTCTTGATCTTAGAGGAAAGCTTTTAGTTTTTCACTGTTGAATATATTAGCTGTGGGCTTGTTGTATATGGATTTTATTGTGTTGAGTTATGCTGTCCACCCGTTTACTGAGAATTTTTATCATGAATGGATGTTGAATTTCGTTAAATGCTTTTTCTGCATCTATTGAGATGATCATATGATTTTTATCCTTCATTTAATTCATGTGGTGTATAACACTGATCGATTTGCAGATTTCAAGCCATCCTTGCCTGCCCAGAATAAATCCCACTTGAGCAGAATGTATGATCCTTTTAATGTAGTGTTGCATTTTGTTTGTTAATATTTGGTTGAGGATTTTGCATTAGTGTTTACCAGGGATATTGTCCTGTAATTTTCTTTTCTTGTAGTGTCCTTGTTTAGCTTTGGTATCAGGGTAAGACTGGCTTCATAAAACATTTGTATAAGTGTTCCCTCCTCATCTATTTTTGGAAGCGTTTGAGAAGTATTGCCAGTTATTCCTTAAATGTTTAGTAAAATTCTTTAAGCCATTTGGTCCTGGAATTTTCTTTATTGGATGGTTTTGATTACTCATTCAATCTTACTGATAATTGTTCTGTTCCAGTTTCCTATTTCTTCATGATTCAGTCTTGTTTTTTTTCTAGGAATTTATTCATTTCTTCTAGGTTGCCCAGTTTGTTGACATTTAATTGTTCATAGTCTCATCCATTTTATTTGTGTGGTATCAGCTGCAGCACCTCCTCTTTCATTTATAATTTTATTTATTTGAGTTGTCTCTTTTTTCTTGGTAATTATAGCTAAAGGTTTTTCTATTTTGTTTATCTTTTCAAAAAACAAGCTTTTAGTTTCTTTGATCTTTTTTATTGTCACTTTAGTTTCCACTTTCACTTTGTTTTTTGTTATTTCCTCCTTCCTTCCAACTTTGGTCTAGATTGTTTTCCTGGTTCTTTGGGGTGTAAAGTTAGGTTATTTATTTGAGATCTTTCTTTTTTCTTAATGTAGGCATTTATTGCTATAAACTTCCTTAGAACTGCTTTTGCCGTACGCCTTAAGTTTTGGTATGTTGTCGTTCCATTTTCAGTTGTCTCAGGATATTTTTTTATTTCTTTTGACTTCTTCTTTGACTCATTAGTGGTTCAGTAGCATGTTGTGTAATCTCCACATATTTGTAAATTTTCCAGTTTTATTTTTGTAATTGATTTTTAATCTCATTATAAGTAATAGTTAATTGTTTTGTTAGGTTTTTGAAGGAAAAAAGTAATTTCAGTTCTTTCCTTCTCCTCTAGGTATATACCTCCTGATAAGAGAGAAGAAAATGACCAATCAACCCATAAGTGGATGGTGTATGTTCGAGGATCTCGTAGAGAACCCAGCATTAATCATTTTGTCAAGAAAGTTTGGTTCTTCCTTCATCCCAGCTATAAACCAAATGACCTTGTGGAAGTTAGGTAAGCACACTTCAGTGATTTAACCTAAGAAGTACAGATTTATTGAAGTGGAAAAAATTATTTAACTCGAAAACACTCCATGAAATTCTTGTATTGTTAATAATTTACTTGGTTTTGGCTTTTAGTCACAATGTAGTTTTAGCTGTGGTTCCCTCTTGCAGATAACTCTCTTACTGAACAGGCATTGTCCCCTCTCGTCAGATTGTTACCGTACAAATTACATTCGCTGGTTCTGTTCTCTGGAAGTAAGAATTAAACATAGGATTTTAACGTTACAGAAATATTTAATATTGAAAGTTTTTCATGATCTCACCCTCTCAGAAGTAATCCCAATGATATTTTTCTTACATATATTAATCTGGTATAGTTGCTGTCTGTTGCTATTATTTCACAAAGATAGGATAATATTATATATACTGTTCTGAAATTTGTTTCATTTAGGTGTAGTCTTTATATGATATTACATAGCACATATACATTCATTGTATGAATATATTGTAGGAATAGTTGTGGTTTATTATCAGTGAAATCTCCTACATCCTCAGCTCTCTTCAGAACATGCCCTCTACTCCTGAGTCTTAAACAAAACGTGACTATCTCCTAAGAACACTACTTCTGAGAACAACCTAGAAGTGGCGGCTGTTTTTTTCTCTGACACCCCATGTACCGTTGGGTCTAAGAGTGGGGTGTGTGTCTTTCTTGTTCACATTTGTGGCTTCCATATCACTTTTTCCCTCCTCAAAAAACCTCCACTTTTTTAAAGCATCCTATGACCTGCTGCTCCTCCTTATTCCAGGCATCTACTAATTTCCCAGTCACTCCCTTCTTTCAAAAACAGTTTTAGTACCTCGTATACCAGTTTTCTCTCTACCAGTTCTCTTACCATCATTCTTAAGGACTTTGATTTGCATATAGACAATTCATAAAAAACCCTGAATGGCCATGCCACCCTGAATGTGCCCGATCTCGTCTGATCTCGGAAGCTAAGCAGGGTTGGGCCTGGTTAGTACTTGGATGGGAGACCACCTCGGAATACCAGGTGCTGTAGGCGTTAAAAACAAACAAACAAACAAAAAACCCTGATCTCTCAATTCAACATCTTCCTGTTGTCCATCTTCTTCACATACACATGCATGCATGCACATGTGCGTGTGTATACACACACATGCAGTGTAGCTATCTTTCTAAAGATCTGCCCTTTATCCTTCAGGACATAACTCAGAGGTTACTTCCTCAATGAATCCTTCTTTGCCCTACTCTCTTCCAGAGGTTAAATTACAGTAAATGATTATTTACTTTAATGCTTAGAATATTAACAATATTTTGTAGTTTGAGATAGCTTATAGAGTCACAGTATTTTCTGAGTTTAGGTATCCTGACTCCAAATTAGCCCAGTGTTTTAATACAGATGTTTTAGTAAGTTCAGTGAAAAATAAATGAGTTTAAAAAGTTCTGTCTATAAAAATATAAATAATAAAAAGAATATGTTTCAGTGTCCAGATAGCAAGAAATTCCTGTGTATGGTAAAAAATAAGCACAGCCTTAGTAAAATATTTTATTTAATATAAACCATGTGAATTGGTTAAGATGTATTAGTCATATTCATTATTGATGATAATACCGAATTTACCAAAAATGAGGTTAAAACCGTATTACATTAAACCTTTAATACTTAAAGATGCAAGCTAATGCCTGTTTTATTTCTCATTTCTCAACACCAAGAATTGGAATCTGTGAAATGCTGCTTTCTTTAAGTTGTATAGAAGTATCATGCAGTAATATGTGAAATTGTATTTACTAAGAAATCTTTACCTGGAGGTAAAGGTGTAGCAAATCACACAACAGGATGTGTTAACACGGAATCTGAGGAAATCCAAGAAAAAGATCATAGAATAACTCTCTTCAAATTTCTCTTTCATCTTATCCATCTGGAATATCTTCTGTTTATAGTAAATGAACTCTGCTTTGTAAAATTTAAGTTGTTTCACATAATCGAAATAGTCTCCTTTATGCCATTTGTCTTCCTTGGTAGCAGTCCTTCCTGTCCATTCTCTAGAGTTTAGCCTATGTGCATAAATTGGGGAATGCAGCTAATTTACTATATCCATTGTAAGAGAAATTCATCATACTAACTGTAATTGCTGCATATTGCAAAATGAATTTAGGCTATTTAGCTTTATTGAAATCTAAATAACCAAACTTATCAGTCGCATTTCTTTTGATTATTTTTTTTTTTTAAGTACACCATGCCTGTAGGCCCCACTGTATCTCTGGCTTTGGATCCCTTTTAGAATTGCTATCATACATCAGTCTTCTCATTTGACCTCAAGCCTACCTTTTAGTTTATGCCACATCATGGCTACATTTCTGACTAATTCAACTGGTGTTCAACTGGTTTCTTCCATCCAGGTACTCTAGTTTTCTTTACTCTTTGTTTTGTAACATAGCTGTAACTTTCTCTCTTTTCCAGGGTACTCTCATACATAGGGATTTTTTTTGTCTTGGGCTCTTCTGGTAACCTCTGGCTCTGTGCTTGATAATTCAGGTCTGTTGTTAGACTCCTCTCAGGTTGTATTTTTGGACTCTGCTCTTACTGAATTCATGTCCCTCCTTAGTTTTCCACAAGCACATCCCACTGAAAGTTCCCTTCTCCCTACAATCTTGGCCTCTTCTCTCATTACAGTAACTCTAAGCCAGTGATTCATAATGAACATTTTCATTTTAAATCATTCTTTCTTTCCCCCATTAAGTTAAACCATATTATTTTTGAGTACTTGAAAGTCTCTCAATTAAATTTTTAGGTTTTTTATTATGGAAAACTCTAAACATATACAAAAGTAGACTATAGAGAATCCTAATGTACCCAGCACTAATTATTAAGTTTGCCAGTCTCTTTTTTCCTCAATTTTTTTTCTTTCCTTCACAAATTATGCTTTGACTGAAAAGTCTCTAGTCCAATTGGCATTCACACATGTTCCTTTCCATTCACTAAAATCATAGTCAGTCTTTGGGGAAGATCATATGTTTACAAGTCCTCTTAACAGACAGTTTCAGATAAATTGTCACTTTCCAAGAACCATATGATTTCACTCATACATGGGATATAAAACAGCAACAAACGAATAAACAAAACAAACAGACTCATATACACAGGCAATAGAAGGGTGATCTCCAGAGGGTTAGTGGGGTGGGAGGAAGATGAAAAGGGTAAAGGGTCAAATACATGGAGACGAGGAGACTAGACTTTGAGTGGTGAACAAACAATGCAATATATAGGTGATGTATTATAGAATTGTGCACTTGAAACTTATATAATATTATTTATGTCACTCCAATAAATTTAATTTTAAAAATAAAAAAAAAATTGTCACTTTCAAATTGAGCAGTCATGATTTATTTTATTTTTGCCAGAGTGGAGGAATAAATATGAATGTCTAGGCTAGGGAACATATACCTCACAGTCTATGTCTTCCTAATAGCATGTAAGGATTCTGACTCTAATGTTGTAACATCCATCAGATCACCTTAGTTCTCTGTGAAACATTGGATTATATGGTATAAATGTCTCTGTTCCAAGTATTCAATAATTGAAAGTTCAATATAGGTATGAGTTGAATTTTTTTTATAATTTAGCATTTTAGTGTAATTCAGCATATTAATTTAGCTTTAAATGAGGAAATGTAAAATGACTATCAGAAGGATGTGAATTTCTCACTTACCCATTATGAGAAAACTTTTCCTTCTTAGAATGATTACATGTGGATTAATATGTTAATAAATGCTGTTCCCTAGAGAACCCCCTTTTCACTTGACCAGAAGAGGCTGGGGTGAATTTCCCGTCAGAGTTCAAGTTCACTTTAAGGACAGCCAGAACAAGAGGATAGATATCATACATAATCTGAAGGTATTGTAACAAAACATTGCTCCTTGGAAATGAAGTTATCTCTTTCACCTGGTACATAGGCCTTCTGAGAGGAGTGGCCAAGGATAGGGATTGGGATAAACCTTTTTGAGTGTGTTCTGCTTACCGCTGTAGCACTCTTGTCTTCTAAAGGTTAGGGGAGGTGTTGCTTTACAGTTTGAATGCATATTCTTTAAAAAGATGAACTGGTCATATAATCAGAGGACTTGAATTTCTGACCAGAGCTTACTGTTGTTATGTTCCCTGGGACTAATCTTTTTTTAAAAAAATCTTACTTTTCTTAAAAATGCAGCAAATTCTGCAGGTCCTTGAATAACATTGTTTTATTCATTGTCATTTCATTATGTCAGTGAAATACCGTTGGAACTTAACCCTTGTTCCTATCAATTAGCCTATTATAGTTGAATTGATTTCATTTTGCTAAGTTTCACTTAAAGTTGTATAACCTGTTGATAATTTTAAGAGAGGAATTATTGTAATAAGACTCGTCTGTTTATCTGATAAGAGTAAAGAATATGTTTATGTCCTAAGGATAAAGATAGAAGTGAACATGTTTTAGAAAATATAAAATACTATACAAGGTTGTAAAGTTATTGATTTGTATTTTAAGAAATCTTCTGCTGATATATCCACACGGTTTGTTTTGCAGTCATTATAAATTATATTTTACAAAGTATTTTCTGTACATGGGGGGAAATTGTCTTTATATAGTAAATAAAAAGAGTATAAAACTATATGTATAGTATGAGGTCAACCGTGATTTTAAATAGGGGGGAAAAAAAAACAAAAGAAATACCAAAATGTTAGAGTATGCAATTGAAGTAATGATTTTGTGGGATATTTTCCCTGCCCTTTTTTTTTCCTATGTGTGTTTTTAAAAATATTTTTTCCAAATATATAATATTATTTAACTTTTATAGTTGGAAGACCTTTTTTTAATGATCCTCAGGCCCTTTCTTATGTACATTTTCTGTACGTATGATATAACCCTAATATTGAACTTCTCCCAAAGCACCCTTACTTTGTGGTTTGTCATACTCTTCATATTAATGACTCCCAAAATGAAACTAAATGAATCAGAGTACATCTGCAGAATTCTGTTTTTGTTCCCTTTGTTCTGCAAATGTACCTTTTCGACCTGAAGGCATCCTGAAATTTGTCCTCCATTGGTGATAGACAGCACTTTTAACTTCATGTTTAAATTTTTTTCTAGAGATTACTGTAAGACTAGATTGCCTTATGACCTCAGAGAAGAACTCAAACCAAGTAAAGAACATACAGCCACTTTGGTCAGAGGGACAGGATATGGTCCCTCTTAGTTAGAGGAAGTCCTAAATTGATTTTGCTTTCCTTTTATCTTATTTTAGGTACCACACATACCATCTTATATTGCACTGGGCCCAGCCCTAATCCCTTAAATAAAGGGAATTGTTTACATAATTTTCATACATATCTATTATCCAGTATCATTTAGTTCCTGGTAGAAGATTAAGACACAGTATCTTTTTTCCAGCTTTATTGAAATATAATAGACAATTAGTTGCTCGTGTTTACACTATATAATACAATGAGGTTTTGTGGGGTTTTTTTTGTTTTATTTTTGTTTGTTTGTTTGTTTTTTATTATAGTTGGCATACAATAATATACCAGTTTCAGTTGTAGGAGCATAGTGATCATGAGACACAGTGTTTTAAAATGACAGTATTTAAAGCATTTCTTGTCAGGTTTTTTGGAGAACTTGATTTTTCTATTTTTTATGTATTGATTGGCCTTGAGACCTTAAACACCTGTATTGTGACTATGTGATCTTTATTTGCATGGAGTATCATTTTCCCTGTTATTTCGGTGTTAACTCACAGAGCCATCCTTGATTCTTTCCTCTTTCTTCTAAATATTCATTTATGCAGACCATTATTCTTTCTTCATAATCTTTCTTATATTCTACCCTTCACCTGTTCCACTCTTGCTAGGCTATTATTCTACTCTGTCTCCTGATTAGCTTTTTTAATCTATCTCCTTTCCCCTCAGTTTATTCTGCACATCACCATCAGATAGTCTTCCTACACTAGGAGAATCACTGCTAGTCCTCTCTAAGAAAACTTGATTGAATTCCTGTTGTTCAAGTTCAAACTCCCCTTTCTACTATTCAGGCTCTTCACATTTTGACTCAACATACTTCCCCTAAATTATCTCACACTTACCTCCTGCATGAACATCCTATCCAGCTAGGTTAGTCTGTTCATGTCCAGGAAATGCCTTGGGCCTTCTTCTCTTGTGTTTTCTTTCATGCTCTTCCCCTTCTCAAATGCTTGTTTGAATTCTTTCCATTCTTCAGGTTTCTAGAACATTTTCTGGCCATTTAAGCCCATACTGATTTCTCTATATTCTGAATTCTGTGGTACATAACAATCTATGTTTGCTACTATAATAATTACCTTAAATACTAAATACTTCCGTAGAGTTATATAAAATTTAAAGTTCCCAGAATGTATGAAATTCCTGTATTCTGCGTCTTTTACAGGTATAATCTATCATGGTGTAGCCATCACCATGGAGCACAGTAATTCCCAAAACGATCCATTTATCCATTTAGTAAATAAACTTTTGGAAGATTCTTTCATCAATTTACCTAAAACTGCTTTTTTTTTTTTTTTTTTTTTAAACCTTGATCTCATTTGGTTTTATTTGATTTCTGGAATAGCACAGAACAGGACTTGGTTTTGTTTTATTAAAACCCTAAAAATGTTTAATGATAGACTTCGTGTTTCTCCTTAAATCTTTTCTTATCTAGGCAAAACCTGTTTTTGTAACATTTCTTGTATGCTATGCTTTCCTCTTCCTCTTGCCCATTTTAGCAACAGTTCTGTTTTATCAATGTCTCTTAAAATGTGATCCCAAGAATGAAACATAGGCCAGTGCAGATTACAGAGAGATTATTATTTCTCTGCTCTGGAGAATATGAAAATTGATGTAGCCTAAAGTTGCCCATATCTTTTTACCAGTTATGCTGTTGGTTAAGGTTTAAGTTTGATAACTTCAAACCTCTTCCATATAACCACCATGAATTCCCCCTGAATTGTGTTTTCTGTTATACAACCTAGATCTCATTATTGAGTTGTTCTCTCTGTTGACTGCTAGGGAACTCAGCCAGACTTGATTTCTACCTCTTGTAAATCTTTAGAGTTTGCTGTTTACTAATCTAACACTGGCTTGACATTTTCCCCTCCATCTTTCCTTTCCTTTCTACCTAACAGTCATTTTCCCTGTTGATCTTACTGTGTAATATTTATATTAATAAGCTGCCACAATTCCTTTATTTAAAATGATAGGAAATAAATTAAAATACAGGAATAAGAACTTAGTCTGTTCATATGTAATTGTAAACTTTTTTATTTATATTATTAACATTCCCTCAATTTATATGCTGTTTTCTTCTTTAAAATATATCATCCATCATGATAATATATTTGGGGTGGATTAGCATTGCCTATATTGCCTAAATTTTCATTTATTTTTTCAAAAGTGCTTAGTAATGCCCTAAGTTTATAATTGTGTCATCACACTGCTTGTGTGTTTTTATAGCCTGTCTTTTAAAATACTTTTTCATAGTCTGTGTAACTATCATCCAAGTGACTGCATAATACTTCACCAATCGATGGTTCATAGTTTACTTAAGCATTCTCTTTTGTTGGCTGTTTATGTAGTTTTCAGTTTGTCATTAGAGATAATGCTGCAATAAACATCTTTTTGTATAAAATTTCCTCCATTTTTAGATTGCCCTTAGATGGTTAGAAGTATATAATCTATATTCAATGTGTAATTACTGCCTATTTGCCTGAGGTGGTTTTATTAATTTTACTTAACTTTTCCCCCAGAAAATTAACAGTGTTTTTGTTGAGGTGATGAACTGTTAACATTATGAAAAGTAGATCCTGTGGTATGAAGACATGTGGTGAAAGGGGCTTTAGATAAGGTTGTATCCTAAGATTTATAAGTAAGTACAGTGAAATTTAATGCTTCCTTTTGTCTTTCAATAGCTGGATAGAACTTATACTGGCTTGCAGACTCTTGGAGCAGAGACGGTAGGTTTTTTCCCTACAGTGTTGTTTGGGAACAAGTAGATTGAAAATTGATCTTCCATTTTAATTAGGAAAAAAAATGAGTGCTAAATTTTTTTAAAAGTTTATCTCCCCCCCCTTCTTTTTCTTTTTTTAAAAATTATGATACAGTACACATCAAACTTACCATTTTAACCATTTTTAAGTATACAGTTTAGTGGCATTAAATATATTCACATTTTTTTGCAGCCATCACTACCATCCACCTCTAGAACTCTTTATCATCTTAGAAAACTGAAACTGTAACCATTTACAGTAACCCTCCATTCCCCTTTTCCCTTAGCCCCTGGCAACCAACCTTCTAGTTTCTGTCTATGAATTTGACTACTTTAGGTACAATATAAGTGGAATCATATAGTGTTTGTTTTTTTGTGACTGCCATATTTACTTAGCATAAATGTTCTCAAGTTCATTTGTGTTCCTGCTTTCAGTTTTTTGAGATTGAAATTGCCTTTATGATTAGAAATTATTTGTTACATTTCTTAGAGTACCACATTCTTAGACAGGTTTAGGGCTTTCTGTGACATTGATGATGGATTCATGAACCCAATTATTGCCCAATTGTGTAGGTAGTGGATGTTGAGCTCCATCGTCATTCTCTTGGAGAAGATTCCATTTATGCTCAGTCCTCTGAGTCAGATGTCTCTGATGCCCCACCATCTTTGCCTTTGACCATTCCAGCCCCAGTGAAAGCTTCCTCACCAATAAAGCAGTCACATGAGCCAGTACCTGATACCTCTGTGGAGAAAGGTAATATATTTACCTTGAGATGGAAATGCATTTTTTCTTATATGGAGGAGTCATTCTGGGGGAATTCCTTTCTCTCATTTACATAATATGATATTTAACTGCTACCTTTAGAGACTTATTAGAGTATATAGAAATTTTCCATAGGTAGGCATGCTACCTCTACTACACAGGCCTATTACGAAAATACTCAAATGCTTACTCATCTCAGAAAATGTTTTTCATGAAGCTCTACAGATACTTTGTAGAACACAAAACTCACTAAAAAGCAATGAATTTTTATTTTTTGATGTTTATAGTGGTTTCTTCTAATGTTACAGGAGAACTTTCTGGTTCAGTCCCCAATTGTATAAACAGGAAACTTTAATATTAAGTATCTAATCTTATGTCAAATATAAGATTCGTGATCAACAAATGTTTCATATTTAAGTGTTTACTTATATAACATATATAGAAGATAAAATTGATTCTAAATGGTATTAGTTTAATCTATAAGCATATATTTTAATGTGATGTTAATATTTTAATTCTTATAAAATATCAACTATTCCTCTTTAAATTTTAGTTACATCTTTTTTATGGGCATTTAATAAGATAGGACATTATTAGATTAGGTGAATGCTTTCTTTTGAGTTTTCCCTCTTCTGTAATTTAAAGAGTTTTTCAATTCATATATAAAAAAAATGGGAGAACATAATGAACTTGTATACTTTTTATATTATATATGGTTTATAGTTAATATGTTTTCTAATTTTTTTAAAGAAACATTTTTTAAAATATGATTTTAGGCATATTTACATTTGTTAAAAGAACAAGACAGCAGACCCCAAATGGAGTCACTTATGCTAAGCCCACATCATGAAATTGAGATTTAATTACAGTTTTGGCCTCTCCCAAAAATAGAATCTTAAACCAGTCAATCAGCAGTTGCCTGGTCAGCACTAGTTAGGTCATCTGCCTGACAGGCCCCTGTCATTCCCTAAAGGAAGGTGACCTTGTCACAACCAATTCATTTTTTGCTAGTATAACTTCCTTGTTCCCACTCCCTTCTGCTTATAAAAGTCTTCCATTTTGTACATCTTTTGGGAGCTCCCTTCTCTCTGCTAGATTAGATGCTGCTTGATTTGTGAATCATTGAATAAAGCCAATAAAATCTTTAGTTTACACAATTGAATTGTTTCTTAACACATTTCACTCAAAGATGTATAAAGGTATAATAAATACTATAGATTGTTTATTTTACTATTAGTAAATGGTTTAAATGGTTGTTGAAATAAGGGATTTTTGTTGTTTCATTCTTTTCCCACGATGATAAGGTTTTGTTTTATTATTTCAAAGTAATCGATGACTTATTATTTGCCTGTTTTCATTTCCGCAGGATTCCCAGCCAACACTGAAGCTGAGAGACATACAACGTTTTATTCTTTGCCATCTTCATTGGAACGAACACCCACCAAAATGACAACATCCCAGAAAGTTACCTTTTGTTCTCATGGCAATTCAGCTTTTCAGCCAATTGCATCAAGCTGCAAAATTGTGCCACAAAGTCAGGTTCCTAATCCTGAATCACCGGGAAAATCCTTCCAGCCTATCACCATGAGCTGCAAGATTGTTTCAGGTATACAGATGACATGTGTGAAGTGGATGCGTGTAAAAATTATTGGATTGACAAAACAAAATACCGTGGCTTTTAAAATTTTTTTTTTAGTTCTTCTAAGCAAAAATTTTGTTTATTTAACAAATGAGCTACTCACTTGATTAGCAAAGCCAAAGTGTCACAAGGCAAAAACAAAAGTTATTCATATGGACACATTTTTGGATGAGGCAAGAAATGTTATTCAAAGCAGTCAAATTTTCATCTTCTGGAATCAGCACAGGTAAAATATGTGCTAAGATGTATGTTGAAACTAAGGTAGGAATTAAGTTTTGGGATTATATCTGGAAACTAGTGACTAGTAATTGAAAAAATTTAGAGGCCTTTTGGTTTGGAGTTGAAATATCTTTTATACCCTCTAACCACATGAGAAAATTATTCATTTTTATTATCAATAGGTAGTTTTGAGGCTTCATTTTCACCGAGGTTGAATTGCCCATTACCTCATAACAGTTTCACATTTTTGTTAGGCAAACTTTCATTAGGACATGGAAGGACATGGAAGAGAGTCACTTAAAATATTTAGGCAGTGGCAGCCTTCTATATAATACTTAAATGAAAGGGAACAAAAAGAAATCTTTGGTGCTAAAAGTAGAAAACTAAGCAGAAATATGATCCAGGTCTTTAAAATTGGTGAAAAATAAAAAAATGTATAGTTTTACCTACCAGTCAGAAGCATTTTAGAACTTGTTGCTTCAGAGATATAAGAGACTGCATTTATAAATTGGTTTGCGGTTTAGAGAAATTCATGGATGACAAATTTGATCAATAAAAGACAATTGAGGGCGTTTAATGGTACATTGATAACTTTTGAGAGTATTCTGTGGAAACACGAATCTCTGGATTGGCTGTGACATAGTATTGACAGACTTTTGTTTTGGGTGGATGAATTTTGTATTTTCATGTCGGAAATTAATTGCAAATCAAGACTCCTGGTTTCTAAGTCCAGCCATTCACTTATTAATTTCCTCCCTAACTTTAATGTCTTCGCATATAACTAGTGTCATAACAGCTTGCCTAAGTTGTTAAGAGATTTATTATGTAGGGATTCAACAGTTCCACACTGTTACATAAAGCACTTTAATGTGCTTACAGGGGACCTTGTTAAAATACAGATTTATATTCAGTCGGTTTGGGGTAAGACCTCATAATATGTTTCTAACAAGCTCCCAATGATGCTGATGCTGAAGCTGCTGGTCCATGGATAGGGCTGTAGAGAGTGAAACATGCTAATCCCTGGCCTCAGCTACACGGCTGCTGTGGCTGCAGTATGTGAGACATACAGTCTCATTCTCTTTTATCAACTTGTCACCTTTGTTCTGGCAGCCCTGCCCTTCCATTATCTTCAGCATCTTCTTAAATTGGTTGAAGATCTGTTTTTTTCCTCTTTTCATTAACAAAGGTTCCCCTATATCGACTCCAAGTCCATCACCATTGCCTCGAACCCCAACATCCACTCCAGTCCATGTGAAGCAAGGCAGTGCCAGCTCTGTTATTAGCAATCCTTACGTTATCATGGACAAGCCAGGGCAGGTTATTGGAGCCACAACTCCCACTACAGGTATGTGTTTGATCAATATTTATGCAATACAAAATGTTTGATCTTTTTTAAAGATGAAATCATAGCCTGACTTAATAGCCATAGAACGAGAGAATAAATCTCCATCTGTAAACAAGAGGAGGGAATATATAAGAGTAAGACAGTGCTGTTTCTCCGAAGGACAATTTACTCTTAATAAAAGTTATATTTTTAGGAATTTATTTAAATTTTCTTTTTAGTTTCTAAAGATTAAAAGTGAACCATAATTTTCTAAAAACAAAAAAAAGTTGATTTTATTTCTTTTGGAAGACATTCTTTTTGGGCCTGCAAGCAATGTGTTTATTAACTTTTCCAAATTAAGCTGCGGTACAAGAATAGCTCTGTGAACTGTATATATTTCTCCCCAAATAAAAAAGTCTTTACTTTTATGTGACTAAGATAAATTTTGCATGTGTGAGTAAAAGTGAACCCTACCACTATAAAAAGAAAACTCTACTAGGAAGAATAAGAAGGCTTTGGATTCACTGTGTTTATCATCATAATCTCAGTAACTACAGACTGCTTTTCACATTTTTTTGAATTACTTTCACTAACATTATTTCATTTATTCCCTTCAATTAAACTATTTAAACACATGCTCCTCAGTGTAAACTTTACTGTAGCTTTCACTTCTAATTAAAAGAAATAGTGAAAAGAGTAAATAAGAGAGATGTTTATAAGGTAATGAGACTAATTCTTTTTCACGTATTTGATTTTAACACACATGAATGTGTGTTGGGTCTCTCTGTATTTTTTTGGAAAAGTTACGTCCATTACCAGTGATTATAATTATGGAATGCCTTTAAAAAATGCTGCTTTCTGAGATTGCATAGTAGCCTTTTGAATATACTTAGGGATGCTAAATAGAGGTATCCTTTGAAGATGTTAAGTTTTAGAATCAGCCAAAAGTCTTTGCAGACAAGTTTGGTAAATGGAGTAGGTGACCAAATACCATTTTTGGTCTTGACTCATTTTTGACTCTACATAATGTGACTTATTTTTATCAGATTGTACAGGCAATTGTACAGATGGGGTATAAAATGTTTAATGTTGGCAGCATTTTTATAACCTAGTGAATCTACTTTGAAGAAGCTAGCATTCACTTAAATGTATACATTTTGGCACTTTGTTAAATAACTAATACCATTATGTTATAGTATCTCTTTTTATGTAAGTAGCAGAGTATGTAATGTCTACTTAACTTATTCTACACGACCTTACTAGCTTCTTGTCCCTTTTCAGGTTAGTGAAGTGGTCAGCTTTGCAGGATGAATCCTTAAGTGTTTTTTCTAAATAATTTCAGGGTTATAAGTTTTCAACCCTTAAAAACAAAAAATACACAGTGGGGAAAAGGAGAGGGTGGTGGAAAATGCTTTAAGATTTCATTTTGTAAATTTTATTTTGTTTATGCTTTACCTTTAAATCCACCTTGCCTAACAGGAAGTCCTACAAACAAGCTCTCTACTGTCTCTCAGGCTTCCCAAGGAGCAAGTTCCCCTATCCCTAAAATTCATGGAAGTAGTTTTGTAACATCTACTGTCAAGGTAACACTCTTATTGCATTATTGCACTTTGCTAGTTTTAAAGACAGTGTGTTCAAGTTCAACAAGAATTTTGTCTGTTGATAATGCAAATTTCATAAAGTAGAACCTTTAAGCTAATAACTATGTTGAAGATCATCTAGTCCAGATTCCTCTACTTTACCCTAGTGTACAAAATATTTCTCAGCTCTTTTGTCAATTGGTTACCCACTATCTATTTGAAAACTTACTATGATAGGACAGCATATTTTTTAAAATAGCTTTGTTATAAATTTTTTCTTATAAAAATAATCAGCGGACACATTCCTTTTTTCCTATATTTGCACCAACAAGGTATAATATATTTCCTTATTTCCTTTTCTACATGTCTGCCATTTGGTTACTTGAAAATAATTCCTCTTTCACAATTTTTTTTTATTCTTCAGGGTAATAAGTCCTTTGAAATTTAGAGCTCCAGATATAATATGAGTTGTTCAGATCAAAGAGATAGTCTGCTCACTCTGTGGCAGAGACAGTCCCTGCTGCTGGGTTAGTTATTCAGTTTGCCATTGTCATGGTTGCCTTGAGGCTCGAATTTTTGAGGTGTAAACTCCTGTTTGAGAATTCCTGAGAATTAAATGATCATCTCTTACATGACTAGTGCTAACACAACATTTCTTATATTTAAGCACTTAATGATGACGCTATTAAATAGTTAGTTTCCTGGTCCAAGGCAAGGCTTTTCTCTAAATTCAGTGTAATCTGTGAGTACTCTTATGTGAATGCCTGAATTGTAATAATTCTCCTAAAGGTCTTAATTCTTTGCCACTCTGTTTTTTAATATTTGTTGCTCTTTTCATTACACAGTTAAGCAGGGTTCTGAACTTTGTTTCTTGCCCCCCTGACCTTTATGGCAAATTGCCTCTGAGATTTATATTTTGTATTTGAGAATTTGAGACAAATGGCAGTGTTTTGAATGTTGACGACCTTTGTTGTCTTTGCTTGTGCTAATTGTTCAAGTTTTTTGATGCTGTTGCTTTGTTTTTTAGATACTGATTGAAAATCATCCCCTTGTATCTTGGTTATCTGTTCTGAGTATAAATCACAAATCAAGTTGTTAGTGCTTTTAGAAGGGTGTATATACTGAAACACTGTAACTACCTGTTTTATTCATTCGTTTATTTAGTGCCTAGGCTCTAGGGATAGAAAAGATATAAAATATAGTGCCATCCTTTAGTACCTTACCCTCTGGCAGGAGACTAGACACGGAAACCAATAGGTCAACTTGATATTAGAAATAGTTTTATAGGAGTCTTTCCAGCATACAGTGGGTCACAGATGAGTAAGTTCTTACTGTGTTACAGGCTTCTTTACATTTGATTTCTAAAACAAAATTAAAATGCAGGTGTAGAGGCTTGGAAGACCTTAAAATGTTTTGGTTTGGTTTTGGGTTGTCTGTGTTGCTAAAAAATGTCACAAGTTTATATTAAATATAAGCAACTAGAGTATCTGAAAACACTCGTTTTATTCTAATTGTACAATACGTATTTTTACATACACAGCAGGAAGACTCTTTGTTTGCATCTATGCCACCTCTTTGCCCAATTGGGAGTCACCCTAAGGTTCAGAGCCCTAAACCTATAACTGGAGGACTTGGAGCTTTCACAAAAGTGAGTATTTATTAGGGGATTATCCCACAAGTCAGTATAATCTTATTACATAGTTGTGTGTGTGCATGTGTGCGTGTGTGTGTGTGTATGTGGCATGTTGGAGTTGATTGACAGTATCCTACAATATGTAACTTTTTAGGCTATCTCAATTCTATGACCAGATCCTACTTCTGAGACATGGCTTCCATTTATTGTTTAGTAGTGTCCACAGGGCAACCCTTGGAGTCCAGCAAGAACTTCAGAGAGCACAAATGGTGTGTGTTTTTATTCTCTGCTGCCATTTTACCAGTATCTAAAACAAATGACTAGGTGGAGTTTGCAGATACACAGGATCAAGTCCAGATCCTCCTTTTGATCCCTTTAATAGCTGTTATGGGCTATATATAAGCAGAATTTTTACCCTTCTGGTGAAGTCATTCTTTATAGACCAAGCTTCATTAATTAATTTATTAATTTCTACAAACAGAATAGATTCAGATATTAGTAACTTTTCATGGGATATTTATTCAGTATCATTATCATGTTTGTTGCAAGGTAATCATCAAACAGGAACCTGGTGAAGCCTCTCACGTGCCCACAACAGGAGCTGCCAGCCAGTCACCACTCCCTCAGTATGTGACTGTGAAAGGGGGTCACATGATAGCTGTATCCCCTCAAAAACAGGTCATAACTGCTGGAGAAGGGACTGCCCAGTCACCAAAGATTCAGCCCTCCAAGGTTTGTGTTGGGTAGGGATGGGGAGGTCAACAAGTAACGACCATTGATGTCTAAATAATTGGCAAGTGCTAAAAGGATCCAGGTTGACAGGGTTGCTGATCCCAGAGAAAAGCCCTGTGGGAAAAGCAAGTCAATGTTAAACCCATCTACTCTTACAGTAATCATTGACAAGAGCAGGGGCATGTGTTACAGAGGATCCAGGAACAGTTGAAAGGCAAAGGGATGCAGTGTTATCTCTCTGGCAGTGAAGGTGATCGACTTCATGAACACAACATTCCACATGATTCAAGTCCAAATTGATAACTGACATGACCAAGGTCCACTGTTTTACTTGTTTATTTCTAATAGGAGAGTGCTATAGCTTATACCTCTGATATCCAGGCTTTGTAATGTGTTTAATGATTCTTGGCTCTTTAGATAATTTATTTTCTTTATAATTTGGAGGTGTGGGGAATTAATGTGTTGGGAGAGCTGTAGAATTGCACATAGATCTGTGTTTTCCTGCGTCGGTTGTGCTTTATGAGTGCCTGGGTATGTCATGCTCATATTTATACATAATTTATACCAACAACCTTGCAATGTGGTTATTTTCACCCACATTATACAAATGAGGACACTGTGACTCAGAAGTTAAGCAGCTTCCTTGAGAACATACCTCTAATAAGTGACAGGATTCGAATCCAGGTCCGCGGACTTCAAAACTCCCCATTCCAAAGCCAGTTAAAATTTGTGAGCCATTGTCTCTAACCTAAACATGCTTTTAGAACATCTAGAATTAAAATATCTCAGCTTTGGGGCATATATATTCTAAAGCTATTAAGAATATTATGTGAAGTATTTGTTTTTCATCTTGAAAGCCAGCCTATCTAGGGAGAATGAATTGAGAGGCGAACTTTAAAATAGAAGAAGGTTTTGGATATTTCGATTAGTCTAGACAGCTACATATGGATCAAGATTAAAATTCATAGTGTCATAAGTGGTTCTAAAAATCTATAAGAGTCCATTAACCACTTTCCCAGACTTATCTGGCCATAAGAATTAGCTGATGATTAAAAATATGTAGATACAATAGGCCCCTATCTTCAGACTTATTGAATCAGAGTCTTCTTAGGGGCCCTGAGAATCTGGATTTTTAACAAGCTCCTCTGACTCATGTGATTAGGCAAATATAGGAGCCAGAGTTATAACATCACATTTGACATTGTGGCTTCCATAGCCAGAATCGCAAAGACAGGTACCCCCCAACTGCTTCCAAATGCTCCCTATGTTTAAGACTCAGGGGCAAGCATTTTCTCAGTGTCCTGTAATGAATGAATTATTGCCATCTGTACTTCCTACTCAGACACATCCTATATACCTTATTCAAAATTTATTTTGCTTTGCCTAGAGATACATGGTATTACTTATTTAGGCAATTGACTTAATATAATATTGCTTTTTGTGCTCAGAAGCTCTAGATAAGTTAGTTTCTACTTTTTGCCACTTTGCATTTTGCAAATCCACTCGTTAGTGCTGAAGAACTGTTAGCCTTCTTGTCACATTGCCACATAACCTAATTGCAGTGTAGGACTAAGAGAAAGTGGATAGGTGTGTGCTAGAATGCCCTGAGTAAAGTTTAAAGGCACCTGAAAAGAAAAGCCACAAAAGAGTGTTACAGACCCGCAGCAAAGCAGTAGAGTGTGAGAAAAGACATCACTGTTTATCCGGGAAGTTCAGTGCATACTTTGCACTCGAGATAAGGAGCTGTCTGCAGGCGCAGGCTGTCCCTGGCTATTGCTGAAGCGCATTCCTAGAAACTGCGCTGGGAAACAGGAGGGTGAAAGAAATGGCACAATTTTACTTTCCATACAATTTTGGCACAATAGAAACACAGCTTATCTTTTTCATGAAAGTGGAGAGAGGGACCGCTTTTAACATGAAAAGAGACAGGAATTGGTGGGTTCATGTGGGAAGCACTCAGTGTGGACAGTAAAAAGAGCATGAGCTTTGGACTTGCTAGAAATCTCAGATCCCAGTCACGCATTTCTTGTGAGACTTTGGCAGGTTTATCTCTGGAATAATATCCTTTGTCTTTCAGAGTTGTTGGAGAATTAGAGATGGTTGTATATAAAGGACCTAGCACAGAGCAGATACTCAATAAATGATAGCTACTGTTATGTAATCGAGCATGAGCTCGGTGTATACATATGTGAGTACCATGATAATAGTTATAATCATTCAATACAAAACTAATTAGCTTTGTTTTTCAGTGTCTGGAGGGAAAAATCACATATATAGAATCTTCACCTTCAGGTCACTAAAATAAATTCTGACTTGCAAAGGCCCATAAAGGGCACAGGAAGGGCAGAAATAGAAACATTGAGTCAAAGCATGAATCAAAGTGATATATTTATAACAACACAGAACAAAGAGTGTCCGCTTTGTAAAACTAGAAGGAAATTAGAAATATAGAGAGAAGTATTGTGGAATGGGAGGAGGAAAAGAGTTGATAGGCAAGTTCAGGTTGTATTGTTAAAAAAAGAAAATTTAATTTGGGGAGATAGTGCCCTACTTAAAAGCCTTCCTGGTGTGCAGGGTTTCCCCCAGTAGAATTCCAGGCTTCTCATTCTCCTCAGTTTTTTAGAACAAAGGCGGGGATGTTAATCTTGTGAGTGATATTCTCCTGTTGGATAAACTTGGCAAATAAAAACTGCCCTCCTGTGGCCAATTTGGTATACCACTTTTTATTTGGCTCAGAGAGATTGTGTCGTATCATGGAAATTTTGAAGCAATTAAGTGTGAGGGTAGAGGTTGGCACAAGGAAGGAAAGGCAAGTCAGATGCATGAAATTTGAGGAAAGAGGTTAAAATAGGTCTAGTATGTGTGTGTGTGTTTTCCTTTAAGATCTTTGCTTTCTTTTTTAGTACAGGAACATGAAAACAAATTGTGTAATTTAGCTTATGCAATGGATTATTAAATTTGATATGTTTAGGAAATGTGAAGAGTTTTGTCTTAGGAAAAAAGTTCAACTGCTATAACCATGATACACAAAAATGAAAGGCTTAAATAAGCTTATTTCTCTCACCCCTAAAAGACCAGTAGGCAGCTCTGGTCTGTTTGTTTCACAATCATCAGGAATCTAGACCCCTATCTTGTTACTCTGCCATTCTCAAAATTTGGTTTTTAGCTTGTGGGCTAAGATAGCTACCTCATCTAATGTCCCCATGTTCACATTTCTGGCCATCAGAGAAGAGAGAAAGAGAAGGGGGTGAGTGGAGGAAGTATAACCCAAAAGTAACACTCATCACTCTGTTCACATCCCTTTAGGCAGAAATCAGATAGACAGACTTATGTGTGAGAGAGTTGTGAAATATAGTCAATATTCTATGTGGCCATGTCTCTAGGTGAAAATTGGGGGTTCTGTTACTATGAGAGAGAAGCAAAGAATGAATATTAGAGTTCAGTTTCTGCTATACCCCCAAAAATGTTTTTCTACATTAATAAACTTTTTTCATAAATTCACAGAAAAGTTCTTAATTAGTAAGAAGAGTTTTTATACCTCCACATCTCTAAGGGGAGTGACCTTCTACAGCGGCACTCTATATTGCCTGCAGAATGAGGTATCCAGTCAGAATAAAGTGATTTGGATAATCCTAAGGGGTTGTTTTAACCAAGCCAGGATAGGTGACAGAATTTCTCTTCCCCATTCTAGGTCAACTTGCTTTTTTAAAAATTGGTTCTTTGATTCTTTCGTTTCTTCCTTCTTTCTTTCTCTCCTTTCTTAAACTTATATAAAAGTGGAGAGACAATTATAATGAATCTTACGCACCCATTACCCAGTTTCAACAGTTATCAGCATTCTGCTAATCTTACTTCTCTTCCTAGAATATTTTAAAGCAGATACTAGATGTTATATATTTTAATTTCTATTTGACTAATAATCTAGGGTATAAGATCAAGGTCCTCTGCCCTGGCCAAATGCTGAAGATAGTGACAGATGTTTACCCTTTGGTTCTCTCTATCCTTTGGTTCTCCATATAACTCATATTACCATTCTTCAGTTAATAATGAGTGTTGTGATTAACTGCAGCTCTCATTTACTAGGTACTTCATGTTGGCTTCACATTTTATAAACTTATTTCCATTTATGCCTCAATCTTATAAGAAATATTATTATCCATATTTTATAGATGAGGTATGTAAAGCTATAGCTCAAAGAGGTTAAATAACTCATCCAGCTACTAACTGGTGGATCAAAACTGGGAGACCAGGTCTGACTCCTTCTAAAAACCTGTACTCTGTCCTCTGTTACACTGTATTTTATAACAATTGATTAAGGGACCTTTTTTTTACATCATCCATATTATCCAAGCACATGGCAACTATATTTTACTCTACTTACATTTTTTTTTAAAGAAACCAAGTATGATTTAATAATTATTTGACTTAAAAATCCCATTCATCAGTTGTATATAGTTTATCATTTTGTTTTACCTTTTATGTAATCATGTTATTCTTTAATTTAGAAATACAGAGAATAATACAATCAATACCCACATATCTTCCACTCTGAATTAAAAATAATGTTTACATTATTTTTCCTCCAAGTAAACAAAGTTGAAGTCTACTTTGTTCTTCCCAAAAGCAACACTGCCATGAATTTGAATGCGTAGATACCTTTCCAATTCACACTTTTATCATGTAAATACATAGCCATAAATAGCATGTAATGTTTATGTGCTTGGAGATTTAAATAAAAGATACAGTTGCCTCTTCAACAACATGGGCTTGAACTGCATGAGTTTACTTATACACAAATTTTTTTCAATAAATATCTGTACTGTTTTCTATCTGTGGTTGGGAGTCCATGGATGTGGGGCGGGGTGGGGGGGAGCCTGACTATATGCATTGATCTACACCATTATAGATTGAGGACTTGAGCAGCCATGGATTTTGGTATCCACAGGGGTTCCTGGAACCAACCCCCCAATGATACTGAGGGACAACTGGTGTAAAGTTTTTGGGGATTCAAAAGTTATAGTTGGATTTTTGATGGTGCAGGGGATCAGCACCCTAAACCCCCACATTGTTCAGGGGTCCACTGTATTCCTAAAAGTAGAATTGCTGCAACATGGGGTGTGTGAATTTTCATTGTTATGCCAGTACCTCTCTGAGTGGCTCTACCAATTTACTTTTCTACAAGCAGTGAACAAAAGTTCCTGTTTCCGCATATCCTCTAGCCAATTCTTGGTGTTATCAGACTTTAAAATTTTTCTTCTCCAATCTGATAGGTAAAAATTATTTCCTACTTTATCTTTTGTGCCTTCTGAGGACAGATCTTTTGCCTTTTTTGTTTGTTTTGTTTTTGTTTTAGGCGAGGCAACTCTTGGTTGACCTCACAGATTGCAAGGACCTTGTCAGCTTACAATCTCTTATTGTTTTAACTTTTATTTTTTACGCCTACAGCACCTGGGCTTCTTAGGTGGTCTCCCATCCAAGTACTAACCAGGCCCTACCCTACTTAGCTTCCGAGATCAGATGGGATTGAGTTCGTTAAGGGTAGCATGGCCGTAGACTGTCATTTTTATAAAGTCTTTTCATATAGTTTCTGCTGAGTTTTTTATGAAATAAAGAAGTGGGAAGTGATAAACACTACCCCACTTGACCATTATTTAAATTGTTATTTCTAATTTAACATCCTACTATTAAAAGCTTTACAATATTTTATTACTTGAAAGAGTTCTCCTTACAGTATTTTCAGAACCAGAGATATCTAACTTTCATAATTTGGGTACTGGGTATTCTAATTCAATTAAATCTTCTTGCTAATGCTTTTTCTTTTTTAACCAAATATCTACCTTCAAGGAAAGGAAAGATTAGAAGTATATAGGAAAAGAGAATTTTTCTTAATAATCAGTTGGAACAGGTGTCACATTATACAATATAACAAATGACATGAATTGTTAAGACTTCTTGAAATGAAGACATAATCGTTTCAGTTGGAGATAACATAGAAAGGGTTACAAAAGAGGTGATATTTAAAAGTATATAGTGGAGATTATAGTTTATACATGAGATATTTATTGCACAGTTTTTCAAAGTGTGAAGTTTAAAATTACCTAAATATCCACAGTCATTGAAATGCTTACATAGATTATGGTATATCCAGTCAAATATATTTTTATTTGGCCATCTAAAATGGTTTTCAAAAATAACACTGGAAAATGTTTATGGTATGATGTATAATTTTTAAATTATAAAACGTATGTGTGATTCTAAACTGTTTTAAAATGAATGTTAAAAAGAATTGGAAGTAAATACATTAAAAATATTAAGATATTATTTCTGAATGAGTAGTAGAAATTTTTTTACATTTCTATATTTTATATAAGAACATTTTTATAATTAAAATAACAGTAGCTGGGGTTAAGATTAAACCTTTTATTGTAATCATTTCCAAAATGTAAGGAATATTGCTGTTTTTCACATATATTATAGGTCACATTCCTAGATGATTTAATTAGACTTCTAGATATGTATTATATCTAGGACTTTGCTTTGTTCCTTGCTAGAACACGGTGACTATTCTGTTCCAAGAGCTCTCGAAAGCACTACGAGAAGAATCACTGCTGGACTTTCCTCTGTTTTGAACAGGTCGTTGGGGTTCCAGTTGGGTCTACTTTACCTTCAACAGTGAAACAGGCTGTGGCAATCAGTGGTGGCCAAATCCTTGTAGCCAAGGCCAGTTCTTCTGTCACCAAAGCAGTTGGTCCAAAGCAAGTTGTGACCCAAGGAGTCGCCAAAGCAATTGTGAGTGGAGGTGGAGGAACTATTGTCGCTCAGCCAGTGCAGGCCTTAACCAAGGCCCAGGTCACTGCTGCTGGCCCTCAGAAGAGTGGATCCCAGGGTTCAGGTAACTAATACTCATTAGGGGCCCTTTCAGCATCAGCCCCTACCAAAATGTTCTTTGCTAGTGATTTTATTTGGTATTTGGTTCTGTTTAGGAAAACCTAGTAGGTTGATGCCATAAAGAGTTTATAAAAACACGTTACTCTTTTTCATGTAAATTGTACATAGAGGTGTATAAGTAGTTTGCTTTAAGATATGTGTGTCTGTATGTATGTGTCTGTGTGTTTTAGCAATAGTAATAAAAATAGAGGGTATTTCTTGCTACTGCTTTCAGATCTGAAGAATAATTCTCTTTTGTCCTTATCTCCACTTTGGATTGTATTTCAGGCTTAAAACAGTATGGTCATTTGCCAGCAACATTTGAAGATATTTGACTAATGCATTCTCTACCAAACAAAAGTTTTAATAGTTTCGATGTGTTTTAGGCTTTGCTGTGTTGTTTCTGCATGAAAAAAAATATATACCTAGGATGTTAAATATTTACTAATTTTTCAAAGTCTTAATGAGGCTAAAGAATTGTTGAAGTGAGTTGGAAAGATAGAAGGTAGTAGAAATCCAAAATAAAGATTTCAGAGATGATGTATTGCTGGTAATGACAGAGATCATTTGTGGCATTAAAAGTAAGTGATTGAGATGCATTGGAAGAAATGATCTTTCGAGTTTAGAAGATCAAGCAGCTGAGAAGCCAGAGAAATAAATCATCTGTAATGTTGTCACTGAGAATGGCAGTCTTTAGCACAGAGAGAAAGACTTTGGGTCAGGAGTCAGTCTGTAGCAAATGAGAAGTGACTGGGAATTCAGTAACAGTAAAAAAGAGAGAAATAATATGATGTAGCCAAGCATGAGCCTCAGAGGAGCTGGGTTGTATGTTTGTTCGCTTGCTTATTTTTTAAAAGTGAGGGGTGATAATGGTCTGAAAGCCAAACTAGAGAGCAAAAGAGCTCTTCTGGTCCTCAGATATTGAGGTAAGATTTTTTAAAAAATAATAATAATCCTTAAGTAAGGGAGCTGCTGGGAAAGTCATATCTTCAGAGGACTGTCAGGTTTAATTACCACAAAAGATATAATGTTCAAGGAAGTTGGGGTTTTAAAGGGTGTATTAATCATAGCAAGAGTTCCTGGGGGCATGGCGAAAGAGTTTGGATAGAAGGAAGGGATGAGATTAGTTGAGATCAAGAACTATGAACAGTATAGAGATGGGACTTCATGCGAGGTGGCTGACTAGGGAAGTTTGTGCTTCTGATAGTGGCATAGATGCACAGTGATGTAAGATGGGATTAGTTCTGGTAATAATAGAGGGGGATGGCACTCAGTTTTAATAACAGCCCTGATATTTTGGGGCAGCTTTCAGGGTTCTTACTTCCTAAAGTTTGGCATAGTGAAGTAGTAATGAGGACCAGTGGGGGAGGCTGTGGGAGTCCTTTTCCTGTGGTTCTACAGGCTTCATTTCATGGAGATTTGAATTCAAAGAAACTGCAGAAAAGTTGATATTTAAGTCTCCTTTAAGATTCATGTTTAAAGGTAGTTAGTATAGCCATGTGCAACAAGAAGTAAATTCTCAGGGGTAAGTGAAAGCTCCCTGACAGGTGAGACTTGAAAAGATGAACTGTAGATTCATACCACATTTGCCAGTTGTTGACTGTAGCGTTTGTGATTCTCAGAAAGGGAGGGAGGCTGGAAGTCTTGTTTCAAATTAGTAGATTCATCCTTTACTAGAAATTGACCAAAAGGGCTTTAAACAAAGCGTGAGAGGGTAGGAGTTTCATCTATAGATAGATTATTTTGTTAATTGTCTAAACCACTGTAAATTTTAGAGTAAAAAGTTGCTATTAATAATTACAATGGAACATAGCTATAAACTGGAATTGTTCTAGGCAGATCAGGACATATGGTTGCCCTATTTAAATACAAATATAAATTGTAGTTTATAACAGGCTCTTCTAATATACAAATTATTTTTAATTAAAAAGAGATTTAAGAATGTTAACCTTTAAAGCATTATGTTTCTAGTAAATAAACTTTAGAGTTTACTGTTTGCTAGTGTTTTCTAATAAGTACTTTATTACTTTGTGTTTTAGTTTTAGAGATGGCATTGCCCTCAGTTCCATATTATCTTAACTGTTTTTCTTCTTTTTCTTTTTTTTTTATTTTTTACCATTTTAGTTATGGCAACGTTGCAGCTACCAGCCACTAATTTGGCCAACTTGGCAAATTTGCCTCCTGGCACTAAACTCTACCTTACAACAAACAGCAAAAACCCTTCAGGAAAAGGAAAACTGCTGCTGATCCCTCAAGGAGCCATCCTGCGAGCCACCAACAATGCTAGTTAGTCCATCATTAAATCATTTGGTTCTTGGGTCTCTGGGTATGTTCATCTCATTCACCTGAGGGGCCATTCTTTCCTGTTTCAGGAAGCTATGCATGGTGAAATAATGGTAGCATTTGCCCAAATACACTTAAGATATACACACAATTTAACTAGAAATGGCTTTAAATAATCATAGACTTAGGAGGGGGCGTTGTTATTTTGGGTTTACCTACTCAGAGTTGGGATCAGAGACAAATTACACTGAAGAGTTATGGCTTTTGAGGCTGTGTTGGGAGAAAGCTGTGTGGACTGTAAACCAAGAGCTCTTCCTTTCAACGGTATCTGAGAACTGGTGACACCTGGGGAGGTCTGTCTACTTCTAATAGCTGGAACCTATTTTTATTTTGAAGGGGATAGGAATAGGATTGGGTGCAACTGTCTCTGCTGGCCATTGTTTAGATGTGCTTTTTAAGTTTGCTAGGTTTGGAGATAGAAAGAGAAATACAGCCTCAGCCTTACTATATAAGTCTTAAAGCCCCAAGGAAATTAGGTGGTTTATCTAAAAGTTTACTCATGTAAACTTTTGCTTTGACATATAGAGAAAAACTATCTGAGTAGTGTTGAAAAGGAAAGGGTAAAAGGAATTATATCCCTCTGAATCAGAAGTACAGTTGATACAGCAATCAGGTTCATTAGAAATTAGCCACTCTTACCAAAATGCAGTGTGTAAGCTAATCACCGTTTTGCTTATTGACGCTAATGGGTGATTTCCACTCTCACCCTGGTATTTTTCCTCATACCTAAACATTGGTGAATCAAAAGGTGATATGTAAGAAAAGGACAATGTAAATATTCCAAAATTCATCAGAGAGCTACTTAGATTTTAGTTAATATACATTATGTCACCAAAAGGGAAGTAAAAAGGGTCCAAAGGCTTTTAACGTGGAATTTGAAAAGCATAAAAGAATGGGGCCCTGGAGTCATTATAAATATGAGGAAAGTCTTAGTTTTTTCCAAGGTAGGTAAGACTGAAAAGAGAGTACTATAAAATTACACTAAATTCCAACAGTTTCACTGAAATTGAATCAGATGCCCAAAAGTTTGGAAGCACTTCTCTGAGCACATTCAAGTGTTGATTAAAACAAACACTTGGTTAGAAAATGTCAGTATCCGACTCTCTCTTGATCTCCCACAACTAAGTCAAAACAGTTGTCAAAGGTAAGTTCTTCATTGTTCTCAGAGCTGAACTAGTCAACTGTCATTCAGTTGAAAGTAAATAGATGTTAGTCTTCAACTCTAGAAGGTTCTCTCTCTTGTCACAGAAAGGAGGAGGAAAACAGGAAAGGGAAGGAAAGTGCTGTAAAGAAACATCTCTGGGCTCACCTGTTTTCTTTCCACTGAACCTCTTCTTGATACGTTTTATGATGTTGCTATCATTCACTGTATTTGCAGACCTACAGTCTGGATCAGCTGCCGGAAGTGGTGGTGGCGGTGGTGGTACAGGAGGAGGAGGTGGTGGCAGTGGAGGTGGCAGCAGCGTTGGAGGAGGAGGAAGTGGAGGAAGTGGAGGAGGGGGAGGAGGAGGAGGCGGCGGCGGAGGAGGAGGAGGAGGAGGAGGAGGCAGCGGAGGAGGAGGAGGAACAGGAGGAACCCAAAGCCCTGCTGGCCCTGGAGGGATATCCCAACACCTGACTTACACATCTTACATCCTCAAGCAAACACCTCAGGTTTGGTCATTGGTGACTGGTATCTTTTAAATCATTTAGTCATTTAATAACTGCCTTTACTTGTAGTGTCTGGGATCAGGGGTCAGTACTAACATTTTAGCTGTGTTATAAATCTGTGTTATTTAGGGCTTGTTTTGTTTCAAGAGAAGAGAAAATAGAGATTCAGAAAGACATAACTTATCCAAGACCATTTTGCTAAGCCAGTAGTGGAAATGTGGTTTTAAACCCAGCTCTTTGCTAATGCCTCCTAAATCCTTGCAGTAATAAACAATATTTATGTGCGTGCAGTCGAAAGTTTTCTCTTTGAAGGGAGTCACCAAAGAGATAGAATCAGGTTATAATATTTAGAGTTGGGTTGGAGTCAGTATTGCAAACAGGTTCTGCCTTCTTTCCCCTTGTTGCTAAAGTCTTGGCTCTTCTCTATAGAAAGTAATGGAATTTAGGTTCCAGACATTCTTATTGAGAAGGATGGATAGTTATCACTCTGAATGAGTAAATCCAGCTTTGAGGACTAGATTACAAAACTTGAGTTTCCAACAGCCTGCTCTGTAACTACTGTGCAAAGTTTGAGAAGTGGCGATTACTGTTGGTAGTGACACTGAGCACAAAACTGTTCTCAGGTATTTTGACTGAGTCACAGAATTGAAGAGAAGCATCATAGCTTGTAACACAGGGCCTTGTGATTTAAAGGATCCAAGCAAGTAATTTGAATATAACAAATTACTGATTAAATCTTTATATTTTCTGACTTAGGGTACGTTTTTAGTTGGCCAGCCATCACCCCAGACATCTGGAAAACAGCTGACTACTGGGTCAGTGGTCCAAGGAACACTGGGAGTCAGCACATCTTCCTCACAAGGACAACAAACTTTAAAAGTCATCTCTGGACAAAAAACCACTTTGTTTACCCAGGTAAATACACACACACACACACACACACACACACACACAGTCATCTCTGGACAAAAAACCACTTTGTTTACCCAGGTAAACACACACACACACCAGGTAAATACACACACACACACGCACGCACACACAAATATACAGTGATTGTGGCATTTATTTACATATTTACAATTTAACTCCACAAAGAAATTAAGGTAACATAAGAAAATTAACAATAAAATAGTATAGAAAAATAAGAATAAAATGTTGAAATTGGGAAATATAAGTAGAACGAGAAGATAAGGCCCAGAGAGTTAGGTATGCAAACAGTAATGTCCTATATAGTTAATAAAATTTGTCAAAGCAAAATGAAAAGCATGATCAGTTACAAAGTTCACATTATTTGTGAGAGAAAAAAAAAAGTAACCACATAATATTTTCTTAAAAGAAACAAAGGTTTTCTTAATATTTTATTCTAAAATTTTTCTGGAAGGACTTCATGTAGGAGATTCTGAATAATGTAATAGGCTATTTCAGCCAAACTATCCGTACAATAAGTAAATTGTTCTAGAGGGTTTTGTGCATGTTTCTATAGCATTCTTTAGTATAAGCCAAAGAATAATGACAGAATATTTTAACTAGGTGAGGGATATCATAATTATCTGTAGGAGAATCTGTAGGTAGATCTTAGAGTCTTACCAAATGAAACAAACAAGGTACAGAAGGATTTAGACCTTCTGTATGATACCATTTATCAAAAAAACAGCATTTTTTATGACTCTCTGTAGGTCAGCAGTTCTCATAGCATGGAATGATTATTGGATTTTTGTCAAATGCTTTTTCTACTGAGAGGATCATCATTTTTCTTTTCTGGCTTGTTAATATGGTTATATTGATTTTTCAAATGTTAAGCCACCCTGCATTCCTGGGATAAACTCCATTTGGTTGTGATATGTTATCCTTTTTTTTAATACATTATTTAATTTGGTAAAATTTTATTTAGAATTTTTGCAAGAGATGTTGGCCAGTAGATTTCTTTGTAGTTCCTGTCTGGTTTTGGTGTCAGGGTAATGCTGGCCGCATAAAATGAGTTGGATATTTCCCTCTTCATTTTTTGGGGAAGAGTTTATGTAGAGTTGGTATTATTTCTTCCTTAACTGTTTCGATTACAACAATGAAGCCATAATGGCCTGTAATTTTCCTAACTGGGAGGTTTTTAACCATAATTTCAATATATTTAGTAGACGCAGGACTTTCAGTTTATTTCTTCTTGAGGGAAGTCTGGTACTTTATATCTTTAAAGAAATTTGTCCATTTCATGTATTTGAATTTATCAGCATAAAGATGTTCATAATTTTTCATTATTAACCTTTTAATACCTGTGGAATCTTTAGTGATATCCCCTTTTCATTCTTGATTTTAACGATTATGTATCTTCTCTTTTTTCTTAATCAATTTAGCTAGAGGTCTCTCGACTTTATTGATCTTTTCAAATGACCAGCATTTGGTTTCCTTGAGTACCAATTTCCCTTTGGTCAGATGCTCTTTCAAAGAGATATGAGGTCCCAAAATTCTTTAGGCAGTTGTTTAAAAACCTTAGCTGATTTCTTCTTACATGCTTATGTTGCAGCCAATGCAGTGACATTCTCCCTGTCCTGCCACAGCTGAGACAATTCCTGTTGTCTTTTATTAAGGTCTAATTTATATAAAGTAAAGCACAGATTATAAGTGTACTTGCTTAGTGAATTTTAGCATGTAGCCACTATCCCAATCAAGATATAAAACATTTCTGTCACTCTAAAACATTATCCTCATTTTCCTTTCATTTTTTTTCTGTCACCATTTTTTTATTTCTATTATGGATTAGCTTTTGTCAATTTTTGAATTTGCGGTCAATAAAATTATGTAGTATGTACTCTTTTATGTCTGGTTTCTATTCAACATAATGTCTTTGAGTTTTATCCATATGTGTATCAGTTTATTATTTTCTATTCTTGAGTAGTATTTTGTTGTATGATTCTATTCTCCTGTTGATGGTCATTTGGTTTATTTCATTTTTGACTTCTGACTGATATTGTTATGAACGTTCCTGTATAGATCATTTTGTACAGTAGAATAGCTAGGTCATAACGGTAAGTGCATAAGAAACTTTGTAAGAAACTGACAAATGGTTGTGCAAAGTAGTTATGTCATTTGACTCATAAGTAATAGAGAGTTTCAATTGTTCCACACCCTCACCAACACTGAGGATCATCATTCTTTTTAATTTTAGTCATTTTTGTGAGTATGAAGTGATATCTCATTTCAATTTGCATAAGACTCCAGTGCAAATTATGCCATAGCTACTACTTCTGAATTCTGATCCTGGCCCCACCAGTTACTAGCTGTGTGACCCTGGTAAAGTCACTGAGCTTAATCTCTTCATCTTTAAAATGAGACTAAAATCTACCCTGTAAGGTTTATGAAAATATTGAATGACAGAAGATATATAAAAGTGCTTTATGCCATTCCTGGCACATAGTATGCCCTCAAAGACTGATAAATGATATTACTCATGGGGTGCATTAATTTTGGGAATAAAGCAGTCATTTAGACCTGGAGGCAGCAAACTGAACTTAAAACTTCCTGTTTTTATAAATAACATTTTATTGGCACACAGCCTCACCCATTTCATGCTATAACAGTAGAGTTGAAAGGTGGCAACAGAGACCATATGGCCTGCAAAGCTGACATGCTTAGTAGCGCCATTTACATGAAGTTTGCTGAGCCTTGTTTTAAACTACTAAAACTTATAATTTGTCAAATGGTTCCCTAGTACTAAAGGCTAATCTTGTATTATCATAGAGCACCATTAATTTACCCATTTAAATTTGGACTTCTTGGTTCGATTTTCATGTTTACAGATTATTTGTACATTTAAGAGCACTTTGGACTCAATTTTTTTGATAACAAATGGCCTGGTATCTTTCAAGGCACTACTGCCGAATAGTGACTTGCAGTTGCTTTCATTTACTTGTTCTACAATGAACAAGTAAATTTGCAGGTAAAAAAAATTCTAAGCTCATTATCTTGTTGGAAAGGTGTACAAACACTTCATAAAGTTTCGATTGCAAGACTTTCTTGGATGTGCTCTAGTTTTGGGGGCGTATGTAAATAAGGGATAAATTGTGCCTATTAACTAGGGCAGCATTACTACTTCATCCCATTTTGTTTCTGAAGGCGGCCCCTGGGGGACAGCCGTCTCTGATGAAAATATCTGATGGTACATTGAAGTCTGTGCCAGCCACTTCACAACTCTCAAAGCCTGGAACCACAATGCTGAGAGTAGCAGGAGGGGTTATCACAACTGCCACCTCGCCAGCTGTGGCCCTCTCAGCAAATGGTCCTGCACAACAGGTGAGAATTAGCATGACAGTAGAAGATCATAATGAGACATGAGATAGTAAAAACATAAAGAAGGTATTCGGCAGGCACACCAGTGAGCCATATTGCTCTTTTTTAAAAATCGAAGTGTAATTTACATACCCTAAAATTCACCATTTTAAAGTGTACAGTTCATGGTCTTTATTATATTCTCAAGGTTGTGCAACCATCACCACTATCTGATTCTAGAAAATTTTATCACAGCAAAATGAACCTCTCTACCCAGTAGCAGTCGATGGATGGACATTTGGGTTGTTTAAACCTTTTGACTATAATGAATAATGCTGCTATGAACATTTATGTACAAGTTTTTGTATAATTATATGTTTTCACTGCTCTTGGATATATATCTAGAAAAGGAATTGCTGGATCACACAGTAACTATGTTTAACATTTTGAGGAGCTGCCAAATTGTTTTCCTAAGTGGCTGTACCATTTTAGATTCCTACCAGCAATGGATGAGAGTTGCAGCTTTTCTATATCCTTGTTGACATTTGTTCTTGTCTACTTTTTTTTATTATTATAGGCATCCCTGGTGGGTGTGAAGTAGTATCTCATTGTGGTTTTGATTTGCATTCCACTCATAGCTAATGATGTTGAGTATCTTTTCATGTGTTTTTTTGTTTGGTTGCTTTTTTGCCATTTGTAAGTCTTCTTTGGAGAAGTATCTATTCAGATTCTTTGCCTATTATTTAGGTGGGTTATTTATTGTCTTTTATTATTGATTTGGATAAACAAATGTGGTCCATCCATAAAATTGAAAATTATTCAGCTGTAAAATGAATGAAGTACTGATGTGTACTACAACACATTTTTACCTGAAGCTTTTCCTGGTACTCTTCCTCCCTATCCCTAGGAGAAGTAGTCACTTTCCCCTCATTTGTAATGGTGCCTTGTACCTGTGCCTGCTGTGGCATTCATCGCGGTTTAGTAACCCTCTCCTATTTGAGAGCTTTTATCTCTGGACCACGTAGCAGATGTTTGCTAAATTAATATGACAAACTTTAAAACATTATAGTGAGTTTCGAATAAAACTCATTTTATTCCAGTTCTCATTCTGAGAGTATATCCTCCTACGTTTTTGGTGTTGAAATGTCCTTTTATAAAGTAATATAATAGGTGGTGAATTTTTTTAATGTGGCAACCCTGTGATACCTTCTCATTTAAAATTTTTCTTGGTCCATGAAATCTAAAAGTCTAGGACCCACTGAATTAGAAAAGAAATATTTTTCAATAGCATGACATTTAATAGGTAGGTAATAATAGCTAATAGATAATACTTCTTGAATATGATACATGGCAATCACTGTTGTAAGTGATACTGCTTTCTTTTTCATTATTGTTCTTTCTGATCCTGTGGATTGAGCAGTCAGAAGGAACAGCTTCTAGTTCATCATCTACTATAAGTTCTATAATGAAAACTTCTGGGCAGCAACAAGCATGTGTGAGTCAGGCCACCATGGGCACCTGCAAGGCTGCAGCTCCCTCAGTTATCAGTGCTACGTCCCTGGTGTCCACACCAAACCCCATCTCTGGAAAAGCCACAGTATCAGGTCAGTTGTACCGTAATGATATTATTTTCTTTCTCTCTTGGGCTACAATATTTTTGGAAGGTCTTAAACAATATGATGTGTAGTATGTTGTTAAAAATAATTAATCCAGCAACATTTTCCAAGTAGCTGCTTTTTAGATAAAGTATTCTTATTTAAAATCTGTGTAAATTTTTAAGTCTGAGATGGTTTAATAGATGGAATAATAATTTTTTAATGATTCATAAAAACCTCAGCCCTCTGGAATCCTATTAGGTATTTTGGCTTCTTTCATAAGGTAATTTTGTGGAGTGCTAAGAGTTTCCTCTCTTTAAAGTACCAATTACTTTTTTTTTAAATTAACTTTAAATAGAACGCATTATAAAACACACATCTCTTTGCTTTCACAAAACATATAAAATATAAATTCGCCTTGGTGACTCCGAGTCATGATTTTTAACATTAGTTATTATATTGGGTAGTGTTAGAGTGACATGCTTAAAGTCTGGTAAGATGTATGATATCTTTATGCCAACACTAAATGACCCCAGAAAAGTGAACACATAGCACAAACCCTGGAGCCAGATTGCCTTAGTTAAAATAACTTGCTTCAGTTTCCTTGGCTGTAAAATGAGGTTGATAATAGTACCTACCTCATAAAATTGAGAGGATTAAATATGTATATATGTGTGTATATATATATATATGTATATATGTGTATATATGTATATATGTATATATATGTCTGACATGTAGTAGCCATTATATAAATAATTGCTGCTGTTACCATTTTCAGTGTCATCATTGTTAGTCCATATTCCCTTCTCTACAATTCAAAAATCTGTGAAACACAAAGGTTTGTTTGTTTTTGGGGTTTTTTAATTTTATGGTGAAATCTGACCTTCAGACAGGCTATTTGTGCTGCTTACCATGAACATTTGTGTTTTGCCGCAGAAATATTAATGTGTTTAATTACATAGATGCCATGGGCTGATATAGTACACAGTATTGCTTCTCAAACTTAAGACATCAGTTTAGTTTTTCTACAGTCCAGTACAGACAGATACTTCTGTAAAATATAATAAAAATGTCGCAGCAGTGTCAAACTGTTAAAAAAGTTTTTGAACACTTCTAATTTCTGTATTAATATAACAGATTAATGTCTTATCATAGATTGACAACAGTGTACCACCTGGCACTGGTAAAAACTGAGTATCACTGAGTGCCCCCACACATACATACATAAACACACACACACACACACACACACACACACACACAAACAGACACAAACACACACACATACACCCTTAGTACCTTTGTAGAAAAGATTGTGGTTATTGTTGTTCTTATTGTTGTTATTATCACTATATTCTATATGTGACTCTAAACCAAGCCCCTTTGTCTCGTTTGCTTTGAGGTGGTTAGACCAAAAGGTTGAGGCCAGTATATTTTTCACATGACTTCTTCCCAGTTAAAATTGATCAAGTTCTAGCTTTGGGAGTACTCACTGTATTAACTGAATGTTTGGAGACACTGTGTCAGGACTGGAGTAGAAATAGAAGGAATTATTGTTATGAGAAATGAATGCCCTCCCCTTTTCTAATTAGGTTCTTAATGTGCAATAAATTAAGTCTCACTGCTTTAAGTTCTAGTTGCATGAGATACTGCCAGCAAAATTTTCTGTATAATATTTTCATAAATAATAAAAACTCTTTCCTACTGACCATTAATTTTTTAATTAAAATTTTCATATGCATTAGAAACTATTTCAAACAGTCAACTCTATTACTAGGAGTACTAAGAGATGAAGTCAGAGCAATCGGGGCCAAATCACATAGGATCTTTGTAAGTCATTTTAACAACTTTGACTTTTACCCCTAGGGAAGCCACTGGAAAGGTTTAAGCTAAGGAGTAACATAATCTGCCTTACCTTTTAACAGGATCACTGGCTGCAGCCTTTAGACTAAACTATGAGGCACAAAGTGGAAGCAGGGAACGGACCAAGAAGTAGACACTAAGAAAGAAAATTCAATGAGGTATCAGGGAGCCCCAGCAACATCAGACTACAAGGAGTTCCAGAAAGAAAACAGAAAATAGTGGGAAGGAAATGATCCAAGAAATGAAACAATTTATCCCAGAATTGAAGGGCACGGACTTCCAGGTTCAAAAAGGCACAGTGTCCAGCTCAATGAATGAAAGATTGTTCACACAGAGGCACTATTTGTTCACGAAATCAGAACACCAGGGACAAAGAGAAGATCTTAAAAGCTGTCAGAGAGAAATAGAAAAGTTCAGAAATTCCATTATCATTGGGATTCTCAGTAGCAATGCTGGAAGCTAGAATACTGCTTTTCAAAATTCTAGGGGAAAATTACTTTCAGTTTAAAATTCTGTAATAAGCCAGTACTGAGTGTGAAATATCTGCTTCAAATGTATTTCCTGTGCACCCTGTCTGGAGACATTGCTAAAATGTGTTTTATTAGAGTAAAGGTACAGACCAAGAAAGAGGAAGAGAGCAGGATCTAACACAGAAGGAAGGCAAAGGGGATTTCCAGGGCAGCAGTGAAGCTGTCCCCAGCTAGAGAGCTTTCCTGCAGGCCTGGAAAGCACAGTCTGACTTGGGGCAGGCCAGAGATCTCCAGGAAGCCTATCTCATAAAAGCTGGAACTGTAAATTATTGAGGAGATTTGACTACTATATGGAGAATTGTATTAAGGGGTAGTTTATAGCATTCTCGAAGAAGATGGGTAGTTTATAGCATTCTTAGTACAATGTTGGAAGAGAACTAAGCAAATGAAAAAGGAAATTATTAAGCTCAGAAGATACAGTGGAATCACAACATTATGGTATTCTTTGGATCAACAGAGAACAATATTGGAGTATTAGGAAAGAAGGGTGCCTTAAAATGTTTATCTACCCTAGCAGTAAGTCAGCATATAATGTTAAAATGTTACATCAGAATGAATCAAGGCCTATACTATACACATTCTTTTAAAAATACTGAGATAAATATTAAAAGAAAGAATCAAAAGGGTTAAAAGAAGATGCCACTGGGGAATTAGATGAGGTTGGGGAGTTAGAGCAAAGGATGGCTACTTTTGAAGCTTTTTACTTTTCAACAGATAAGGATGTGACATTTTATTAAAAATAGGAATTTTAAAAATATGAAAACACCAAGCCATTGTTGTACTCTCCAGGGGCACATCTTAATAAGTACGTATAACTTAACTGATTTAGCACTTACATATTCCAAAGAAAGATTTTCTTGTTTATTTAAGATTGTTCTAGAAAGTGCTTAAGATGATTCCTTAAACCAGCTGCTTTCCAGTGCCTTAAAGTATCTTTAGCCACTGATGCTGTAAGTAGTTATGTTATGTTATAACCGTATTTGTGTTGTGTCTTACATGCTCTCTCACAATAAAAGCCCTTTGTGATTTCTTACTGATCCTCTGAATGCCTGCAATAGTTTTGTAATAGAAATAGGAATATGGAAATGACCTCTAAAGGAAAGTGGAAGAGGACAATCCTTTATAAAATGATAAGTTGAGAAATATCACCTGTTATTTGAAAAATAGGGGCTGCACAGAGATAGGAAACTATAAGTTATGGTGAATAGATAGATAGGAGTATTAGATACAAAGGGATGGTGAGAAAGAGATGCATATAAATTGGGACCAGATTAAAATGGACTCTCAGTGCTTTGAAACTAATTTTGGAAACATTCTCTAGGCAATCAGGAGCCAGAGAAGGTTTTTAAGTAGGAAAATTACTATTATCCAAATCAGAATTTAAAAATTTACATTCAGTTTGTACATATCGCAGCTATATACAAAACAAATAAATTGTCATAGAAAGCAAACATGGAAAAGAACTATCTCAAAATATTTAATACTGGTTGTCTCTACAGTAGAACTTCGAGTGACTTTATCTTTTCTATAGTTCTGCTTTTCCAAAAATTTCTGTATTTGTGACTGTGGGATAAAAATAAATTATTGTCACACCATTGTTTAATTGTGAAATCTGCCACATCCATTGCCTCATGCTTCTAGCTTGGTTTATTGAAAAGCTAAATGTCCTAAGAACTTCCTCTCATGATAAAATAAGAATGCTGAAGAGAGCAGGAACTTTAAGGAATGCATCTGATCTTCAGCTTGGCCTTATCTTCTAACTTATTTTAGGATTGTTAAAGATTCACTCCAGTCAATCCAATCCCCAGCAGGCCGTCCTGACGATCCCCAGCCAGCTGAAACCACTCAGTGTAAATACATCTGGAGGTGTGCAGACTATCCTGATGCCTGTGAATAAAGGTAAGCGCTTCACCATGGGCCTACCATACTGTGGTTGTCTCCAGGTCTCTCTTGGGAGAAAGTCCATATTTTCTCGGCCGATGACTGCTTCTTCTTGTATGGCTTGCCCTTCACCTATCACAGTATTCTATGGCACCTTGAACTCTAAAGCACCAACTCTAGGACTGAAAGTAAAATTCAAATGATCTATTGGCTTCTAATAGCTGCCCGTTTCTAAAGTCGAGTAGAGGGGGAACATTTTAAGCATTTATGAGAGTTCAGGTTAATTGGATTTTTATTTTCTTAGTTTAATGACAAGCCCTTATTTCCACAGTTGAAGGTAGTGGCTCAGTTACCCTAATACTAATAGTAAACAACATTGTCAAAATCACTATATTAAAAAAGGACCTTATCATTTCTATTGTACTGATTGTTTTTATTCTATTAGTTTAACATAAGGCTATCACCTGGGAGTCGTATCATCCTCGTTAAAATAATTTCTGTATTTCTTATAACCTCCCCTCCTTCTTTGCCTTTTAGTGGTTCAGTCATTTTCTGCCAGCAAATCACCTACCATTCTGCCTGTAGCTGCCCCAACTACAGTTGTCCCTAGCTCTACTCCCGCAACTGTTACAAAAGGTATGTAGTTTCTCATAATATATTCGCCCACAAGCTTTGTGCAAGGCATTACTGTAATCTGAGTCCCTTGAAGTTTCAGCATCTGTGAACCACCTCAAAAATACATACTGTTTGTTTGGTGGACTCGACAGTGAGGGAAACAGCTGTATAAAGCATCACTTCTGTGCTCTAAGAACTTATAATCAGATTGAAAAGAGTTACAGTAGACAATTGATAACAACTGTAGGATAAATGATCTGGAAAGCGAATGCTGAAATACCTCAGTCTAGGATGTCTGAGCAGGGTTGGTAGAGTATGGACTTTGTAAGGGACATGGATTGTAACCTGGACTTTAAAAGAGTGAAATATTTTTAGCTGTGGAGAGGTCAAGCGGCATGCCAGATTAAGGAGACAGTAGAGACAAAGACCAGAGGGCTTGTTAGGATAAGTAGACCAATTAGAGAGACTCATCTGGGATATATGGTAAAGGATCAATGGTAAAGTTGTGCTAAAGGAGGTGTAGGTAGGGCCAGACTTGGGCAAGCTAGCAGTGACATTTTTGACTATTGAATAGATTGAGATATAGTGCAGTGGATCAGAGCAACAGATTTTGACATCAGTAACATTTATAGTAATGATGACAGCTCCCATGTATAGCCTGATATATACCAGGCACCGTGCTACCTGCTTTACATATATCACTAATTATCACAGTACTTCAGAGTAGTTATTATGCCCATTTTGCAAATGAGGAAACTGAAGTTTGGAGATGCTAAGTATATACTTCTCAAGTCTAGAAAGCTAGAAAACAGTACAGTTGGAATTTAAACTATGTCTGCTTTTTAGGCATACCAGGATCACTCTTAATAGTCTCGAGAAGAGGTGGATTTGTAACTTAATAGTGTGACCATCTGAAGCAGGGAATGGCCAACTACAGTCTGCTGTTTATTTTTTAAATAAGGTTTTATAGGCATGCAGCCATGCCCATTCATTTATGTATTGTCTCTGGATGGGCTCTGACCTCAGAGTTGAGTAGTTCCAACCAAGATCATGACTCACAAAGCCTACAATATTTTACTGATTAGTCCTTTACAGGAAGAGTTTACTAACTCCTGATCAAAAGATAGCTGATGATAGAAATGCTGGACCAGCATTTCTTCTCAATAGTAGGTATATGTCATAGGCCTTCCTTGTGTAGACTCTGATTCAACTTATTTTGGATTGGGGCCAGAACATCGCTGTTTTGACTTTAATTGAGGTAAAATTTTGTATAGTGAAATGCAAAGCATACCATTTGAAGAGTTAAGCACATGTAACCAACATCCCTTTTAAGATGTAGAAATTTCTAACTTTGTGTCCCTTCCAGTCAATTCCCACCCCCATAGGCAACTGCTGTTCTGATTTCTATTACAATAGATTACTTGTGTCTGTTTTTTAACTTTTGTGTGTGGTTTCACTCATTCACCATAATGTTTTTGAGATTCATCCATGTTCTTGTTGAGTAGTATTCCATATTGTAGGAATACACCATAATTTGTTTTTGCTTTTTTCTGTTGGTGGGCATTAGAGTTGTTTCCAGTTTGGGGCTATTTTGTACAAGTCTTTTGAGATCACATATTTTCATTTTTCTAGTAGAATAGCTCTCTCAATCTGAAAATGCTGATCATATAATTCTATAATTGTCCGAGTGCCAGAATCGAGTGGTATACTCGCACCTGTAGCATTGGGGTATCTGAACTTTTTTTGAGGACTTACTTCTGTTTCTTGAAGTCTTGGAATCACTAGGGATTGGAGGAATATGTATTACTAATAGTGAAATTAGCAAAATCACTCAGTGTAAGTCAATATACAAATAAAAATAATTTTAATTTTTACATAGAAATTAAATGCTAACAACCTGCTAAACATTTCTGAGAAAAATGAAAAAGACCTAAATAAATGGAAGGTTATTAATAAATTATAAGTAATTTATTGTAAATATAATACATTATATTAATTTAATGAAAGACCTGAAGTTATCAATTCTCCCACAAAAATTGACATGCAGATTCAATACAGTCCCAATCAAAAACAGTGTTGTTTTTGTGTGTGCATAGAAATTGACAAGCTTAGTCTAAAATGTATAATGAAAGACAAAGGCTTAGAATAGCCGAGACAGTATTAAAGAACAAAAAACTAGGGGACTTAGACCACCAGCGATATATACCGTTAAGCTGCAGTAATTGAGATAGCGTGATATTGATTCAAGAATAGACAGGCTAATGTAACAGAAAAGAGAGCCCAGAAATAGACTCATACGTATATAGTGTCACCTGATTTATGACAAATGGTCTTTTCAGTAAGTAGTGCTGGGTTAATTGGATATATCCATTTGGGAAAACAGTGAACCTTGGCTCCTACCTTAAACCATAAACAAAAATTAATTTGAATTGGGTCATAGACCTAAATGTGAAAGGTAAAACAATAAAGCTTCTAGAAGAGAATGTGAGAATATCTTCAAGACCTTGGGCACAGAACACATAAGAAAACTAGCCATAAAAGAAAAGATTGGTAAATTAGACTTTATTAACATTGGAAACCCACTTCATCAGAGGGACAAAATTAAGAGTGAAAGTCAAGCTACAGACTCAATATTTGCAATAGATATATATCTAACAAAGGAGTCACATACAGAGTATACACAGAATTTCTAAAAATCAATATGAAAAAGACTGACACTATTTTTTTAAAGATCAAAAAATGTGATACGAAAAGTTGTTTGATCTTGTCATCAGGGAAATGCAAATTAAAATCATAGCGAGATTACTAGTCTATCATCAAAATTAAAAGAGCGGGCAACACCAAGTCTTGGCAGAGATGCGAAACAACTGTAACTTGCACACATTGTTGGTGGGACTATGCATTGATATAATCACTATGGAAAGCAGTTTGACAGTTTCTAATAAAGTTTTACATACATCTGCTCTACGTTCCAGCAAATACACTTCTAGGAAATGTGTACTTAGGTCCACCAAGTGACATACAAGAGTGCCCATCACCTGTTATTTTTAATAACTAAAAAGATGCTTATGCAAACAAGTAGGTACAGCATGATTCCAGTTACATGAAATTCAGAGTGGACAAAAGGTGTCAGGGAGCAACTACCAAAAGCTGAGGGGAGCCTGGTTGAGCAGTGGAAATACTGTCTTAACTTGCTTGATTTGAGTGTGAGGTACATGGGTGTATACACAGGTAATATTTATCGACCTATATATTTCATTTTTGTGTACTGTATGCTAGTTATGTATCAGTAAAAAGGGGGAGAATGTACTAGTATAGGAAACTACTGAAAGAGATTGAGTAGAGAAATGATACTAAAATGTCCCTTTAGGAAAATTTTCTGGTGCTGATATACAAGATCGAGTGTATGGAAAACAGATTTAAGGTAGGGAAGCTGATACAGAAGCAGTAGTGTGTGGTCATAGTTTGTTGATCAAAGAAGACTGTAGAACTAAAGGAAGACACGTGCATGCATCTATCTTCCATCAATAAATTCAATAATATTAAAAGCCTAATATGATTAGCTTGGATATTTCCTAGCACAGAGGATTTGATTTCTGCTTCCTGCCTTATATCTTAGAACACTGAAATAATGCTGAAAGTTGATAAACTGAGCTAGAGGGATGATATCCAGAAGGATATTAGAACTTAGAAACAGACCAGTGTTGTATTTTAATGTGGCATTGTTCAGTGTGTGTGTGTGTGTGTGTGTGTGTGTGTGTGTGTGTGTGTGTGTGTTCATTCTTACATAGCAATGTTGTTGGCCCTTTCAGAAATGTCTAAGAAGCCATTTTATTGCCCTGCCTTGTCATGAGCTGGGTTGCTCCCCATGAGATCCAAGCTAACAGTTCTTCCTTTGTCTGCTGACTCTGTGATGATAGGCGCCATCTCAGTCCCCTGGCTATGTCCCTACAACAGCTTTTGTGGCAGTTTCCTCACTGAGTTTCAATGGAAGGGCTTTTGTTTCTGCCTATACGTGTCCTTGCGTCATTGAACGCTAACAGCTCTCTCTCTGTTGCGCTTCCCTTATAGTGAAGACTGAACCAGAAACTCCTGGGCCAAGCTGCCTCTCTCAGGATGGTCAGACAGCAGTGAAAACAGAAGAAAGTTCTGAGCTGGGAAACTATGTCATTAAGTAATTATTTCAGCCCTTTCTCTAAGAGAGTTAGTTGTGCTTTGGATGTTTTTATGATACTTTTTAAAAACCATGCCTGCGGCATTTGACTATGTATAAGGTTATGTGTGTATGGATGGAAACCTGTGTGTAGTGAACAAGTATTAGCACCTGATGCACACCCAGCTCAAGCGTCTTATTTTACACATTGATGTGAGCTAGAGGTGGCACTTGATTTGTTGCCTCAGATGCCTCAGGTGGAATTACAGATCTCCAGTTGAGTTTGCTAGCATGTACCTTCTTTGCTGAATTCTTAGGTATGAAATTTCTCATGATATAGTTACTTAGGTATGTACACATTTTTTGTCCAAGTAGCCACAAACCTGCCTAATCTTAATCCTTTTTATGGGCTTTATGCACTCATTGCTTCTTCTATAAATACTTCGTGAGATTTTACAATTTCCATATTGGTAACTCACCTCTGACCACATTTTGATGTATCTCAGACTACTGGGGACATGATAGGTGACAGCATGAGCTATAATGGCTCTAAGGCATTTGTATGATAGAATTTTCTGCCATAGTGGCAGTCACACTGAAAAAAGACTATGTGCCTCTTTATAAATATAGGTAAAATAAAATGTGATATTTTCATAATTCACCATTCCTGAGGTCTCATTCGTTTATTTAGTCTTGATGTTTTCTTTTTAAGCATATAATGATCTTCCTTTGTAAAGAAGGCCATCTGTGTAAGAAAACATCTGCCAACATATAGTTGGTTTAAGTGTTAATTACTTCAGAAAGGGAGAATATGTACATAAATTCATGTGTGTAAATGGCTAGAAACTGCTACAACCTTAATTTTCTTTTTTTTTTATCCTCAGGATAGACCATTTAGAAACTATCCAGCAACTCTTAACAGCAGTTGTAAAGAAGATCCCATTAATCACTGCAAAAAGTAAGACAATTATCCTAAATATATGGATGCATTTTTTTTAAAAGCTGTGAACTACTTAGGATATTGAGTCAACTTAAAGCACTTGAATTATAAATTAAAACGTGGTCGTTATATTAGGAGGCTTTCATGACAGCTGTAGCTCATGTGCAAGGTTTTAGAATTCAAAATTTCCTGGTCAACCAGTTAGTATTTCACTGTCTTCACTGCATTCAATCTGTAGAAGGAATTTTTTACATTTATTGTTGTATGTAAATCATAAGTCTGTTCTGCATATAATTAAAACTGTATTAGCTCTTAATGTTTATTAATAAGGAAAGAAATTAAAATTTGCCTACAATGTGCCAGATTGTGCAGGCTCATTACTTTTACTCTTATTTAATCACAGCCTCTTGTGGGATAGGTGATGTCATCTTTGTTTTACAGATGAGAAACTTGAGGATGAGCAAAGTTAAGTAATTTGCTCAAGATCATTAGCTGTGGGCGATGAGGCAGTTCTCTTTGACTCCAAAGCCATTCATCTCTCCTCTGCCACTCACTTTCCTCACTTTGCAGAAATGCATGATGATCACGGCCTCCAGCAGTGAAGTCTTCTCTAGCACTGCCCATTGTTAGCTAGACTGAATAATCTGCTTCTCAGCCCAGGTTTTCCCGACAGAATCAACAGCCCTTACCAAGGGGCAGACAACCTTTGGGTCCGTAGGGGTGTGCTCTTGCCTGGGAACATGTAGAGAGACGAGATGAAGATTATCATATTGCATTCCTAGGAATATGAAAATGATAGGCCAAGTACAGACTACGTTGCTTTTTTTTTTTTTCCAAATGTAATAGCAAAGAAATTACTTTTTTCTCAGTTGAAATTTGAGCAGTCATTTTTGAGGTAGTTCAGTGTAAACTTTCAGTGACATTTTCCTAGCCCAGCAGAATAAAATTCAAAAGTCTCCTTTCCTTCCCCCGCTTTTTAGGATTTAGATACAAATACAAAATATTAAAGCTAGAAGGCAGTTCAGAAACCATCTTTCCCAGTGGTCTCATTTTACAGATAAGAAAATTGAAGCCCAGGGAGGTTATGTAGGTTGCCCAAGGCCACTTAGTGAATTAATGGCAGGGCCAAGGCTAGGTCTCAGATCTCCTGGCTCCTAGTAGAATGTCATTTCCACTTATTTTAATAGCTTCATGGCAGTAGATTGCCTTTCTCTACCAAAGAAGCTGATTTCCCAAGGAGAGATGTTGTTTTGAGTCCACACAAATGAAGATGCCTTCTCTTTTAAGGAGCCTTTCTGTGTTAACTTTACATTTGAACTTGCCCAGTAAGGAACATATTCCAATAAAGAGGTCTAAAGAAACTTTTGGACATGCCTCCAGCAAATAAAATTTGATTTAAATCATAACAGTTTTTAAATTAATAAATATGAAAAGCTAGTTGAACAGGCCTCATGGTGAATAATCCCCCCTTTTTCTATAATCATCTTGCAAATGTGGCTTTTCTGAAAATTTGAGGTCCTGTACTTTTTCTTCAGCAACTGGTCATGATATTGTTGCAAATGTCAGGGCTCCAACAAGTTCACTTTTGTTGGAGCAAGTGGGAGACTGATAAGAAACAGTAAAGGGTCACTAATAGCTTTGGCAGCAAAACATGACAAGGTGTGTATCACTGGAGGCAGTTACGTGCATCTCAGGGGCATTCAATAGATTCTTGCACTGATTTGAATGACCAAGAATCCACTTGCCCTTTTATTTTCTCAGTTCTCTCTAAGTAATGGAAATATTGAGGAAGTTATTATAACTAAAATTGCAGCAGAATTTCTTTTTTTAAAAAATAAAGTTTGGTTTGCCGTGTAGGAAAAAAAATCATAACAATTTTATTCAGAGTTTGCTGGATATGTGCATTCTAGATGAAGATGCCAGCTGTTTTTCTGCGAAGTCTGTGGAGCAGTATTATGGCTGGAACATTGGAAAGAGGAGAGCTGCTGAGGTAATCCCATGTCTGCCTATTTGATATTCAGGCCACCACTGAAAGCCTGTGGGGGGAAAAGAACCAAAACACATGTGCATTCTGGCTGCCTCTGTAAACCTTGTCGAATGGAACAGTGATAAAATTTGCAGCATATTTTGTTAAATATTTGATGGTAGAATTTTTTCCTCTGTTAAAAATCTCATTCTTCAAAGACTTATAGCTAGGCTTTGAAGAGTCTGCTTTCTTTTCTTCTATTGGTAAAATTTTCTAAAATTTTTTATGGATTTCAGTATATTAAAATTAAATCAAGTGTTCATTGAGTGCTTACAGAGTGGCAGCTACTATGCCAGACAGTGTGGTTGTAAGAAGAAATAACGCATACAAGGGCATGCTTAGGAAGTTACGAGGAAGTCAGTATATTGGGTTCAGGGAGGCTGGGGAGGGAAGGGAAAGAGGAGGTCATAGGTTGAGACCCAGTGGAAAACCTTATAGGCCATACTTTTGAGATCCATTTTATTTTATAAGCATTAGGTAGAAATTCTTATACTTGTTTTTTAAACTGAGGAGTAACACAATCAAATTTGTTTTCCTTAGAAAAAAATGATTCTGACAAGTTAAGTTAGCATGGTGACTTACAGTAGGGTGATTTGAACACGCTGCTAAGTTGAATTTGATTATGGTTCAAAAAAATTTTTTTAGTGGCAGAGAGCAATGACAATGCGAAAAGTCTTACAGGAAATACTGGAGAAGAATCAAAGATTTCACCACCTGACTCCCCTTAAAACCAAGCACATTGCTCACTGGTGTCGTTGCCATGGCTACACCCCACCTGACCCCGAGAGCCTGAGGAACGATGGAGACTCTATCGAGGATGTGCTGACCCAGATCGACAGTGAGCCAGGTAAGCCTTTGGTGGGACTCGCTCAGCAGCAGCAGCAGTCAGAGGGGTGTTTGCGTGGAACACTGTCATCTCCTCAGCCTCCATGGTTCTGGGACCCTTTCAGTCCCAGCATTTACCAGGACTCGAAAAGTTACTGTGGAGGACAGGAACCTTTGCTCAGCTCTGACCATGTGTCCTGTCTCCTTTCCCTGCCAGTACAACCCCTACAGAAGTATCCGTGCCCAAGGGTCCCGAGTGTCGTGCCCCTGACCCAAACTGTACAGTGGGTACACACTGTCTGCTCAGGAGTCCCCCTCCTCTCCTTGGAAGATTTTGCAATTGTTTATCCACCTTTTTTCCTCCAGGTAGCAGTGACTTCTTTCTTCGTGACCTTATAACCCCTGAAAGACGAGTCTGTTTAGTCTCCTTAAAGACGGGGACACTGTCTTATCTGTTACTTTATCTTCAGACCTAGCTAGGAAGTGCACGACTCAGTGTTGGAGGCATAGACGTCAATAGTTAGTAACGTTGCAGACAAAATGAATTGTTTTATGATAAAGACACAAGCAGCTGGTATATTGGGGAAGCAGGGCTTATATGGGAGAATATTTTGAGTTTTACCTTAAAGAATAAGAAGGGTTGTTTTCTCCTCCCAACCTCATTTCTGTAGAAAAACAAGCTCCACCTCCCCGACTGAGGGAAGCTAGAGCACAGGGCGGGTGTGGGGGTTCCTTTAAGACTTAGCACAAGTCCCATTTTCTCCATGAAGCTTTTCTGGGAGCCCTAATGTGGGATGACCTCTCCTTTCTCTGCTCCCCAGTGGCACTTAATATCAGAACCTTGAGAGTTTGTCAGATTTATATATCTAAGCCCTTTGGAGAGCAGCCACCATGTTAATCACTTCCATGCTTCACTGGTAGTATATGTAGAGCATGATACTTTACATACACTGGGCTTTCTGTTAATATGCCTGATTAATCAGTGAGCGCCCAGTCAGTAAAACAGAAGAAGCCAGGAACTGGATGTCCTGCCATTATGCTGCTGGATGCCTGTAAGCCCATCTTGTACCTGGTCTGGACCTCATTTATTCATTCATAAAGTGAAAGGGGTGCACAGAAGGATACCCAGAGCCCCTTCTGGCTTTAAAATTCTAATATTCTTTGTAAGACTTTATATAAGTCAACTTATTAAAGACTGGATGCAAGGTATACACTAAAACATTAGCAGTAATGATCTCTGAACAGTGACAGTAGGGGTCACTTTTTATATCTTTACTGTGCATTTCTAAATTTTCTAGATTTGAAATATGAAAATTAATTTAGTCATTAACATTTAAGAGCGGGGAGATGGTCTTCTTTTTGGTGGCACGAGTCAGAATTAGGTACTGTCTGTTTTGTCTCAGGTTGCAATTTCATCACATACATCTTAACACAAGATGCCTGTCTCTGTGTTTGTCTACCTAATGAATTATGTAGTTCTCATACTTAGAGATCCATAGAATCTTAGAACCGGAGAGATTGTCAGCTCCCTTGACACTTACCCACTTCTCTGGGTCTCAAACTGTGGATCTTGTAGAGATGGTAAGTCCTTTTCTTTTGTCACCACAGCTGTCCTAAGACTGATTACTTCTCATTTAGAGTGCCCGTCATCGTTCTCCTCTGCTGACAGCCTCTGCCAGAAACTGGAGGACCTGCAACAGTTTCAGAAGAGAGAGCCAGAGAATGAAGAAGAGGTGGATATACTCAACCTCTCAGAGCCATTACAGATAAACATCAAAAAAGAACAGGAAGAGAAACAGGAAGAAATGAAATTGTACCTGCCACCAACACCAGGGTCTGAATTTATTGGCGACATCACACAGAAGGTAGGGGCTGTGGCCTGTGGTGTTGCTAGATCACAAACCAGGTGTGAGATGCTCAGACATTCAGCCTTATAAACTAACAGCAGACTTTTCTGGTGAAGTAAATGTGTGATTTACTTCTGCCTGATAAACTCGGGGTATGCTTTCTGGGCACCCACCTTCCCACACCAGAGCCCTTGGGTAAGAAATTAATTACATGTGAAAAGGCCGCTTGTTGAACATGGAACTGTAGCAAAGAGCTAGATATAGACAGTTTTTTACTTTTCATCTCCCTTTTTCTCATTTGCCACAATAGAAACACCTTTCTCTCCTGAGGCATGTCATAATATTTCAAGCTCTACTTCAAAAGTTAAGCTTTCTCTGACATTGTTATAGCCCCCAAGTGTTCTGCCTGTGGCGTGGATCCACCTTATGGTACAGGAGAGAGTAAGTTACCCACCTCTGATGGAACTTAGCAGCTCTTCAGCATCTGCCACCTGCACGGCTGCTTCGGATCCAAAGTGAAAGTCAGTGTTTGTTTTCGCTTATAGGAGGATATGAAAAATGGGGCAGGATGCAATTTCCAAGTATATCTTCATCACCTTTTGTAAATAAAGCCTTAGAATCTGGTTCTAGGCTTTCCAGCATATTGATCCCACTATCAAATTCATGGCAAATCCTGACCATGTTCTCCCGCGAAGGAGATTTAGGGATAAATGCAGGATTCTAACAGCATTCACTCAAATATGGAGAAATAGGGTAACATATTCTTCCTGAACTCCCCATGAATTTTGTCCAGAATGTTTTATTCTTCCAACCAGACATCTCTTTGGGTGTCAGAGAAGTGTGCTTGTTTGGAGAGAGGTTGTTTTAATGTGGAAATAGGAACAAATGGCTTTCTTCGGCTTTTTCAGATTGGAATCACACTGCAGCCCGTGGCGCTTCACAGGAATGTGTATGCATCAGTGGTAGAGGACATGATTTTAAAGGTGAGTGTCAGCTGGCAGCAGAGGGGCCAGCCAGGCAGAGCAGTCTGAATGCGAGGCTGTTTTGAGTAAGGGATAAATACAGAAACAGAATAGAGATGACAAATTTTAAGGTTTCAGACTTAAATTTTTTTTTTTCTGATTTTAAATGAACTAAATTATGGTTCCTCTGAGTGTTGAAGCACCTCCAACAAGAGTTTCTTTGCTGATGTTACTCTAATAATATTTATTAGTGCCATTTCAAGTGCTTTTTAAGTAGTCTGAGGTGAGAGTCAGTGCTCTTATTTGAGAAGGTGACAGAGTAGGTGACAGAGGCAAAGCTTTGGATTTTCTCCACATGTCACAATAGCAGCAGAGAAACAGCCACACTGTCCCATCCCTGAGCAAGGTGATAACAAAAAAGTTTCTTTACCCAGCCTCATTTAAGCTCAGCAGTTCCTTTCCTGGTGGGTCGCTTCCCATAGCAGGGTACCTCACAAATAACCCTCAGTTATTTTGCTTGAAAACATCTGATTAATGAAAATTAGTCACATTCATAATTTCTCAGAATCATGGCCTCTATCATTGCTTAAGGACTTTTGATCCTTAGATACAGTTTTCAAAGTCTAGGGTATGGATGGGATGGGGTCAGTTACATCCCTTCTTGCCTGTAAGCAGATGCCTGTTTTTAAGAGTAACAGCATCTTCTGTTGTAGGCTACGGAGCAGCTGGTGAATGACATCCTCAGACAGGCTTTGGCGGTTGGATACCAGACAGCATCCCACAACAGGTACCGTTATTGCTTCAGTCGGTGGTCTAACTCCATCTCCCATCTTTCCAAGAGACAGGCAGTGTAGTCCCAGAGTACTGTGGTGCTTTGACTCAACTTTCAGTCTGCTAAGACTGAATTACAAAAATATCATTGTTGTACTCTATACTTTACTTCCTCTTAATCCTCAGTTTTTTTTCTTAATCTTGAATTCAACCAACTTCTTGAAATCCATCTCAAACCTGTGACTGGGAAGTCAGATCTGAGCCCTAAAAAGGGCCGAATGAAGAGGGTGGACCAAACCTTCACCAAAGTTAAAAGGAATTAATAGGAAAGAAGAGAGAAAAAGAATGTCCCTGGCCACTCTCCCCACCCCCGGGTAGTCCTATACCATGCCTCGTTACTCATCATTATCCCCTTCAATTAGGGCCTTTGCAGGAGATGGTCCTTTAGATAAATTTATTGATTAAATTATTAAATACTTGAGAGAGTTGCACTTAACAGCCTTTGTTTTTTGGACCAGGATTCCCAAAGAAATTACAGTGAGTAACATTCACCAGGCCATTTGCAACATTCCTTTTCTGGACTTCCTCACCAACAAACACATGGGGATATTGAATGAAGATCAGTGAGTGAAAGGAAGCTGCCCCAGGAAAGCAGGATCTGGAGGTGTATACGAAGCTCTGAACTGTGATGGCTCTTCTCTTTGGGGAAGGAGGTTATTTTCTTTGTGCCTCAGAACATCATAGCTATCAAACCATTGCCTCCACCTAATTCACTGTAACACCAGAGTGTTCAGTCCCAGATCCCTTTAGGAGAGAAATTTCCTGATTCTAAAGTGAAGCTGTGAGTGGATGCGTGCTCTGTCAGCTTGCATTTGTTCACTGTAAAGCTCCATGAGAGGGTCCCAGAGCTGGGCCAGGCCATGTGTATCCTCTGGGTGTGCTCAGGGACGTACCTAGGACCTGAGTCTCCCTCCAGGAGACAGAACGTGAGTCTGACAGGCTAGAATTCTCACCCATTTGGTGGGCTGGGGCTACAAGCATCCCCGAGAGTTGTGCTGGTAACGTCTGGCAAAGGACTGGGCTTCAGTGCTCAGCAGGCGGCCATGGTGTGGAGGATCTGTGCTCAGCCCAGGTGTGTCGGCTGCAGGACCCAGTGATGCCGTGTGGGGGTGGTTGCAAACTGAGGAGGATTCTTTTTTTTTTTTTTTTTTTTTGAGCATAGAAGCATTGTTACAGCCAGTCTCAGAGTATCGTCAATAGGCAGATCCCAGCGTAGGTAAGGAAAGATTTGATTATAACAAAGAAGTTCTTAATATGCTTATGCTTATAATAGATAACACCCACAAATCCCGGGCACTTGGCAGACTCGTACCAGCATTATGTGTGTCAGGCAGGAAGCTGGGTACACACAGTCTGCGTGGTGCAGGAGCTTCTGTTGCCGGATCCATGTTGAGTGGCCAGTGGGGAGCAGCCTGTAGGACAGGCCCCACTAGGGTGGGTCATCCTGTCAGTGGACTTCGTGTTCTGCTCTCCTCTGTCAAGTTTTTCCCAAGAAGAAAAGTGTTTCAGAGAAACACTTGTGAATGCCTTAAAGGTAAAGAAATGGCTGCCAAAGCCAAGATAGAGTTTATCAGTGCTCAGAAGCAGTGAGACTATAAGCAGATGGGCGAGAGAAGTGAAGAGAAGAAGGAAGGTTAGCAGCGCCCTGCATGATGTCCAGTCCTGTTAAAGGTACTGTTTCCCAGGCTTCTAACACTGTGTGGAAGTAAAGGAATGAATTTATTCTCTGTCAGGAAGCTGCTCAAAGACAATTTGAAACCTGTCAGAGTCAGAAAAACTTATCTAAGCAACATAATTTGTGTTTTCATGAGTCCAGTAGATAACCTGTTTGAGTCAGGAAAAGGCAAAGGTGACACCATGAGAAATCTACTCTTTTATTCTGCATCTGAGAATTGCAAATGCAGGAGGAATTCTGTTCAGTAAGGCATAAGGCATACCCTGGCTTGGTGATTAAATAGTTTAGAAGTAAAGGCTCAGCTAGTCTGTACATGAACTACTCTAAGCAAAGGTCATGGGCAAGTGTATAGATTCATGCAGCAGTGAATGGACTGTGACTGAGCTCTACAGGATGGAAGATTTGATCCAAATGAGAACAGGTTCATTTACTACAGGTATGAAAGCCTGAAGAAATTACCTTTTTGCAAAAGAAATATTAAATGGTTTAACATTCCCCATATGTGTTAATGTTTCAAATGTATTTGTATCATAATGTGTAACATAATTGTGTAACAAAAATACCTACAATAAATCTTTTAGTATTTGTGATGGGTTTTTTGGTGTAGGATTCTTCTTACATTAGGTCAGCTAGAGCTGGGATAGGGCAAAGGTATAGGTCTTTATGTGTTTAATTCTTCCACTTTTTTCCACAAAGAACTTGAGGCTATGCAAGATAAAAGATAACAGTTAAGTAAAAGTCTGCAGAAAACCTGAAAGATACATGTTGACCCAAGATATAATGATTTCAAACAGCTTGGGGCAAAGGAAAACTGCTTAATTGAGCTCAGAGCCTCCTCAAAGTCAAGGCAACACGGCAATAGCTCCTGTCTTCTGAAAAAGAAACTCACTGGTTTGTCTGGCAAGATTAAATTGGTCTGAGCTAAGGCCTGAAAGAAATTGCTCCTGTGATAGTCTTGCCGTGACCATCTGCTATCATAATGGCTCAAAAATTACCAAAAAAGCAGAAGCATTTTAGAATGACCACTTTTTATATCCATTCTTAAAAAGAACTAAAAGCTTTTACAGCCTCTCCTCTGCAGGGAGGAGGCATTGTGAGATAGCCCAAGTGTGGAGCTTTCCTGGGACCAGACTTCACCTAGTGTCAACCTTTAGGAAGTTGAGTAGTCCAGGAAGACAACTAGGGGCATTGCTTAGGCGGAATGTTAATTGTCTCAGCCACGGTTTTGACAGGAGCCGTGCAACAGTCAGTCAGATATGTGTCACAGGCAGTACCTTAACTGGGGACACCCTCTTACTGACTGAAGGAGCCTGTGTGAGTGGGGCCAGCAGGGCCAAGGTTTTCTCAGAAGCGGCTTTTTGGGGTTTGGCCTAAAATCTTGGAGTTATTACAGGTAATAACTGAAAGTTGTAGCAATAGGTTTTTCTGAGTTTAAAACACCACAGAGCACGGAGAGGTGGGACCTTGCTCTGACTGTAGGTGAATGATCTTGGGCCTCAGGCAGGGCGTGGTGCAGCCACCCGGCTGGTGGAAGTGGCTTCTGGCAGTGCTGAATTATTGGTTATGGAATTATTAATACTGAACTTTCTTTTGGCTGAAATTAGCTAACAGATTGAACTGTTTTATTTTGAAAAATTTTTCTTATTACAGAATACAAAAATTCTTGTTATAAACTTTAACAAATGTAGTATAGTTAATTTAAAAATTACTCTTAATTCCCCTCCTTAAAGATAACCACCACTAATATTCCAATGCATTTCTTTATGTATATTATATGTATGTGATACATATGGTTAGAACCGTACATACGGTTGAGTCTGTTGTCTGTTGTTTCCTAAGACCACTCCAGTAGCGTGATGTTAGGCCTGGCCAAGACCTAGACTGAGTGGGAGGAAATTTCTCCTTCAGAACCCAGATCTCATAATAATTAATGAAGTCTAGTAAGGAAGGTGGGGGTTGGGGTGTTTGTGAGAAGCTGTCAGCTCTGGCGCCTTCCGAAAAGGTTCTTGGGCATGCATTATGCCTTGCAGAGGTCAGGCTGCCTTAGGCGGTGGGTGCTCCCACCGCTGCTGCAGAGCCAGCACTGCCAGGAAGGGCAGGCTTGCTTTACCCCCACTGAGGTACAGCAGACAGATGGCTAAAGAATGAATGCATGCTCTGGGGAGGGAAGAGCACTGCCTGCTGTACAGGGTGGTAGGCAGGGTTTCGTGAGAGGGACTGCGTCAGTGGCATCAGATGGAGCAGATGGACCAAAGCTGCACCTGAGAGGAGAGCCAGCCAGCTCCTGGGAAAGGGGGAAGGGGCGCTTGGCCGTGTACTGAGCGCCCTGCACATAAACACCGATTCTCTTAGCAAGGTAGGGAGGGGTATTAGCCTCGCATTGCAGATAAGGGAATGGAAGCTTAAACTGCTCACAGCCAGTAAGTGGAGAAGTCAAGATCTGAGTCCAAAACTAGCCTTTTACCCTAGGCTCCTGAGAATGGGGGAGGGGGCACATAGGTGGGGTAGAGGATGTGAAACGGGGGGCTGGTGGGTTTTGCAAGAGACTACGTGTAACACCAGTGTGGACTGCAGCCCAGAGGGGGTTTCTCAGGACTGACGATCCTCCAGGGATACGAGCAGCAGCTCTGATGCACTGAAGTCCTCATTGCCAAAGGGAAGATGAAGGAAGTCGTAAGAGGAGGTGCTCGTGTTCATAATTAAATAGATTAACAAGAAATTAAAACAGTATATTTTTGCATTTTAGTAAAATCTGAGATTGTTCATTTCCCACAGAATGCTCAGCAGGCCGTCTCTTTTCTCTCAGAAACATCTAACATGCAAACCAGTGAAGTCTGATACAATAGAACCCTTTGTGTTAGCATATGATTTGGGTTTTGCCTTTAAAATGTTTGCTCTCTCAGAGCATTTTCTTTACTGGAATGAGGGGAAGAGCTGTGCGCACCAGAGCTAGCACCTCTGAGGGGACAACCCCCTTTGCAGCTGAGCTGGGAACAGCCCCATCTCCTGCAGCTTCAGTAAGTACTCACCAGACTAGAGCCACTCGTGGGCTGGAGAGGAATAAAGATCCAAAGGGAAATCCTTGAGTTTCCTTACCAAAAACTGTCCTAAGCTGGTGCCTCGAATCTCTAAGGGACACAGACTCCTTCAAGTGTTTGTATTTGTGCTGCCAAGGCGAGCACTACACTCCTAGTGTCTGAAGGGCTGCCTGTGCAGAGGGAACCAGGCTTGTTCCACGTGGCTGCACTGCCTGGAAAACCGAGCAAGTCAGGAGAGAGCTTTGCAGAGACAGGATAGGCTGCCTCCCTAACAGGCGTGGGCTCCCTGGAACTAACTGCGTGTGAGAGCAGGGCGGATGTGAGGGTAAGGGTTGGGGTAGATGGCATTTTAAGGTCTTTCAGGGATTGAGGCTAATGCTGCCTTCTTAAAAAAGCTCCTAGTTCTTAGTGTGGATGGCACTTCCATTCTAGTTATTAATACTTTAAGGGGGAAAACTGGAATTAGTAATAAAATGCAGGGCTCCAGGAACTTACCACAAGGTAAATAGCATTCGTTCATTCAGTACTTCAAGCACTCATTCCAAGAAATGTTTTGTTAAAACATAAGGGTCATCTTGGCCATAAAGAACTTATTTCTTTGAAATTGAAACCCTATGATATTGTTTCTTTTGGAAACTTCTGCCTGGTTCTTCAGCATCATTATGAGTCACATGCAGGTGATGACCTAAGATTTCTTCTACAGCTTGAACGTGTGGGGCCATGTGCAGGACTATCCAAGGGCATTACTTTGGGTTACCACAGGTTATAAAATTATCATGCAGCCTGGGAAAACAACAAAGTGGACGTTACTGGTTCTTTCAGGGCTCTGTTACGTCCATATTTCTCAGGCCCACTGGACCAGTTCCATTCACCATGGAATTGATGCTCAAGTTCTTGAGGTTTAAAAACCAACAGGTGGCCCAAAGAGGCCATTAAAAAAGACTGGAGCCTTCCAAACGCTTCTCAAAGAAGAGATGGCTGAGGTCCAGAGTTGAGCTGGGTGGTGCCGCGTCCACCTGTGCCTCTCTCTGCGCCAGGGCTACGGCCCGGTGGCAGCTTGGAAAGGAGTGGCTCCCCGCGGTGGGGACCCTTTCCCTTGGATGGCAGGGGGCCATCCGGGCCAAGATCTCACTGCAGCCTCCTGGTGGCAGTGGTTCTGACCCACCCCGTGTCACTCTCCTCTCGGTGGGCAGTCACACGTTGAGGATCCGGGGAGCTGAGGCCTGAAAGATGGCTGAGGGGTTAGGAGCAAACTTCTTCCTCACCTCAGGGACCTGAAAAATGAAATATGGCCACATCACTGGGCCTTCCCCTCCATTTTCCCACTCCCTCCAGCTCCGGGGGAATAATTCCCTCCTCCCAGCCTCTTCTCTGTCCTCCAAGAGTTGACTGCTGACCTAAAGGGTCCGTGGGGGAACATCTGCAGTGGGCAGGGTCACTGCGTTAGGTCAGACGTGGCACATGGACCTTCCATTCTGCTCCCTGAAGCCTCCTTTGGGTGGAATCAGGAAGCTGCACAGTCCTCACCTCCCTTCCATCTTCACTCTTACACAAATGCCTGTCACTAGTGCTCAGTGGTAATGGGTAAGATTGGGATTTAGTAGGGAAAGAGACACCCTGCTCACCAGAGAAAGCAGCACTAGGGGGACATCTACGTGGCTGATGACAAAGAACCCTGGTTTTCTGTATATTGAGGGATGACTGGGCACTCAAACACTACTCCCCTTGGCCATAGGCCATTTCACACCATCCACATCTGACTCCTAGTCCCCATCCTAGAAAAAGCCCTTTGTTCCCACACCCACTGCAGCCAGGAGCCAGTTCGCCCTGTGGCACTGGCTTCAGGCTGACCTGGAAGCTGGCCCCAGGGCTACCGTCCCATCCGGAGCTGTGGGTTGTGATGACTGTGGCGGATTTTGCCTTTGTGGATCTTGATGGCTTCACTCCTGTCCAGGCCTGGAATTCCTGCCTGGAACAGAGAACACAGTGACAACCTTGCACAGGACCAGCCACCCCGTCCCCTGACGAGCCACTGCCCTTGCCCCAGGCTTCATGAAATATTCCTGGCCATGTCCACTGCTGAAGTTCTACTTCAGCTCTGGGCACTCCCTTCTCTCCTTACACAGAACTAGCAGAAGTGCAAGCTCCAGACAGAGCCACTTGGGAAGAAAGCATCTAGCTGACCTGCCCTTCACTTCTTAGTGCTCCCCTGTGAAGTATGCTCACCTGACACCCAAAGAAAGTAGAAACAAACTTAAATGCACGTTGTGGATGAGCAATAGACTCAGGTGCTCAGAGGGTTAGGAAGGAGCTCAGTCAGCACCTGGATCTTATTCATCCCAAACTGCAAACACCCGGTGTGTGGTAGGCCTCGGAGAGCAAGTCCCAGCCCTTCCTTGGAGTGCTCCCTATGTCGTCTCCTGGCCACTTCAAGGGACCCTAGAGCCCAAGAACCAGTGAAATCGCCTCCAGCCCAGGTTGCTGGTGACCCTACCTCCAGGGGAGGTGCTGGCCTGGACAGCGCCTGGCACAGTAAAGTCCTCCATACCTGGTTACAATTGAGAAGGAAAAATAAGGCTTAATATTATGTTTAGTTTTTAATAATTTGTCTTAACTCCTGCAACAGAGGATAATCATAGTGACCCATTACCAAAAAAAACACAAGATAGTCTGGCTTTCTTTTTCCCCCCTTCCATTTTTGTTACATTGATTCATTCATTCATTCTGTTCTGGCTTTTTTTTGCATGGCTCTGTGCACATGGGCACTCATGCATAGGTGTGGGGAAGGGCGGTGATCTGCACCAGGGAAAGCTGATGATGGAGCTGGCATAGCCTAACTCCATATCCTCAAAGGAGAATTCTTTGATGAAGATTTAATTCCTCTGAACAACAACAAAAAGACTTAGTTCTTTCAGTCCCCCTACTAGGCAACTCAGGAACGCAGGAAACTACCATGTCCATAGGAGCACCTGGCCAAGGCCATATTCTGAGGAAAAGTGTCAGCTGGCTGGGGCAGCACCCACATGTGGGCTGGATCCACTCATCTCATTCCCCCTACAGCCCTGGCTGGGTTTCAGGTCCTGAGGTCAACAAAGCTGCCTTTTCTCCTTGGCAGCAGCACAGCTGGGCCCCACTGAGCAGGCCACGTGTGCAAGGAGCAGCTGTGTCTGTCCCTGGTCAGCACTCGGGTGCCAGGAGGAGAGCTGGGTCAGGGCCCTATCATATCATTTTTGCTTCTGAAGCTGCAAGGTTCCAAAGACCGGCTGCCCAAGCCATCTGCTGCTCCGTTTCTCCTGGGGAAGCACGTCCTCCCCTGGGTGTGCCCTTCTGTCCCCAAGCTGAGCTAAGCCTTGGGCCTGGCAGCCCAAGCCTGCTGCCCTAGGGTGGCTGCAGGGGTCCCAGAGCAGGAAGCGACTAGAGCCAGGAGCTAGAGCATACTTGTGGTTGCTCCCAGGGCAAGGCTGGTGAGAGGTGGGGCAGCAGTGGGGATGGAGAAGGGACCAAAGCTAGAATCAGCAGCACCTGATGACTGCCCAGGAGAAAGGAAGGCAGACTAATGGCTTTGGCCAAGAAGATAATAAAAATACAGGACTAGCCAAGTCCACTGTGCCTCCCCTCACAAGCAGGCAGGTTCCACTATCGTCTGTCTCACGTGGACCCTTAGGGCCTCAGCTGGGCTCTACGAGCTGAAATCCCTACCACTGGGGGGCAGGGGCTGCCCAAGGCAACTCAGAGAGCCCTGGATTGAGGATGCAGAGGCCTGGGTTCTCAGCCCACTGTGGCTTCAACAAATCCCTTAACTTCTCTGCTGAGAAATGGGACTGCTGCTCCATGTGCACAAAGTTGTGAGCACTTGGACAAGTGGGAGTCAAGGCTTCCCATGAATTAATGATTCACCCTTTAACTGACTCACCCAAGAAGGAAAGAGGGAGATGGCTTGAGGAAGGAACTCTTCTAGAAGTGGGTGGAGCTAGAACCTGAGCCAAAGGTTCGGATGGCCAGGCACATAATTCTGGAGGGGAAGCTCTGGGAGGAATTAGTCAAAAGAAGGGACCACGCTGGCTGTGGGTAGGATCTGCTGTGCCTATCTGGCTAAGCAAGTGAGACAGCTCAGTTCTCACTCGGAGACCAGGGCCTAGGCCAGGACCTGCTGGATGGGGAGGAGTGGCCATGAGTACTCTTGACACCTGGGAAACAGTTCTCTCAGGTCATGAGCATCTTGCAAGAAGGCAGGCAGGATGGAATTGCTCATGCCAGGACCTAGAGCTGGGAGGCGAAGGACCCCAGATGCCAGCTGGCCTGGTATTGGGGAGGCGGGTCAGCAGCAGTCCTATGTCTCTGCCAGAGTTGGGGTTTCAGGGGCCAGGCAGCCAAGCTCTAGCTGTTTCTGCTTTACAGATGAGGAAAGGGGCAGAGAGGCCAAGTGACCCACCAGGTTTATGTGCCAGGAAGTGGAGCCACTACTGCAGGACACAGTTC
>CM053507.1:38363881-38531351 GCA_028627145.1 Eidolon dupreanum
CTGTAATAATCAATTTTCAGTGCAAACAATAAAGTAGAAACATTTATAGAGCATATAGACCTGAGACCCAGCTGCATAGGCCAGTTCCCAGAACAGGTTAACTGCATCCTGCTTAACGCTGTCAAATAGATAGATTGCAAAGGCAGCCAAGCCATGAGAAACTTCCGCTTAGACAAACAGCCTTTGTACCTGTGGGAATGGGGGGGGGGACCTGTGAGTAATCAAAAAGCGGGGAGCAACCGGGGAAGATAAGGGGGTATATAAGGGTAACAAAAACTAGGTTCGGGGTTCTTGCCTCAATCACTGCTGCGACAGTGGAGGTTTGAGCCCAGATTCGAATCTGTAATAAATTTTTTTTTTTTGATTTGGCTATTTGGCTTCTGTGTCAGTGCTCTCTGGGAAACTCGCACTATAACACAATCCAGTTTTCATTGAGAATTGGCATTAGCCCTCAAAACCTTTCCCGAGTTTCTAAAATTCCTATTTTTAAAGCATGGCCACGAAGGCTTTAGTTTTTATACAGCTGCAACAAATCTTTGGCCACTATGCTATAAATGTTCCCTTCCCTCCTGGGCTTGCATTCTTGTTTACTGCATAAATTTGAGTAATCCTCCAGGCTAAAGGTCAGCCTGTTTAATGCATGAGAGTATTAGAAACAACTCCCTGGCCACACTCAAAGGCTTCCTGAATATTTTTGATGCATGCCCCCAGTGTGCACTGCAGACCAATTATACTAATAACACTACTGAAACAGCATTCATTACCCAGAGCTCCATTTCAAGCATATGCTTGGACAGTATCCAATCTGCACCTCAGGGAGGACTGCAGTACAGCCCTGGCCAGTTACAGTACGGGTTCCTCTCCCAAACCACTACCTGTGTTAGCTTGAAGTCCGAGCAAAGTGACACAACCACTGCCCCTAGCCAGGCCATGGCCCAAGAGGCAGCCAGGAGAGTATGCTGTGAAGACACTGGGAGATTCACACTGGTTCCCCCTGCAACAAGACAAGCTGCCTTTGTGTGACCTGTGTATGCCAGAACCCTGGGTTAGCCACCTGGGAGATTTGGTGACTAAAATACTGTCCTCCAGGAAAAAATAAAAAAGGCTTTTTATTCTTTTATCAAACAACAAAGAGCACTGGAACAATGCTGAGTGCCTTCAGGTTTGCACTGTAGTGGGTGACAGATATGAAAACAAGTATAAGAAAACTGGATAAAGCCAGGAAAGAGGGCTGCAGGGCTGGAGGGAGGGTGGTTACGTTTGTTGAGAGGCAAGGCCCTGAGGACATGAGGTTAGCCAGAGATGGCAGAGGCCACACAGACCATGGAGAGTTTAAAAGTTTTTCATAGGCAACAATGGAAAATGACTAAAAGTGTTTTTAGCGCTCTGTGGCCATATGGAGAAGTACATGGATGTTTTGGAGACCAGCTGAGAACTGTCTCAACAATCCAGGTTAGAGACTAGGGACTGATTTAAGGCATAGGCCTGGGGGCAGGGGGTGGATAAAGAGGAGGGGCTGGATTCTAGGAAGAAATGAGAGAAGGAAATCTAAAATGGCCCCCGGGTTTCTGACTTTTGGTTGACAATATGATTCCACAACTTGAGCCAGGAGTGATATTTGAGATGCGTGCACAGTGGGGTCTCAGCACCTGGAACCACATTTGGCACATGAGACCAATGTACTGAGTTAGATATGGCGAGTTTAGAACTCAGAAAACATCCTCATGAAGATAACTGAAGCCACACGAAGTAGTGAAGCAAGACAGCAGCTAAAGGTGCTACACCTAAGAGGCAGAGCCAGCTGCACATCCTGAGATGCACATGAGCAGGACAGAGCACAGCCTTGGAGTGACCAAGTATTAATAGAGAAGCCAAAATGAGAAAGTTAAGTACCCTAGGAGGCAAACAGGAGAGTAGGGACAACTGCCAATGCTGTGGACAATAAAGCTTATGCTTCCAGACCTGGGAGCTGACCTCTAAGCCCTCTCAAGGGGAAGATGGTAACTGCCTGTTCAAAAGCTCCAGCAACAACGAATGGACAAGAAGTGCTTTAGGGACTTGACCTTCTAAATACTTCTCTAGCTATCACAAAGCAGGGAGAGACATGTCTTCATAGACTGTTTTCTTGGTCTGCCCGCCACAAAATGTGAACTTCATTTTGGACTCCATGTAAAATGTTCATCTGATCTCAGCCTCCCATCCAGTCTCTGAAAAACACTTCTTGCCTCATCTGTATGTCACAGGGTTGTTAGCATCGAATATTCAGAAATGTCAAAGCCCAGCAGTGTGACACTGGGCAGTTCACATAAACAACTGCCCTGGTTCCTTACTGGCAAAATGAAGGCTGGGTTAAAAAAAAATTTTCTCCTGGAAGTGACATTGGTTTAGAATTGGCTACAGGCTGCTATTCAGCTTTCAACATTGTGTGAGGTGGGCACGACTCCCACTGCTTTTCATAAAGTCCAAGACTCGTGCCCAGAAGCTTGCATGTCAAGGCCTTCACTCCTCTCCAGGGCAAGGTACAAGATTTAGTCTAACCTTTTGAGGCCACCAAGACTAAAATCTCTCCTGTAAATCTGCTCAAGAAAAACTTTTAAAATTCTCAAATTGCATTTCTTAGAAATAATTCTCAATCATGAGGGCAACTTAGTTTCATGAAAGTGAAGCTATGATGACCAGTATCTGCTATATACATCAGTAATATGATTTAATTCAAAAAATGTACATCATCAAATATAAGATGCAATTAGGCTCAGATTAAAGTCTGAATTTATCTGAGATACTTACTTCTAAGTTAATTAAGCTACAATTTTAACCTAGAAAGCAAAAACCTAAAAATAGTTTTATGTGTGTCACTCACTGCCAGAAAACATTACCTTTCTTGGGAAAATTTAGAAAAAAAACTGCAGCTGTTATTTCAGCCAATGCCAGAAAGAAGATACTCTTTTACCTGTTTATCAACCCATGAAAGGTATAAGAGTAAATGCTTAGCAGAGATGCTAGAATGCCAATGTGCCTCCGAGTTTCAATTAGGTCTTTTCCCTGAGCACCTTACCAGGTTCATGGCTCAAACTATGTCAAATGTAATAGGATCCCAGAGCAGCATTTCTGTTCTGCAAAGAGACACACATCCTCTGTTTACAAACTAGAGATATAAACTTTTATTTCACAACTTTGTCATAATTCACTTTCTAGTAAGACATGTACTGAGGACATAGTTAAAATACTGAGAAAGCTAGATGCTGGCTGTCTTCCAGCGGTGCAAAGATGTGGTCACTCCAGGGCCGATGCGTTCTTGGGGCTTTCAGGCAGCCTGGGCCAGTTGCACCAGTATCGTCCAACTCTGGTTTTACTTAGAGCCACCTCCTTTTTTAGGGCTGTTAGTCCTCATTTCATGCCAAATTTTCACTAGAGGCTCCCTGTTCTTCCAAATGAGTTCATGACCGTAAGTAATATACCATCTGGGGAAAAGAAAAACAAAGCAGGTCCGACATTCAAACAGTATGACACGCAAATGTTAAGTACCGTGATGATATCAAGTTGACATTTAAAAAATTAAATGCCACTGTCATTTACTATCTAGCTTATTAAGACAGCTGATTAATTTATTTGATGTAGATCTATGAGTTCCCTTAAATATATGGAGTATATAAAAGGTCGAAGTGGGTTGGGACCATGTGTGACTGCTCTGAAGTATAAGTGCTTCACACACACTGCTATTGATTCACCACAACCCTGCAAGTTAAGCATCGCTTTTCCCATTACAGACCTGAGAAAATCAAGTCTGAGAGAAGGTAATCTGCCCAAGGTGCTCACAGCTTTTAAGTGGCCAATCAAGGATTCACCTACAGGTCAGACCAATTCTAAGCCTGGTAACAAAGGTCAGAAGTAGAGTTTACTAACGATGGCAATTTTAAAGTTTTCTAGTCATCTTCCACGTGGCTACACAAAGGGTTATCTGCTGATCCAAATTCTGCCCTACCCTTTAAAACATAGTTCCAATCCCCATGCTCCTGTTAAAAACTACCTAAAAGCAGCCTGAAGTAATGAAACAAGAAAGCTGAAGCACTGAGATGTTTAGTAACATAACTTGCTCAGGCTGCACAACTAAGAATCACCAGAACTAAGACTAGAACCCAAACGTGAGTCTGAAACCTGTGTTCTAACCTCTGTGCTATACTGCAGTATCTAGGGAGCATCAACCATAAGATGAGGAACACATAGTGAGTGATGAATGACAAGGGCCTATCTTTGTGAAGCCCAGAGGCCAAGGTAATGTGACACCAGGTGCTCGAGGAGGGCAGCACAGGCTGCGAATGTAACTCGAGGGCACCTACCTCCCACCTCCAGGGCTGGGGAAGACTAGGTCCTTGATCTGGAACGGCTGTTAATGAAAGTTTTAATTACTGAAACCTTTATTTTTGCCCTGATTTCCCCAGATTTCTTGTTACCTGAGGCACAGACCAGATTTTGTTGAACTTTACATCTACCAGACACTTCACTGACTTAGATTGGCATCAGAAGAGCAGTTTAAAGTTTTAACATATTTTAATATTCTGCATATGTGTATTTTATTATAAGGTACTTGAATAGTACCTAAATCTTAAGTCATTAAATATAGTTAAAATTTGATCATGAAAATAGTCACCATTAAAATTTTGAAAAATAATCAGTAAATTTACAGAAAGAAAAAAAAACATTTAAAAAACACACAAATTAACAGGTATGTAACAGAATTCCTTTGGGCATAGAGTCAGTCAAATTCTGTGGCGAACTTAAAACAAGAGAAAAAGGATCACCCTGAGATTTAAAGGCAATTGTAAAACTCGTACAAGAAATGAATTACTCATCAGGATCTCTCCATTAATAAAGCATTCTTCCCAAATCTTTTTAACCTACTTATTTCAAGCAAAGAGTCAAATACTTTAATCTTTCAGGAACACCATTCTGATTATACATATAAGTTCAATAATCAATGTAATTGGTTATTTGGCTAAATTAAAATTAGGAAAACACTTCAAAATGACCAGTTTCTCAGGTATCTCTTTTTTTGCAGCAGCAGCAGCCACCTTATAGTCTGGTGCTCAGTCTGAAAGTACAGCTCTACATCGACTATATGACCTTGGAACAAGTTCCCTTTTTTAAACAGTTCACTGTCAATAAAATGGAATACCTTACATGACTTTAGGAGTAAACTAAGGACTGATAACAGTATATGTTAGTTATTATTATTGCAACAACACAAGGTGAAGGCCATACAATTTGGTGAGAGACATATAAAGTCAAGGAAATCTGCAGGAGGATACTAATGGAATCTTTACCATTAATACAGATTTCCAAATGTGTATTAAAAGATGTTTTTTGTTTTTTGTTTTAAAAAAAAGGATGAATTCTGGACATGACTGAGAATGTAGTAAATGAAAGGAGTTGAAGTTAGAAACAGCAAAGAGAAAGGGTTCCTCTGCCCTTCAGATCCTGGACTTTAAAATGCATTTGATCCAATTATTTTCAGAATGGAAAAAGGTCATCTAATTATAGTTCAGAAGAATAAAAACCTGCTGGAGAAGATCCTTTAAGTATACACAGAAAGATCCAGATAAATTCAGAGTTCATAAAACAGAACCCCTTTTCATAACTCTTTGTTTCTCATACTGTAATATCAGGTCAGTTTCTACTATTTATAATGTGCTGCTGTTAAAGCTAGAACTCACATATGCTATTCTTTAATCATCACTGAAGAGTATAAATGGCATAATGGCATTTAATTCCACCGCCTACTGGGCAAAACTGCTCCATTTAGAATATACTTTCTACTTTTTAAAAAAATTTAAAAACTTAAGTTTTTCCACTTTCATGAAACAAAGTAAAAACCAAGTAAGGGCAAAAAGTAATATTTATGCATGAAGAGACATACTATCAGGGGCTCGAGCACATCAGAAAGATGACAACTCTGCTAAAGAGACTCTCATGGTCAGATGGGCTCCAAGAGTCCTGAGGAAGTTCTGTGACAGAGACACTATAGCTTTACTGTTTTAAGCAAAACTCTATTGTCTGAAGCACAAACAGAAGATCTTGTGACCACAATGCAATTATATTCAATATGGTGTGATGAGATGGGAAGGGCTTTGGATTTGGGTTGAAATCTCTGCTCTGCTACTTGCATGTTTGACCTGGAGAAGATCACTTGTAAGCCTATCTGTAAAATGGAGGTAATAATAGTAAAACATAAGGTACTAGCTCAGTAGTTGCTATATAACAATGCTAAGTGGTCACCACTGGTTTATGATCCCTGGGCTCCAGAAGCCAGTCATATAGTGTGCACGCAAACTCATTGTGGGCAGAGGAACAGGTCCACCCACTCTGTCTACCCAGTGCTGCTGAGATGGAGATCAGGGTGGGTCTGTGCAGGAGAGAAGAGGCCTGAGAGTAGGGAAAGGAGATGACAGCCTAGACAGGGAGTAACCTGGGGCTGAGGATAAAGGCATAGCAGGTCTCCAACAAACGACAGAGGCAGGGGCAAGAGGGCTGACATTCTCACGTCCCACCTCATATGGTGCAACTGAGCAAGGCCAAAGCAAACCATATTGAGGATTTCTCGCCCTCCCAAAGCTACCTGCCCTTGCTTTGACCACAGAGCTACCTTACTCTGCCTTCCTTAGGGGTAGAGAGAGGAAGTGACCCCAAAAAGGCAGTATAGCAGTCAATTACACTAAAACTTACATCCCAAAGAGAGCTCCCCCAAGATGTGCTGCATGATCAAAAAATTTCCATCCCAGGATCATTCCTGCTGTATCCATGGCAATAATGGCTTTCAGGGCCTGCAAACCAGCAAAAGAGAACAGAACAGTTATAACTTTCAATCCTCCAGCATTGACATTTCTAATTTAAGGCCAAGAATTTAGTCAATATAGAAATATCATCACTGTCCCCACACTTCACTTTGTAAATATACTCACATTCCCTGCTGTGAATGTGAACATTGGAAGGAAGATGATGGCAAGCCTCCCTTCTGGGATCTTAGTACAGACAGCTGCAAGGACCGTCATGATTGCGCCCGACTGCAAATTAACACATTGGTAAAAATGTGAAACTCTGAATGTGCAACTGCTTAGTGACTACAATGTCTAAAGCAGCAATACTTTTTCCAGACAGTTAATAAGCCAAAAGTTAATAAGCCAAAGGTGAGCACAAAGCTTAAAAACTTTCAGTTATTAATATACAAAATATCAGGCAAAGGGCCTCCAAGTCCATCATACAGTAATCACCTCGAAAGGATGTAACTACAGGCAATATGATGTGGAACAACCAGCACGTGAGCGCTTAATGAACTTCAAGGACAGTGTAAAACATGCCAAATGCATCATTTCATCAAATGACTAAGAGAAAAGCACTTCTCAAACCTCAACAAAGCCCCCCCAATCAGAATGAGTGAGCATAAATTTGCCCAACGAAACCCAAATGTGTAAATTTCTTATGTTTTATTTTTTTTAAAAATCACATGAAATTTGCATTCTACTTCATAATAAAACTAAAAATTTTCCTTAAAACCTTTGAGCAAATATTTTACTCCAGGAAAGCATGCCATGTTTATCTCATGGCCCTGCAGGGCCTGCCCCTCACAGCATCCTCGCAGCCACAAACATACATGCTTCCACCTAGGTACTTGAGAAATACTTCACCCATCAACCTTGTACTAGAGAATAAGAATCTAACCTCACGATCTTATGATCAAAAAAATCAAACATTTCTTATTATAGTTGAATTATAATTACTGGACAAAGTTTTTTCTTTTATCATATGTGCTTTCCCATGTTGTTATGAAATCTTAATTTAAATTTACAATGGCTATGAAATATCTCCTGGATAAATTATACTAATTTAACTTAACTTTCTTAATGTTATACATGTTCCCAATTCCACTAAATGGTAGAATACTTGAGAAACTGAATCATAATCCCCAATTCACATTAAATCTCATGATAATCATGCATTCAAATGCTTGAGTCCTACTATGTACCAGGCACTATGCTACATGTTGGCGATATAGAGAATGAAACATACAGTCTCTGCCTCAAGGAAACTTCATAGTGGCAGAAAAGACAAAGAAGTAAAAACAACCACATCTCATCAGCTATGATGGGGAAGTACAGCATGCTATACCAGCACATGGAAGGGAGAGGTCAGGGTTAATAAGGGAAGGGTGACTAGGTGTTGGCTAGGTAAAATGGGAGGAGATGGGGAAAGTGTTCTATGCAGAAAAACAGCTTGAACCAAGCCTGGAGGTCAGAGGGTATAGTAAAGTGCAGAAATGCAAAGAAGTTGACCAGGAAGAAAGCAAAAGGAGGCAGTCACTTTAGTTTAGCTGTCTTCTACCAAAGTTCTTAGTAAAGACAAATTTTAGTCACTTATTAAATATAATAAAACTCTCATGAGGGACATTCTACAAAATATCTTCCCACAATTCCTCAAAAGTATCAGGTTATGAAAGACAAGAAAGACTGAGAATCCCTCACAGACTAGAGGATACTAAAAAGACATGACAAGTAAATGCAATGTAGTATACTACAATGCAAAAGAAAGAAAAAGAAAAAGAAAAGAAAAAAAAGAACAGCATGGATCCGCTGGGGAAATCAAATACAGTCTGCAGTTAATGGTACTGGACCAATGTTAATTTCCTAGTTCTGATAAGTGAGCTATGATTAAGGAAGATGTTAAAAGTCAGGAAAGCTAATGAGATGTACATCTTTGCCCTCACAAAAACCACCACAGTAAAAACTGATTCAACCTAGAATGACCTAGAATGATCAATGGATGCTATTTCTGAGTAATGGAGGAAGGAGGGTGGGCTGATAAACAAAATATCAAGATATTTATATAATCCCAAAGTAAACAAAAAGCAAAAATAAACAAATGCAAAAATAAGGACTACATCAAGCTAAAAAGCTTCTGTACACCAAAGGAAACCATTTACCAAAATGAAAAGGCAAACAGGATAAGATATCTGCAAATCATATATTCTGATAAGGGGTTAATACATAAAATATATGAAGAACATACACAATTCAATGTCGAAAAATCTGATTAAAAAATGGGCAAAGAATCTGAATACATATTTTTCTAAAGAAGACATACAGATTGCCAACAGGTACATGAAAAGGTGTTCAACATCAAGAATCATCGAAAAAATGCAAATCAAAACCACAATGAGCTATCACATCACACCTGTTAGAATGGCTATAAAGATAAGAAATAGCAAATGTTGGTACAAATGTAAAGAAAAGGGAACCTTGTGAACTGCTGATGGGAATGTAAACTGGTACAGCCACTATGAAAAATAGTATGGAGGTCAAAAATTAAAAATAGAACTACCACAGGATCTAGCAATTCCACTTTTCGGTATTTATCTGAAGAAAACAAAAATGCTAACTCGAAAAGATATATGCATCCTATATTCACTGCAGTATTATTTGCAATAGCCAAAATATGGAAACAACCTATGTATCCATCAATGGATGAATGGATAAAGAAAATGTGTATACAGACAATGGAGTATTTTTCAGCCATAAAAAGGAAATCTTGCCATTTGAGACAACATGGATGAAACTTGGGGGCATTACGCCAAGTGTAATAAGACAGATATATAAATATTATGGTATCCACATAATGGAATATTATTTACCCATATAGAGGAATAAATTATTGATATACACAACCCCATGGATGAATTTCAAAATAACTATACAGAATAATGGAAGGCAGAACAACAACAAAAAGAAGCATATGCTATATGATTCCATTAATATAAAACTTTAGAAAATAAGTAGAAATGAATCTATCATGACAAAAGCAGAGAAGTTGTTGCTTAGGAGTGCAGGGAGGAGCAGGAGGGAGGGACCACAGAAAAGCACCAAGGAACTTTGGGGGATGTGAATATGTTCATTATCTTAAGTGTGACAATGATTTCAAGGGTATCTACATTTCAAAACTTACCATATTATAAACTTCAAATATGTGCAGTGCAATTTTTTGTATGTTAATTATACCTCAATAAACTCCAGTTGCTTTTTGTCTTTTTAAGAGTTGCTTTTTGTCTTTTTAAGACTTATAAGTCCTCTGTACTATTCCTGAAACTTTTCTCTAAGATTTAAATCATTTCAAAATAGGATATTTAAAAAAGACACGTAAGAGTAAAATGATTTTTAAAAGATGCTCCTATAACTGAATGCTCCAATAATTAAAAGGAAAGGTCCTTACTTTTTCATTTAAAAGGCTATTTCAGAAAATAGCATCTATGTCTCTTAAATCCCAACTGTTTATTTACTGTCTTCTATGTAAAGGGTTGCTTCAGAATATAGGACTATCTTACATTTTAGGAATTACTAAAACTTTAAAGAAAAGTATCATGAGTCCCAGGAATCCCAGATGTCCCCAGCTCCTAATATATAGTTCCTAGTTGGCCTCAACAGGGAAACTAGCTCAAGTTGCAGTCCTAGGGATGGGCTGGGATAACTAGGAGATGGGTTAGGGGTTAGAATTCTATGCAACTGCCTGCTATTGTATATTGACCAAACTAGCTTCTTTGCATGTAATCATAACACATGGGGTTCTTCTGAAATCCTTACTCCATTAACAGAGCGATCATTGGTTATGTGGAAATACACAGGTGTACACACACAGCCTCCATAATCTGTTCAACCCTTTCCTGGTTCCCTACTCCACGTCCTAAATATCAGGTCACAGCAACTTTCAAGGATATTAGAACCACCTCAGAAGATGGCTGGCTTATTTCCCCATAAAAACTGCTGGGTCATGGTTCCTCTAGGGTGCAATATGTTATATTGGCCATATTTATATTTATTCTGAAAGATCTGTTCTGGCTGGAACTTTGACATCTGCCCCCAAAATCTATCAGTACATAGTGTATTAAGCAAAGCAGATGTCAATGTCACTTAAGAATTAGGAAGTTGGAGTGAACAGTACCCTATCACCTTCTAGTCTTTACAGCATTATATACAGCTTTAGTATGCTAGGTTTATTTTTTAAAAAACCTAAAAAAGTTAACTCAACAATCCGGAAGATATCAAGTTGAAACCTTATTTTCTGAAAGAAAAAAAACAAAACAAAACAGTAAAATTATATTTTTCCCCAAAATGAAGCAAATATAATTTGATTAGCTGATATGAAAGAACATTAAAATTCTGTTGTCTCTCTAAATTACTTTTCCACAGATTTTCTGCATTTAAAATGCTCATTACAGATATTTTAATAAAGAAAATTCTCATTTACTGTGCATTTCTATGTAAAGCCACTTTGTGATTATAACTCATTGTACTTACATTATTTTAAAGATAGGAGGTGGTTCCACTATCTTTCTGGAATTTTCTCAACTGACCTATATCTACACAAATTTAAACATATTTATGTGTCTGAATAAACTGCAACTTGCTTTTCTGACAAATGTTTGGACCCACCCCCATGCAAAAATTCTTCATTTTCACCGTTTCTGGTCAGAGGCTTTTATGAAAATAACAAAAATTGCATCCTTTCTCTTCAGAAAAATTTCACATTCATATATATATTTTAGATATAATTTCAGGGAGTCATGAATCCCTATCCTATAGTCTGCTTTCTTTTAGAGGTGAAGATCTCTTATTCTCCACCAATAATTTATTTATGTACACTGGTTATATACTTATAATCAATATACATGTAATTTTTTACTTATTTCATAAGTAAACAATTTTCACAAACAACTTTATAACTATCTTCATATCTATCATATTAAGGGTTTTTATGTGAGATTTTTTTACATTATGAATTTTAAACGAATTTGCTCTAAGGGGCCTTCTTCCACAAGCTAAATACAGCTAAAAACCCTGGGCATTGAGGAGAAAGTAGACTAGCTAGGAATCCTGGGATCTAAGAAATGACACAGTAGTGAATTCCCTGGGTTTTCTTTTGGCCTCATAGCTCAGACCAGGCTTTGGAGAAGCTCACAACCTCGAAATACCAATAAACTCAGACAAAATAGGTCTTCGCCCCTCAAAAATACTTGCTCTAGATAAAGGACCAAGAAAGGGTAGCCTAGCAAGAGAGAAAACTTTTAGACAGTAACTACTCTACTCCAGCCAAACACCACCAAAAAAAACTGTGGCCCAATCCCCATAAGCAAAGGCTGAGTGGAGAACCTAGACTTGCATACAGAGGCATCCCAATACCCATGACAGGGAGGGATCAGTGGAGGTCATGTGGACAGCAGTAACAAGGCACCCTTCCTCTGAGCCAGAGTGGTATTAGCAGAGGTCTATTAGGGAGCCTGAACTCCCAGAACTCTCAGTCCTACCCTGTAGTAACAAGAACCCTTGTCCACTAAATATCAAAGGAGGCTGAGATGGAAACCTGGACTTCACTGCCACCCTCACCTGGCAATAATGATCAGTGTACCCCTTTCCCTTGTCAGAGGCAGCCTGCTAAACAGTAAATTTAAACAAGATTCAAAGTCTCATAGCATAATATCCAAATGTCCAGATATCATTCACAAAGCACTCATTATACCAAAAACCAGAAAAATTTCAACTTGAATGAGAAAAGACAATTAAGAGACACCAACACTAAAATGACAGAGATGTTAGAATTAACTGACAAGCAGTTTAAAGCAGCCATCATAAAAATGCTTCAATGAGCAATCAAAAACATGCTTGAAACAAGTAAAAAAAAAAACAGTACAGAAATAAGCTCAGCAAAGACACCAAAAACAATGTAAACTTTAGAATTGAAAAATACAATAACCTAAATAAAGGGAGACCACTTAGGAAGACCAGGTGCTGTAGGTGTAAAAAATAAAAAAATAAGGGATTGCAAACTAACAAGGTCCTTGCAATCTGTGAGGTCAACTAAGGGTTGCCTTGCCTAAAAATACATACATACATACAAACACTGATTGGATGGGCTCAAACAGAATGGAAAGGACAGAGAAAATAATCAGTGAACCTGGAACAGAACAGCTATTACCCAATCTGGACAAGAGAGAAAAAATAGACTTAAAAAATTAACAGATTCAGGAACCCATGGGATTATAACAAATGATCTAACATCATGTCATCAGAGTCCCAGGAAAGAAGAAAAAGGGTGAGGTTGAAAAAGTATTTGAAGAAATCACAGCTGAAAATTTCCCCCCAAAACATAAACCTATAGATTCAAGAAGCTGAGTAAAACCCAAACAAGATAAACAAAAAGATAACCATGACAAGACATATTGTCAAACTTCTGAAAACTACAGAGAAAAAAAAAAACCTTGAAAGTGGTAGGAGAAATGACAATTTACCTATAGGGAAAAGCTATTTAAATAACAAAAGATTTCTCTTCAGACTTATGGAGGCCAAAAAGAAGTGGCATGACATTTTTCAAGTGCCCAAAGAACTGTCAGCCTGGAATTTTATAGCCAGTGAAAATATCCTTCAGAAAAGAAGAAGGGATCAAGACATTTCAGACAAAGGAAAACCTAAAGAATCAATAACCAGCAGGCCTACCTAAAAGAATGACTGAAGAAAGTTCTCTAAAGAGGGAGAAAATGACAGAAGGAATAATCTGAGAACAACAGGAAGGAAGGACAATGAAAAAAGTAAAAATTATATGTAAATACAAAGTGATTGATATTATAAAATATATTTAGGGGAAAAAGAATTATAATTTGGGAAGAATATAGGAATGAAAAGGGAGGTAAGGTTCATTTCAAACTGGTAGAATGACACCTCCAGTAGAGTGTGATAAATAATATATATATATACACATATATAACAATACCTAGAAGCAGCTACTAAAAAAATTATATAAGGAGATATACTTCAAAACACTATAGATAAATCAAAATGGAATTCCAAACGAATCTGCTCTACTGACCATTTCATTTTACTTGAAACCTTGTAAAAAAAAAAAAAAGGAGAGAGACAGACTTAGCAAGAGAATTCACTTTATGTGCAGATTTGGTAATAGTTAAATCAATGAAATTACAGTAAGCAGGTTATCATACTGTTGGTGAGCATATATGGCCTATGATAAACTATTTACAGCCTCAAGTGAAAAAAAAGTCTCTAACACTTTAACAAATAGTTTCCAACCAACATCTGATTCATCTTTGCTATCTCACGATTTGTCTCACAGAAAATAACCTTTTGAAAGGCAAAATGAGAGAAACGCTCCCTGCCAATAACTAGTAAGAAACTCAATTTTTAAATGAAATTCAGAATATGCAGTTCTAAACAAAACCCTTACCAAAATCTAGTACCAAATCTAGTACCCTTACCAAATTCTTGCTCTCTAATGCTGATATGTTAATTGAAAAATATTCTTTAATGACCTCCTTCACTTTTAACAAAGAACTATGATAAAGGCAATAAAACCAGCATTTCATATTTCATAATACAATTTTGTCATTAGTGCTCTCCTCCATCCCAGATTTCCCATTAAAAATACCACTATAACTGGTGATTTAGTTTTCTTTAATTTTAACCAAGAATGAAGGGAAGTATTTCAGGATAATAATTATCCTGCCATGGCTCTACAGGAATTTGATGCATGAATATGAACTACCACTTCCACATTTCTTACTACATGCTCCTTATTATGCAAAACACACTGAACACCCTTGCATTACAAATCAGAAATAGATGTGTTATCCCCATTTCACATGGAGAAACTGAGGTTCAGAGAGGTTAAGTAATACATCCTAGAAACAACAGATAAGTGGCAGAGCTGGGATTCAAACCCAGTGTAATTCCATCACCATGCTACCACACGCTGTTCATCTTGGCCTTTAGTTTATCTATAACATGAGAATAACAGTTGTCTGAGGGCATGTCAAAATGCCCTCTCAGATCCTCTCAGCTAATGAGAAAGTCTCCCCACCCTTAGAACTCCCCAAAGTTCTCTAAAATATACTCAGCCCTTTCAGTGTGTAATAGATGTGTGTATAATTGTTCTTCTCAACTAAGCTCTAAGTCAAGAGTCCATTTCTAATTCATCGCTGCCTTTACATAACAGATACTCAGTGATTGAGGTAGAGAATAGAATTTGAAATATATAAATTATACTGGCACCAAATTTTATACGGAAAACATTTTATCCAGGAAAAACAGGGGGTTTAAATTAAGAAAGCATGTTAGGTGATAGGACAAGATATACAGACTTCATTAGGAAAATTAAGTATACACAATTCTGAGGATCACACAAATTATGGGATGATTACTTTTTAAAAGAATTCTTTTCCAAAACTGAACATTTTAAGAGTTACATTACATATGAATTTTCCTATTTGAATGCATTTAAGTGGATCAATATTTAAATATGTACATATTAAATGGGTAGTCTTTAAATAAATATTATGCAAATATTTCCATGGTCCTAGAAATCTGCCATTAAACTCAAAAGAAAGCACATTTGTAATTTTTTTTTAAGGCATCTGGACGATAGCTTTTGAGGGCAGGAATTTTGATCTTCTTGCTCAATGCTTGTATCCCTAGTCTCCAGTACAGTGCTCAGCAGTTTAATCTGTAGAGCAAACATGCAAATATTGACTAAATAGCACCAGATTCAAATCTGCAATTAGTGTGAATTTTCCAAAGCTAGATTAGGCTCTCTGGTTTATGGGGACTAGATACCCACTGTTGTGACTCATCTTTTTTTTAATTTTTAAATTATAGTTGATAGAGACTGTATTAGTTTCAGCTATATAACACAGTGATTCAACATTCATATACCTTACAAAGTGATCACCACAATAAGTCTAGTAACCATCTGTCATTGTACATAGTTATTATGATATTAATGACTACATTCCCTATGCTGTCCATTACATCTGCATGATTTATTTCAGAACTAGAAGTTTGTACTTCTTAATACTCTTCCCCTTTTCCACTCATCCTCCCACTCCCTTCCCCTCTGGCAACCACAAGTTTGTTCTCTGTATCTATAAGTTTGTTTCTTTTTCATGGTTTTTGCTTGTTTGTTTTGTTTTTTAGATTCTGCATTTAAGTGAAACCATATGGTATTTGTCTTTCTATGTCTAACTTATTTCACTTAGCATACTATTCTTTAGGTCCACCAAGTTGCTGCAAATGGCAAGATTTCTTTTTCTTTTTCTTTTTTTTGTTTTTACGCCTACAGCACCTGGTCTTCCTAGGTGGTCTCCCATCCAAGTAATAACCAGGCTTGACCCTGCTTAGCTTCTGGGATCGGGCATGTACAAGGTGGCATGGCCATAGACAAGATTTCGTTATTTTTTATGGCTAACATTCCGTTGTATATATATACATCTTTTTTATCCGTTCATTTATTGATGACACTAGGTTGCTTCCATATCTTGTTGACTACTCTTGACATGCACTCTGTTCCAGTAAGTATATATAAATGGCCAATGATTAAAAGCTACAGCCTGATATTTACAAGGCTTTACAAATGAAAAAATTCTAAATTAGATATAGGTTAATTAATAGAATTGTTTCGATGTTAATTTCCTGGCTTTGATAACTGTATGGTGGTTCTGCAGGGTGAAGGTTATATAGGAACTATTGGTGTTAATTTTGCCACTTTTTTGTGAGTCTAAAATTATTTCAAAATGAAGTTAAAAGCTAAATTTAAAATTTGCAAAGTAGAAATACTTACTGCACCAAGTGATAGTCCATATCTTCCTGTGGCAACTTTACACACATAACTGACAAAACTGGAAATAACACCTGAGAAATAAGTAACATGTCAGTAATTTTAGTGAGGTATAAAAATGGTTTCTATTTCTGATCTCCACCCCACAGAGACTAACAGTGTCAGGTTTCTAACTGGGTGCAGGCATGAATATGTATCTTGCCTATCGCTTTAGATATTTTATAGGGAAAAAAACGTCTGACCCACTGTGCAACTTGCTGAGTGATGTAAAGGTCATTTACTTTCTCTCTCAATACTCATTTTCCTCATCTATAACAAGAAAAGAGACTACGTCCCAAACTCACCAACTATTTGGGAATCCTTTGTGCTGTACTCCAAACACTAAATTAGAGTCTCTGGAGTGGGACCAGGGAGTCTATATTTTACCCCGCCTGCCCAACGACTCTGCTGCAGACCCAGACTAGATGATCTTTTATATGTCCCTTTGCCTCCAATGCCATCTGAGCTGAGTGTAGCTAATTTAAAACAAAAACAAAAACAAAAACACAGCTTTCTACAGAACGTGAATTAATGGCACCTGAAACGGACCCTTTGTACCTGTAAACACAACTAGCGCTTACAGAAAGAACTATACACACTTATCTTACAGGCTAGAGGTATTGCTCGGCTTCTAGTTTTGAGGGACTAGAGGCACATGAGTATTTAATTAACATGATTAAGTACCCACTCTGGGCCTTGTGGTAGATGCTTCTATTTAATCCTTTCTACAACCCCTTGTCATGAGAGAGTATCATTATCCTCAGAGAAGTAGTCTTTTCTGAAACATCACACGGCTGGTAGCAGAATAAGGATCTGAACCCAGGTCTTCAATCTCCAAGCTCAGTGCTTTTTTTCATGACAGAATAACCATTTTAAATGAATAGATTTTAGGAATGAATTTTGATATTTTATGGTTTTAATTAAGTGCATTTTGCAAAGAGAGAGAGAAGTAAAATTTAACTGACCAACTGCCAATTTAGCAGCATCTAGGAACCTGGAATCCTGCATTACCACTTCCTAGTTGAAATAAGGAAATGATGCTATCTCCAGGACAGCTGGAGTGGGTTCCATGTTCCCATATACACCTGCAAGAATAAACTCATTCCTGACAATCTTATTGGATGGCTCTGATATAAAGCCTTCTGGAATTTGAGCAAATTTGGGGAATGAGCTTAAGGTTATTTAACAAATATTCAGATGAAAGACAGCTGGGAGTCTGGGAACTACTTATCTGTAAAATAGTGAGCCTGAGGCTAAAGAAACCAAGGCCTAGTGAGATAAATAGGACATGCTTAAGTCCTACACTAAACTTTAACTCCTGTCTACCAGACTAATTTAAAACTAAACAGTAGTTAAATAATTCATGTTAAGAGGAAATCCACAAAATGAGAAACAGAGAAGACAACAGCCCACTAGTCTGGTAGTCTTCTCTACATACATCTGAGAAACAAACGTGTGCTGAGCACTTACTGTATGTAGAATATGGCTATAATCATTCCCTTTGTCCCTTCTCCAGACAGGTGAGAGTGCTTACATTCTGAAAGGCCCCAAGATTAAAGCGTATCACCTGCAGATAAGTACATTGCCATGAACTGCTCTTGACCCAGAATGTTCACTATGCTGGACGAGAAGCTCCACAAAACATACATATTAGCTGCCATGTGAAACAAGGAAAAATGACTGAATGTTGACAGCAACATTGGAGAACAAAGGACCTCTAGGAGAGAAAGAAAAACACAGTCTGATAATCGTGGAACACATAGCCAATAATAATTGTCCATTTTACATTTTTTTTCATTATTATGAAACAAATCAAACATGGGAAATAAAAACAGCTAGTTAAAAGCTTAAGTAAGTTGGTTTAAGACAGCATTTTTCAAAGTGGTAAAAAGCTACCTTAAATCTCTTTTCTACTTGGTAAGCAACCAATAAAAGTTCTCAGTTCAATGAAAGCAACTTGTCCTTACAGCAAGTTACTTAGAAAAAAAGAATTAGTAAATAATTCAATTACAGATATGAAGTTGTATATAATAGTCTCCTCCTCAAAGAGTAAACTTTAAGTGATAGGAATCTTAAGTTATTAAAAAATGTCTGGATAGCTATACTGTGTAAGGCACATAGTATGTACCTCAGACATAGCAATAGAAGAGCTTACAGCCTATCCCCTGATTTTTTCCCCCTCTTTAATTCCTCCACCCCCAACCTATAGATGTTGCTGTTTCCCCTTAAGAAATGGATCTCTGAAGGCGGGGTGTCTCCTCCCACATGCTCAGGACTTGCCCCCGGGGCCTTGGTGCTCCCTGCACACTCAGGGAGCCTGGCGCACCTGTGGCTCCACCTGGGGTGCGAACTCAGGACCTCCTGTGTGTAAAGCAAATGTGCTAACCACTACACTAATGGAGCCACCCCGCCTTTCCCCCAATTTTGCTTTTAATTGTTGACAAGAACTCATCCTTTTTATGGCATTTCAATGAAAATAAAGCATATTTCTTTCATATTACTTCTACTTCAAAATAAAATCACACAAGTTAGACTTACTTGAGGCTGGGTTGGATGTGAAATATCTGATCATTGTCCGCTGTAGAGAAGGTACTCTCCATAAACAGAATACAAAAACATTTGCAGCTATGATACCTACAAAATAAATATAATTAGGGAGGTTAAAAATAAGCAAAGAAAGTCTGATCAAAAGTCCACCTGAATAAGATTTTCTACCATATTTATACAAGAGTATTATAAACTTGGGGATAAAAAGTGAGCTAAGAAAAGTAAATAAAATCAGTGTTTTTAATTATCAAAACTGTCATGGGTTGAAGTCAGAGGATTCCTGAAAAGTTGCAAATACTCTGGGAACTAACTTCCTTCATTCAGATCCATATTTTACTTCTTCACAACACTGGAACACACTGTAGTCCAAACCCCTCACTTTATAGACCAAGTGGACTATGATCAGGCATTCATCTCACTGGTAAACAATTGAACAAACATACCCTAATTATGTATACAAACCACTTTAGTTCATTGTAAAACACAAATTAAAAAAGAAATGAGAAAAATAAAACAGGCATTTTTTCCCTTGCATATTCCATTTTGAAGGCCAATTACAGATATGAGAAAATTGAGGCTCTAAAAGATACAAGTTTTCAAAGAGCCAATATCAGTGGCCAAGCCAAAATTCCTAATCTAGTAGGACTTTTTGGGTAGCCAAGAGGATTTCCTTTGACCTTGGTCACTCTAGGACTTCAGACACAAGACAGGAGAGCAGGTGAGCAGGAGAGGATATGTGGTAATCCTAGGCCTGCTGAGGCAGCGCTGCACTGTGTCTAAAGGTATGAGTGAAGGAATATAGCAGAACTGATTCTGTCCTACTTATACTATAACCTGGGCAAGAGCCCTAACCTCTCAGTCTCAGTTTCCTCTTCTGTAAAATGGGAGTAATAAAATCTACCTTAAAGAGTTGAATGGTGGTCAAATGGAAAAGCATAATTAAATGTAGTGGTCACATAGTGACAAGCCAATAAATAAAAAATATGGTGGAGAAGGTTTTTGGGGTCTGGATCCTAGGTATGCCACTTAGTAGCTTTGTGATCTATGGCATTTCATCGCCTTCACTTCAGTTTTCTCATTTATAAAATGAGAATTATACTCCTACAACTAATGAAGGTTGTCATGAGGATTAAATAAAATAGTACAAGCACTCAGTATGCAAATGCTCAAAGAATAATAGTTTCTTCCCTCTCCTCCTTTGAAAAGTAGAACTGCTAACCGTCTCTGCTTTTATCTCCATTTAGGAGTGTTATTTGCCTCCTACTGAATCAGTAACTTCTTAGACAAATTTGGTGGTATTGACTCAGGAAAGTTGCTGCTGTTGCCTCAGTGCTAACCTTTACCATAAGTGATGCACTGGATTACATCAGTGAGAAAGATGAAGTAAGGACCTCTAAAAATTTTTCTCCTTCATAAAAAGTGAAAAAATTGACAAAAATTGTCAAAATCAACTTTTTTATAACTCTGGATATTAGCTAAAGGCTTGTAGCAACCCAGAATTTATTTTTAAAAAATGGCTGAATCCTGAAATAAATGATGCGTTTGAGGCATTTTTACTTGACCTAGTCCCATCCCTCACTTTCCAACTAAACGTTAACCGTGAAAACAATCCACATTCCCAGTGCAGCCTAGCAACCACTAGAGTCAACAGAATGAAGCTGGAACTCTTTCAAAGCCTAATTCCCAAAGAAATGTTATTATATGACCTATCTGATGATAATTCCCTGGAGGAGCCCACCCACTTGCAAGGCAACTATCTATATTTGACCTGACTGGGAGCGCAAGTCCAAAACCCTTTTTCCCAGGGGTTGTTTGTCAAATAGAATTACAGGCAAGTGTTTTAAGTTTGCAGCTGCCTGAAGTGCTAGATAACATTGGGGGCAAATAAGAGATTTAGGATCTAGAAGGCCAAAGCATAATAAGACAAAACAGGCTTTCAGACAATTTTTGTTACTAGAGACAAGGACATTATAGAATAAAAGGGTCAAGAACATATAACATCTTCTTGATATCAATCAAGAAAATATAACAATTACAAACATGTATGCTAACAGAATTCCAAAATACATGAGGCAAAAATTGACAGAACTGAAGGGAGAAATAAACAGTTCAACAATAAAGTTGGAGACTTCAATACCTCGTTTGCAATAATAGATGATCAGCAAAAAAAAAAAAAAAAAAAAAATAGAGCACTACAAACCAACTAGACCTAACAGACATCTACAGAACACTCAACAAGAGAATACACATTCTTCTCAAGTGCATATGAAACATTATCCAGAATAGACCAATGTTCAGTCACAAAATAAGTTTCAAAAAATTTTACAACACTGAAATTACACAAAGTAGGTTCTCTGACCACAATGGAATGAAATTACAAATCAATAATACATTTGGAAAATTCATAAATATGTGGAAATTAACACATTCCTAAATAACAAGTGGATCAAAGTAAATCATAAGAGAAATTACAAAGTACTTTAAGATAAATAAAAACAGACATATATGCTATGAACTGAATTGTGTCCCCATAAGATTCATATGCTGAAACCCTAATCCTTAAGGTGATTTGGGAATGAGGTCTTTGGGAAGTAATTAGATATAGATGAGGTCATGAGGGTGGGGCCCTCACAATGAGATTAGTGTCCTTATAATTGAGATACCAGAGAGCTTGTTCCTGCTCTCTTTTCCCTACCATATGAAGATGCAGCAAAAAGGTGGCAGTCTACAAGCAAAGAAGAGAGCTCTCACCAGAAACCGACTATGCTGACACCTTGACCTAGTTTCCAGAATTGTGAGAAAATAAATTTATTGTTTAAGCCACCCAGACCAAGCTAAGACAATGCTAAAACTCAACAACAAAAGTAGTTCTGTGAATGCCCACAATAAAAAAGAATACAGACCTCATATCAATAACTCAAACTTCTACTTTAAAAAATTAGGAAAAGAAGAGCAAACTGAACCCAAAGCAAGCAGAAGGAAGAAAATAATTACAAGTTTCAATAAATGAATTAGAGAATAGAAAAATAGAGAAAAATAAAACCAAAACCTGGTTCTTTGAAATGATCAACAAAATTGAAAAACCTTTAGTGAGAGTGACAAAAAGAAAGAAAAAACTCAAATTACTAAAATTAGTAATGAAATCAGTAATGTTATTACCGACTATAGAAATAGAAAGGATAAGAGACTACCATGAGCAATTGTCTACCTAAATAGATGAAATCTACAAATTCCTAGAAAGACACAAATTACTGAAACTGACTCAAGAACAGAAAATCTGAATGGGTATACTAGAGAGTAAATTAATAATCAAAAAACTTCCCTCAAAGAAAACAAAACAAAACAAAAAACTTTCCACAAAGAAAAGCCCAAGACCAGATGGCTTTACTGATATATTACTTTCCTAGGGCTGCTATAATAAATTACCACAAACTTGATGACTTCTAACAACAGAAATGTATTCTCTTGTAGTTCTGGAGCTGTGAAGTCTGAAATCAAGTTGTTGGTTGGGCCATGCTTCCTTTTGAAGACTTTATGGAAGACTCCTTTCTTCCGTTTTCTTAACTCCTGGTGGCTCTTATAAATGTTTTTTTTGGCATTGCTTGGCTTATAGTTATATCATTCCAATCTCTGCCTCCATCTCTTCACCTGGTCTTCTTTTCTACATGTCTCTTTTTGTCCTCTTGTTATAAGGACACAAATCACTGGATTTAGGGCCCACCTTAATCCAGTATGATCTCATTGTAGCTAGTTATATCTACAAAGACCCTATTCCAAATAGGATAACATTCGAAGAGAGTTTCTGGGTGGGCATGAATTTGTAGAGACACTATTTGACTTACTGTAACTGCTGAATTCTAGCAAACATAAAGAATTAACATCAATCTCTTCCAAACACTTTCCAGAAAACAGAAGTGCTAAGAACAGCTCCCAACTCATTTTATGAAGCAGCATTACCTTGATATCATGACCAGACAGGCATCACAAGAAAACTACCAATATCCCTTATGAATGTGGATGGAAAATTCCTCAAGAAAATATAGCAAATCAAATCCAGCAGCATGTAAAAAGGATTATAAATCATGACCAAGTAAAATTTATCACAGGATTTCAAGATTGGTCCAATGTATGATAATCAATTAATGTAATATTCCATATTAATGAAATTGGAAGATTCACAATTCCAGTTTGAAAACTTACAATACAAAACTATAGTAATCAAGAAAGTATGGCATAAGAATAGACATACAGACCAATGAAATAGAACTGGGAATCCAGAAGTACATCCATACATCTTTGGTCCATTAGCTTTTTACGGTGGTCCCAAGACAATTCAATGGGGTAAGACTAGTCATTTCAACAAATGATAATGAGACAAGTAAGCCCATAAGCAAAAGGATGAATCTGGACCACTATCGCATACAGAATACAAATATTAACTCGAAACAAATCAAAGATTTAAATTTAAGAGCTAAAACTTTAAAATTCTTGGAAGAAAACAGATGTAAGTTTCTGTGACCTTGGATTAGGCCACAGTTTCCTTGATATAACATTTAAACACAAGTAATAAAATAAAAAATAGTTAAAATGGACCTCATCAAAATTAAAAACATTAATGCTTCAAAGAATACTATTAATAAAGTGATAAGGCAACCCAAAGAACAGGAAGAAGTATTTGTGAATCATATATCTAATAAGGGTCTAGTATTCAGAACATAAAAAGAACTCTTAGACAACTCAACAAAGAGACAACTCACAAGCAAAAGATTTAAATAAATAGATATTTCTCCCAATAAGAATGAACAACCGCATATGAAAAGATGCTCAGCATTACCAGTCATTAGGGAAATGAGACAAAAGCACAAGATATCACCTTACACACATGGGCGGTGGGGGGGAAGGAGGGAAGGAAGGAAGGAAGGAAGGAAGGAAGGAAGGAAGGAAGGAAGGAAGGAAGGAAGGAAGGAAGGAAGGAAGGAAGACAGGCAGGCAGGCAGGAAAAGCACTGGGCTAGGATATGGAAAATGGAACTCTTGTACATTGGTGGTGGGAATGTAAAACGGTGCAGCCGCTGTGGAAAACAGTTCCACAGCTCCTCAAAAAGTTAAACATAAAAACGAAAAAACAAACAAAAACTTAAACACAGAATTATCATATGATCCAGCAATTCCATTTCTAAATATTTACACCAAAAAATTGAAAGCAGGGACTCAAAACAGAGACTTGTAAGCAAATATTCACAGCAGCATTATTCAGAATAGCCAAAATGTGGAAACAATTCAAATGCCCATCAACAGATGTATGGATAAACAAAATGCATTATTCAACCTTAAAAAAAAAAAAAAAGGAATTTCGGATACATGCTACAATATGAATGAACCTTGAAAACAGTACGCCAAGCAAAAGACATGAGACACACACACACAAACATATTTAATAATTCCACTTAAAAGTTTAGGCAAATTTATAGAAACAAAGTAGAACAGGGGCTATAAAGATGAAAAAATGGCAAGTTATTTAATGAGTACAGTGTTTGTTTGGGATGATGAAAAATTTCTGGAAATGGATAGTGGTGAGGGTTGCACAACATTGTGAATATAATTATTACCACTGTACTTAATGGCTAAAATGATAAATTTTGTTATGTATATTTTACCTCAATAAAAAGGGTATAAAAAAAATAATTGTAGTTGCTGATAGAGAGAAAAAAGGCAATAACAAACAGAATCCTCACATATGGCTTGAAGAAATGTAAAATGGTGCAATCACTTTAAAACACAGTTTGACAGTTCCTCAGAAAGAATACAGGAAAAATTGGATACTACATGCAAAATAATGAACTTGGCCTTTTATCTTAGACCATATACAAAAGTTAATTAAAAGTGGATTAAAGATTTAAATTAAGACCAAAACCTAAAAAACTCATTGGAAAAAAGGGAAAACCCTCATAACATTGAATTTGGCAATGACTTCTTGGAAAAGACCCCAATAACATAGGCAACAAAAGCAAAAAGAGACAAATGGAACATCAAACTTAAAAACTTATGCAAATTAACAAAATGAAAGGCAATCTAAAGAATGTGAAAAAATATTTGCACATCATTTTATCTGATAAGGAGTTAATGTCTAAAACACATAAAGAACCCCTACAAGTCAACAACAAAAAAGTCAAAAAACCTGATTAAAATGGGCAAAGGACTTCAACAGACATTTACCCAAATATGATATTCAAATGGCCAACAAGCGTTATGAAAAGATATGCAACATCGCCATCGGCAGAGAAATACAAATCAAAACCACAATGATGTGTCACCTCATCACCCATTAAGACAGTTATTATCAAAAAAAAAAAAAAAAAAAGAGAGAGAGAGAGAGAGAATAACAAATGTAGTCAAGGATGTGTAGAAATTAGAACCCTTGTGCACTATTGGTGGGATTGTAAAATGGTGCAACAGCTATGGAAAACAGTATAGTTTCCTCAAAAAATTAAAAATAGGGCAGTGAACACGCGCCTTACTGCTGAATTGTACACCTGAAACTTACTAGATTTTGTTAACTCGTGTCACCAAAATAAAAATAAATAAATTAAGAACAGAACTACCCCATAATCTAGCAGTCTCACTTCTGGGTTTACATCCAAAAGAAATAAAAGCTATTTGCACACCCATGTTCACAGCAGCATTACTCACAATAGCCAAGAAGTAGAAGCAACCCGAAGGTCCATCAATGAGTGGATAAATAAAATGTGGTGTATATACATAAAACGGAATAAATTATTCAGCCTTAAAAAGGAAATCTTGTCACATGCTACAACATGGATGAATCTTGAGGACATTAAGCTAAGTGAAGTGAGCCAGTCAAAAGACAAGCCCTGTATGATTCCACTCAGATGAGGTATCTAAAGTAGTCAAATTTATAAAAAACTGAAAGTGGCATGCTGGTTACCATGGGCCGAGTAGAGGGAAAAAAAGGAAAATTGTTGTGTAATGAGTACAGAGTTTCAGCTGTACAAAACAAAAAGAGTTCTGGAAATGTTTCATGACAATGTGAATATACTTAACATTGCTGAACTGTACACTTAAAAATGATTAAGCTAGTACATTTTATGTGTTTTTTTACCACAACTTTTAAAAAGTTTAAAAATAGCACATGACCCAACAATTCCACTCCTAGGTATATTAGCAAGAGAAATAAAAATTTATGTCCACATAAAAATGTACACATGAAAGTCCGTAGCAGCATTATATAATATAGCCAAAAAGTGGAAATAATTCAAATATTCATCAACGGATGAATGGAAAAATAAAATGTGATATATTCATATAATGGAATACTATTTGGCCATCAAAAGAACTGAAGTACTGACACATGCCAAAACATAGGTAAACCTTGAAAACATTACACTAAGTGAAAGAAGCAGACACAAAAGGCCGCATTTAATGTGATTCCATTTATACAAAATGTCCAGAACTGGCAAATCTATAGACAAAGAAAATAGGTTAGTGGTTACCTAAGGCTAAGGGGAGGAGTGAGGAGTGACTGCTAATGCATACAGGGTTTCTGCGAGATAATGAAAATGTTCTGGGACTAGATGACGACAACACTGGCACAACCTTGCAACTATAATAAAAACCACTCAATTGTATACTTTTAAATGGTGAATTTTATAAGTGAATTATATCTTGATTTAAAAAAAAGAAAAGATACATTGATTTGGGAAGCACTGTTTGGTTCAATGACCTCAATCTACCTTCCACCTTAGCACAAGAACGGTGGTACAACCTCTTTTTCTCTCTTCCTAAAAATGGACTCATCTCACTTAGAATCCAGTAGCTAAGTACAGGATTCCCTATTTCTGAGGTGGGCCACTTCACTCTTTCATAGCTCCTCTATCTGAAGGAAGCTAGACTTGGCCAGTCCTGATACTAACAAGCATACACATCCAATGGCAGCCAAAGAACTGAATTTAAGTGATCCCTATCTCAGCTTCCCTGGGAACCAAAGCCATACACAGGGATCATCCTGTCAGCCTCACACAGTGGCTACAATTTCTCTTCCAGAGCAGTATCCACAAAACTAGCTAAGGACTGGTCCCACAGCTTCCTGGAATCAAAGAAGTCCAGAGACTACCCATCTTCCATCTTCCTACTGGGATGTATAGTTTATAACTATCATGGGCAGATGGAAAGAATGGGGCATAGTCGTAACAAAGGAGACAAAAATCTTCACAATAATCACAAACCACAAAAAGGGGTTATTATTTCTCTGCACCCTTCTTGCAGGTGAGAATATCTAACCTCCCATGTGAGCAATATTTAGAAATCAATAAGATTTAAACTCTCTACATTGTTAGAGGATGTTTAAATTGGTATACAACTTCTTTTAAGACAACCTGACAGTACAGAAAATTTTAAATGTACATATTCTTTGACCCAGCAACTCTATTTCCTATAATTTATCCTAAAAATATACATGCATATGGGTGCAAACACCTATATATAAGGTTATTCACTACAGTATTAATTACCAAATCAAGATAAAAACAAACCAAGTATCTATTAATAGAAGACTTGGTAACATGCTATTCACTTGCATGGACTACTACAATGCCATTAAAAAGAATGAGCCTGAAGTGCTAGTTATTTCTATTTCTTGATCTGGGTGCTAGTGATGTGCATGTGCTCAGTGAAAATTAGTTGTACATCTGATGTGTACATTCTTCTACTTCTTGTTATACTTCAATATAAAAAATAATGCAATAGACCTACTTGTATTAATATGAAATGTCCTTTAAAATATTAAGTGAAAAAAAAATCAAGGTGCCAAGGAATATGTATTGCATGCTACCATTTGTGTTTAAACCATAGATAGATATAAATGACTACATATAAATAGATGCTTTGGAAGAATACACAGGGAACTAAAAAGGCAATGACTGACTATTATGCAGACAGGAGCTACAGAAGTGGAAGTCTACAATGAGAAATTTATTTTTCACTTTATGTAGTCTTTAGTATTACCTAATATGTCACCACAGACATTTATTCATTTTATGACAAAGACTACCCTAAGTAGTCATGAAGGATTCCCTTTCTTCTCTTGAGTTCCAGCCTGCTGCCTTGGGATAATATGCTGCAATATGGGCTGTGCATCAGCACCCAGATACCTTGAATGGAGGGAAGACAGTGTGGTTTATCAAGCAGGTAATTAGTTGTGGTTAACTATAGTACAAAGTGAGTGTTAATTCACTCACTTATTATACACATAAGCAGCAGCATATCGTTTGAACTAAGTGAGTTTATTTCCCATCTTTACCCTTTCTAGATCTGTGATCTCAGATAAATTATTTAACCTCTGTGAGCCTCAGTTACTCTATCTGAACAATGAGGATACCACTAACAGAGCTGTTATAATTAGGATTAATAATAAGGATTAATAATAATATGTATGTGAAACATGTAGCACAGTACTAGAAGCCTAGCTGGCACTCGACCATCAGTTTCTTTCCCAGAAATAACTTGTCTGAAGACTAGGAAGCCAAGTTAAAGGAAAAAATGGATTAAAAAGTTAAGATTAACTAGAAGACCAAGTGAAACAGTGCCTTACCAGCAATGTCAGCAATAGGAAGGGAAAACTTAGTCTGGGAGGTACAGGTCAAAACCTTTGAAAGGTATAGGAGAGAGAAAATTGCAACTAAAAAATAAACTAATTCTGGAAGAAACGGAACAGCAACAAAAAAAGAGCAGACTCTAGAGGTGCAGAGGGTTAGGGTCTCGGGTGCAGCAGTGCCTCAACTTTGGACCTGACAGTAGATATGGACTAGTAGAGGAATTGTGGCAGAGTTTTCATGACATTCTCTTCCCATCCTCCTCCTTCCCTGCCCCTCCTTGATCAGAAACAATAATTTGACAGGTTCTTCCCTCTCAGCTTTACCTGAATCCCAATATAGTAAAGTCAGCATTCTGCTGAGCTAACAGGAAAACCTGGCAAGTGCCTCACAGGCATTCCTGAAAGCTGAAAAGGTAGGAAAAATATTCTCTCTGACATTGCCTGGGGACCTCCAGTACAAAAGCCTTGCAGATCAAACCAATAGAACAGATGACTAGCTGAATTGTAAAAGTACCAGGAACACTTTGAAGGATGCAAACTGATGCTCCGCCTTCGTCCCTCAAATACCATGTGAACTTGTAAAAACCTTTTTTTTTTCAGAGCAATGTGAAGTTTAGGGTGATATTTCTGTGTAACAATAAAGACTAAGACCAAAAAAAAAAAAAAAAAAAAAAACCCAACAAAACAAAACCAAAAGAAAAGGATAAGACCAGTTCTCCAGCACATCTTCAAAAAGTGATTCCTAGGAACAGGTTGAAAGAGAGAACCAAAAATCAGGGACTCCAAACCTGATATCAGCTCAAAGGGAGGTTTTTCACTTCACCACTGACTCTATCTAAACAACACAATAAATTAAAGGTATCCCTTATGATTTGAACTGTTCTTATCCAAACCTAGGAATCAAAGAAATATAAATAAATCTGAGATACCACTGGCCATCTCAAGCTTAGAAATCAAATGCATTTGGATAAAACATTTTGCTATATGAACTTGCAATATACAAAATCTTGCCATGCAAATTAATAAGCCCATTCGATTCAGATGCTAGTGAATCTTTATATGAAATGTTTGGAATAATAGTGAGAAATCTTTAACCTACTGGAGCTTTCATGCTGCCACTGTCTAGGTATAAATACTAAAACCAAAGCAGCACACTAGTCTCACAGAGCTTTGAAATTCTGTCAGGGGCTTGCTAAAGACTTGTCGAGTTCATTCAAAATATCAAAAGAAACAAAAATTAACACTTAGAAAACATCTACAATCCAAGGAAAAGAGTAAGTAGTACAGAGTGAATCTGTCATCCCATAAATCTATCTTCAATTAAAACCAGAAGATGAGCCATCCTCACTTAGGACCAGCCTAGGGAAGGAACTGGGAGAGCTAAGGTAAGGGGAAGCAAGGTAAGAACTGACACCTCTGAAAAGAGGTAAGATATAACTAAAGCACAAATTTATTAACCATGAGAATCTCAGTATATAGTTAATTATTAAGCATCACTAACAAATACAAAATTAGAATTATTGCTACCAGAATAATTATGCCTCCCAAGAGAAGCTTGAGGCAACACAACAAAATAGATTCAAAGAGCATTTCCTCAGCCTTTAAAAGTCACATAGATAATCTGACAATAAATATTTAAGATCTTTAGCATGATCATTCACATTTATGTGGTTCCAAGCACTTTACACTCAAGTTAGATCATGTCTGTCTCTCTCAACTGCTATGTCCTTCATGCCAAATGACTGATTTGCCTAAAAATTAAAAAAGAAGGGTTGACAAAAAAATACTGAGTTTTAATTATATACCGACTTCTTTGAATAAACTATTTACTGGCATGAGCAAAGTTTTAAATTCTGATCCCAGGTTTCCTCAAATGTTAAATGACATAAAATCTTCACCATATTCAAAGAACACCAGGTATCAACTAATTTTGAGATACTTTGAAACTACAGAAGGACATCAAAACTTTGCCACTCTAAGGAAATGCTGTTAATTTTGCTTACTTTCAAAATAAACAAAAACCCAAAACCCATTAATCCTAATGGAAACAGATGTGCTATTATAGAGCTATCTTTAAGTTATATTAAGACTTCATCAACTAATCAGTTCTACAGTATAGCATATATCTTTGAAAAATCTCAATCCTTTGATTCAAGATCCCTTTTGACATTCATTGACTCAATAGACTGAGTGCCTGTACTGTGTGCAAGTTATCATAACAAAATGGAAAATCTTCCTTGTCCTCAAGGATCCTACATGTACAATTATGTAAGGCAGGTTATGTTATAAATGATTAAAAGGTACAACGAATTCAGAAAAAGAATGCATTTCCTGTAGGAAGCAAGGTCTGAACTATAAGCTTAAAGACTAGATCAGGTTTCAAAAAAGAAACAGAAAAATCAAACCTCTCAGATAGAAGAAACATCCTGAATGAAGATAAGCACCTTTTCTCTACTTAGGCAGGTCCAGAGAATTAAGAGTACCATTAAGTCAAACCATATTTGAGAACAAGCAATATTTTGCTATTTCCTTAGGAAGGTTTCTTTTCTATGTGCATGATTGTTCAAGAACTTTCAAATCCATTTCCCCAAATTCTCAAATAACTAAGTCCATAAGATATTACAAAAGTGTTACCTTGAAGAGTCAGATTTGTCTCTCCACAAAACTTAACAAAGAAAAATAAATTATCATGATGAAATGCATGGCATGCTTCTTACATTTAAAGAGGATTTTATAAACAGCATGGTAAGTAAAGAGAAAACTGGCTTTAGAATGACAGACCTAGATTCTGAAACTCAGTTCTACTACTTACTAGCTGCGTGACCTTCGAAAAGTTCCTTCTCTGAAAGCCAGTTTCCTCGTCTGTAAAAATGGAAATAACTAACCTGTAAGCAACCCTGTGGGGTAGGAAGAGAATATATAAAGCATTCTGCATAAAGAAGGTACTTAATGTCCCCTTTAGTTTCTTTAATAGAAGTAATAATTACTCATAACCTATTTCACAAGCCAAGATTCTACAACAAAGATGGATCAAAATAAGAAAATAACTGACCCAGAGCATCATGTATACTTTTATGCCACACTACTTTTTATAGTGTTACATTAACCTGAAGGTACAGAGACTCCCTATGTGTTCTAAACCACTGGTGAACATGGTACGAAAGCCATTGACTGTGACATACTGTACCTTTTGGTTTGATTTCTCTTCCCTGGAATGGCTAAAACGTGTAAGCTAACACAAACCTGTCACAGTCCGCTGGCCATCGCTTAGGTTATTCCACCACTTGTTAATCTGAAACAGAAGGAAAATTGCATAGCATCACATAGTAAAAACTTTCAGCCTAGGAAAATGAAAAATCCAAAAGGAAAATGCTTTCTGCATATAAAAAACACTGGTGAACAACAGATATAATAAACGTTAAAGTAGAAAGCACGAGTGCTTTATAGCAGACAATCTCTATGCAGAGCCACTGATTAGCTCTGTGATCTCAAATTACTTCTAAACTTCAGTTTACTGGTTATAAAATGGAGATAATTAACGGATACCTAGCAGTACCTTTCTGAGGAATTCCAACAACCTAAAGCACTATCAGACATAGATAGGTATCAAGTAAGTGATTATTCACCAAGGTCCAGTCTAGTTTTAAAATTTGAACTGAGAATATTTTCTATTAAAATTGTTTTTGTAACTTTTTTAATCTTGAATTTCTTTCTGTATTTGTATACAAAGTGATTCACTTTCATAGTTAGAATGTTTTTTATTTAAAAATTTTAATCATGGAAAACTTCAAACAGATTTGAAAAGGTAAAGAAACTAGTATAATGAACCCCTATCATCCAGCTTCAGTGATGACTGACACATGGGCAACTTTGTTTCATCTAGTCCCCTTTCTCTCCCTTCCATCCCGCTCACTGATTACTATAGAGCAAATCCTAAACATATTTCATCCATAAAAATTTCAGTGTGTATCCCTGAAATATTAGGATTCTGTCTCCTTCTAAACTTCAGTGACTGGGAGGGAAGGTCTCTGCTCACCACATATGTACCGGTGTAGCAGGGCTTCCCAGCACTTTCACTCCCCATGTTATACTTATGTATTATTTCAATTTTAAAGGGTATCAATTTTATATTTTATAACCCATAATTTGTTTATAATAAATAAATCCATTTTTGGGTGAAGATTATGTTTGTGGTTTCATTTCTCATCATTCTAAAAAACCATTTGTATAAAACTTTATAGTGCAGATGTACTGAATCTGGGATTATGGAATAAGTCAGTTTTACTATTTCTCAAACATATTGTACTGAATAAAAATTACTGCGACTTATTGTAGTTTTCAGCTACAAATATTATAATTTATTGTTCTGACATAAAACCTCTCTAAATCAGGTAAGGCTCATGCTTCTTATACATGTGTCTATGGGGAAGCAAGGTGGAATGAATCCTTCTCCTTATTTAGAGGAAACTTTCATTAGGAAAAAGAAAACCCAAGGCTGCCCTCTCAGGCTCTTGCTGACCAGGATTAAGTTCCTAGGAAGGAAAAAACTGAAGAGGACACTGACCTTCTCTCCAAATTGGAGAGGTAGTGTGCTATTTAAAAAAAAAAAAAAAGGGTACTTAAAAATGGACCTGGATCCACACATTAGCTCTGGCCTCAGTACTCAATAAGTATTGTCAATTGAAATAAAATGTCTTATCTAAAAGGCAATATTTTTAAAAATATAATTGAGAAAAGAGAGTCATCCATTTACATATGAAGTAATGAAAAGCTCTAAAAGCTCTATATTTTACTTTCTTGCATCCACACTCCCTGAATGCAGTTAGAAACACTCAACAGTGGGTATTTACCAGAGGGATGTAAACGCCATATCACTGAGAACCTTTTTAAAATCCACATAGTATCTCTACCCCAAAGGCTTAATTAAGTATTTTGAATAACTCCCTGTGATTCTACTATGGAATGAGAATCAAAATAACTCAGCAAGGAGATGTAAGTGAAACAGTGACCCTTAAACTTTAGTAGGTCTGCTTCCTGGCATGCCCTTCTCTTCATGTGCCATGTCCAGGTCCTACGCAGTCTTCAAAGTTTAGCTCAGACATTACCATCTCCGCAGACCACCCTCCTCCCTCCAGATGACAATGCTCTTCTGCCTTTAAGCCTCCCTTATCCTTTCTCTGGCCCCTCAGGTACTGAGTACTTTCTGCCTTGGAGTTATTCAGGTCCATCCCTGTCTCACTTACCTGCCTAGGGACAGGTCTCATGCCTATGTCCCCAGTGCCCAGGCCTGTGGTAGGGTCAGCAGCCTGAGCAAAGAGAGGAAGGCCAACTCCCAAAGAGCTTCACTAAACTGTACTGTGAGTGTATCAAGGTTCCAGAGCCAGGTGGGCTCAGACCCTGCACTGACTACTTGAGGAAATGGGTTGGATGCAAGACCTGTTCTGCAGGAGCCTGAGCAATCACCCCCCTACTCAGCCTTTCATATGGGGTCTTCATAGCCTCACGGAGTTGCTGTCCCTTCCCAGGTTGGTTCCGCCAGGCCCTCGGTGCTGCTCTCCCAGGTTAGGTAGCAGGGGACAAGAGAGAGCCAGGAGCACTGGTTTGTCCTTGAGGACTCTGGGCACAAGAGCACTGGCCTCTCCCATGCTTACACTGTCCTTCGTACTTTTCTGGTGGCCCCAATGTGAGTCTCTGTACAAATAGCTATCTTCATTATCTTGTAAGAAATGATTTCTGTGAACCAAGTGCTTATGAAAATCTCAGCACCTAAAATAAAGTTCTATATTTTAAGAGAGGGAAAAAAAACTTTAGTAGGTCTGGGAGAGGCCCCAAAACATTAACAACTATCCTTTGTGATTCTTGATATATATGTGTCGAGGGACAAACCGCATGGGACACTGCCAAGTAAAACACTGCCAGATACACAAAACATTAATAAATACTTTACTATAAAGAAGAATATTAACTGTACTGATTTCACATCTACTGATTTAATGTTGCCATTAACGAAAAACACTTCGTAAATAATCAGACTTCAAAAACTATGAACTAGAACAAAGAAAGACATGTTTCCCTTTACCTCCTTTCTGAAGTCTCCTTCCTTTTGTGGTCTTATGCTATCCAACCAATCAGCTTTTATACCATCAAAATAACTCTGGACCCTGGATTTCAGTGATTCATATTGCCAAATAGCAGCTGATCCAAACGCACAGCCTGTAAACTATATAAAATATATTGCAAAAAAAAAAAAAAAAATTAAGAGAAGTAAATCTACACAGTTTTAAGAACAATATTTCATTTCCATTGCTTTTTACAAACCAAAAGAAGGAAGATCTGGCACAGTGAAACCTCTTAGGTGAAAAGAACATTTCATTGTTTCCCCTTTTCTTTAACTTCACAGTACCTTGGGGCTTATTTACAGCTAGATTTTCAAAGAAAATTCAAAATATCAACTTGCTATCACTTGAAACATTATACCAAATAAGAGGCCCATAAATTTCTTCTCTAGTACTTATATAAGTGAACCAGATTCTAACAGCAATTATTAAATTTATGTTCTCCTATAATCATTCATGACTCCACATACCCAGATCCTTTTTCTCCTCCCTCCCCACTTCTACTTGTCTTTAAGGAAGCCCAAACAGGTAAAACAGTACTTTAACACTACACCTGCAGCAAAGTAGGTAACACTTCATGATGTGAGCTCTTACCCCAACAGTAAAAAATAAAGGCTTTACAAGAGTCCTTATAGGATAGGGAGAAGGATAAAAGACTGTTTCTTCTACAGGAGGAATCAAAGCACTTCTCTTATATGCTTCACCACTTGTTCCTGTGTCTGCTCTTCGAGGTTCAACCTTCCTCGGTGCTTTTCTGAATCCACATTTTTGCTGAATAAAAAAGTTAAACCTATAGGAGAAAATAACAGATTAGAAACAGAGCTGCATCTTGCAAACATCAACCACTTGCACCTCCCCACTTGGCCTATATTGTCACCATCTCAACGGCCCCAAAAAAGCCAAGATTCCTACTCCCAGGTAGGATTCGAAATCAAATAACTGAACTGTGCCCTTCTGGAAAAAGGGAGACACAAAGTATGGTAACTTTAGAGGGACTTGTTTGGGCTGTTACTGTGTATCCATCCTCCAGGGTCTACAGTCCTGTAAAAAGCTGAAGACCTCTAGGGGACTGAGGGAATGGATGAAAAAGGTGAATGAGATTAAGAAGTATCAACTGCCAGTTATAAAAGTAGTCATAGGGATGTAATATATGGCACAGGGAATATAGTCAATAATATCAATAATAACTACATATATTATTGACCGTGGTGATCACTTCGTAAGGCAAATGTCTAATCACTATGTTGTATACCTGAAACTAATATAACATTCTATGTCAACTATAATTACAAATAATTGTTTTTAAATGAGAAAGCAAAGTGAAGAAAAATGGACCCAGAAAAAGAAAAAAGGCTAGAGAATGCCAAGTTGTAAGTTTGAATTAGCACAGTATGGCTGTTACTTTGTTTGAAATTTGGTCAATTTCCAGAGCAAACATTTAAACATAGGTATTATCCCTGAAGTCACTCCAAATTGAAATAACTATTTCCCTGAATAAAAACTGACAATTATAAATTGATGGATATTCCCCCATGAATCCCCCTACTCATTTTGCTACCAGTTTTGGGGATACCACCAAATGTTTTGTAAAGGGTTTAATTGTTTGAGTCCCTACAGCTTGACCTACTCAAAACATCTGACACTACTAATTACATCTGTCAGCATCTAACTCCTGTAAGACTGCATTCCCTGCTCTTCAAACTAACTTTCCTGGTGGCTTCCACTTTTCTCCTATCCCTTAGTAATAGATATGCTTAAAGGCTCCAATAGTTCCTATACACACTCTGCATTCTAACTCAACCCATATAAATTCCTGAAGCTTTTTTTTTTTAATTTGTAAAACTGTAACTTCCCCTAGGTAGACAATGTAGAGGTCCCTTCCTGTTTGTTCTCATTGTACTTTATAAATATAGTATCTTCCTAGACTCACAGCTCCTTTAAAGCAGAAATCAGAGAGGCCTTCTCACTTCTGTGACCCAGCCCCCTGAAACACTTTGGTTGAGTAAAAGACTTCATTTCTGTGCCCTGGATGACTTCTAAGCATGTAAATTACCCACATATATTTCTTTAGTCCTAACTTCAATTTTCTTGTCTTGTATTTCCAATTATATATTGAGTATTTCCACTTTGATATGCTCCCTATTACTTTAATACTCATCCCTGTCTACAAACAGCTCCATTTAGTGATTTCTGCACTCTTTCAGTGGGACCTCAGTGCTCTCAATCACTGGGGTTAAAAATTCTGAAGTCATTTGAATTCTCTATTCTACCATCCAATTAAAAACCAACTCTGTCAAATAAAAAAAAAATTTCACTCCTAGTTTAGTCCCTTACCTCATGTCTGGATTACAGCAACAGTTTACCTAACTTCAAACATTTTTTTTTTTTAATATGTTACATGTTCTTCCTCTTTCTTCATATTACTTCTCCTCAAACACTCTATCAGAGCCAAAAATCTCTCCCTAATTCCAATGTAACTCTTCAACTCACCCCATCTGGCTTGGAATAGTCTACCATTTCCTAACAGATCTCATTGTTTCCAATATTGCCCTAATCCAATTCATCCTCCAAATTTTATTAAACACATAGTATCATTTCCCTGCTTTAAACTCCATAATTTCTAAGCACCCCCTCAAACTCGGCAGTGCTACTCCCTTGTTCTGGTACATATTTCCCTTTGGTAACTTTTGTGCCCTTTCTAATTCAATTTGTCTCCTCCTCCAAAAAGCCTTCCTTAACTTCCCCCAGGCTGGGTGTCTCCTTTGTACTCCTAAAGCATCTAGTATATATTCTTATACCTATCTCAATTATTGCCTGTACCACAACTAGATTATCACTTCCACATTCATTGTATCTCTACCACCAAGCCCAGCCCCTAATAAAGGTCAATTACCTGTTAGAAGGGGTCAAGAACAATGTTAGTTTTATTTTGAATAACTGAAAAGAAAGTGGTACTATTCACTAAGACAAGGAAAATCAGAGGCACCAAAAAAGGAAACTGGAAGATGAGAGATGAACAATTCCCTCTTGAGTACTGTTTAAAATGCTTGTGGTCAAGGCAGCTCTATTCTAATAGCTAAAAATTGGAACTTAAATTTCCATGAAAGGGGAAAGGACAAACTGTGGTATATTCATACAATGGAGTAATACTTAGCAAAAAACTACTGATCACACATCATAGATGAATCTCAAAAACATTATTGAGCAAAAAGAGTCAAACAAAAGAGTATATACTGTGGCATTGTGTGATTCCACTTATAAATATGAAGCTGAAGAACAGGCAAAAATAATCTATGGTGATAATAATCAATAGTGGTTGCCTGAGGTGGTGAGACTTGGCTGGAAAGGGGCAAGAGGGAACTTTCTAGAGTGATGGAAATTATCTTTAGGTGATGGTTGCGCAGGTGTATATATTTGTCAGAATGCATGGGCTATAAACTTGATAATTATATATACTACCATATGTAAATTCTAACACAGAAGTATTTTTAGAATTTGTTGGACATCCAGGTGGGTGACTGGAAGGCATCTGGAAACAAATGAAACTGAAAAATGGTACAGCTACTACTACTTGCTTAGAATGCTCTTTCTTCAGCACTCTTGAGTCCACTCTCTAGTTCAACTTCTCAGAAATCACATGGTGAGGATGGTGATAATTTGCCTTAAAACTTATAATAATCCAGAATTTGTACTTCCAAATATGTGCTACTCCTTTCAAAGAAATCCATTTTGGGAAGCGATGTACTTATTCAAACAATGCAACTATTACTCTGAAAGGCCATTAACTCCTTTTCGAGCCTGTTACCAGTCTTATGAATATTCTTTAGCAAATACTGTTGAATAGCTAACCCCAAATCTATTTCTATTTCTTCTCTTGCTTGCTTTGTCTACTGAGCTAATAAATATCTTCCCTTTTCCAGCCTCCTTTATAACCATATTAGAGTCTGACAAAATGAGACTTATGAATTTTTTAGAAGCCTCTTGGAAAGGTTTTACTAATCTGATAAAAATAGATATATCACTGATGTTGCACCTCTCTCCCTTCTTTTTGCCTTAAATAAGGATGTAATGCCTAGAGTTGAGACAGTCAGCTTGAATGCCAAGAGGAAGGCCAAGGGATTCAGATATTAACCTTGACATTTTTTGAGCCACTGAGCCAAGACAGTAGCCACCTACTTCCAATCATCTTATGCTAAATACCTTCTTCATTTATTTAAACAATAAATTTATTTATAGCCAAAGGCATGCCTAGCTGATAACATCTTTAAAGTGTCAGATGTTAACCCTCTGCAATTGGATTTGATTTTTATTAACTATCCCAAAATTACTTGGAGCTAGGTCTAGTAAATAAACACCACATTGGGCCAAAAAAAAAAAAAAGAAAAAAGAAAAGTGCGACAAAGTGATGGAAATATGCTTCCTTTAAAGGTTACAAATTGTAACCAGTGTTGTTGGTTTCTGGCATCAATTTTTTTTATTAGACCAAGAAAGAGGAAAGATGAGATTCCTTTATATCCCCAATAGCTTAACACTACAGGATATGTACTCAATCAGTTCTAATGAAAGATTACTTCTTCTACAGCTCATCAACTCATTTAAGATTCTGAAGCACAATGCTTGAAAAGAAATGCACACACACCAGGTTGGGAATATGGACTTGAAGTAAAGCCAGATCTTTTGCATAGAAAAATATATACCTTGAGAATCTGAACAGAAGTGTAGGCCTGAGGATACCACGAACATCTTATACAAGGTGGATCCAGGGTTAATTTCAGATGCAGATACGTATATTAAGAATATATGTACTGGGAATACAGTTGGACATACAGAACATGTTGGATAGAAATACTGTTTTGGCTCATTGAACATCTATTCCTATTATCTAGGGTACATTCATATGCTGCAAGGACTAAAAAGCTAAAAACTATTTCCCAGGTATCCTTATAGTTAGAGTTCCAGATGTGATCAGGGTCTGCTAATCAGATACACTGGCAGAATACACTGAAATGAGAACTGAGTTTGGTGACAAGGCAGGATATGAGGCATCAATTATGCTAGTGAAAATAATTGTAGAGGTCGCATACTTCTACTCTGGTCAGGAGATCCTGTTAGGCAGCAGCTTCCCCAGTTGTCTCATTATTTATTATTGCATAACAAACTGCTCCAAATCTTAATTGCCCTAAAACCATAATTTATCCTTTCTCATAGTTCTGTAAGTTAGTTGCCCTCAGCTGGGCAGTTCTTCTGAGGATCTTGCCTGGGGTCACTCATGCTGCCAGTCATTTGACTGCTCAAATGGAGCTGGAGTATAAGTTGCCCTCACTCAAATATTTGAAGCCTTAGTACTGGCTGTCAGCTGACCAAATGGTCTCTTAATAATCAATAGTCTAGCAGGGGGTTCTACCACGGCAGTGGGAGTGTTCCAGTAGGCAAAAGGCTAGAGCTGCAAGGCTCTAGAAGCCCAGACTCTAGACTTTGCACATTATTTCTGCCACATGCTATTACTGGTCAAATCAAGTCACAAGGCTAACTCAGCTTCAAGCAATAGAGAAAAAGATTCCAACTGTGGATGAGGAGCTGTAAGTTATTGCGGCCATGTTTTTAAATCTACCACCCCAGAAAATAAATAGATAGATAGATAAAAATAAACAAACAAATAAATAAACCTACCACTTCAGTTGTGGCAGAGGCAGTTGGAACTCTGAAAGTTAGTCTCGAACACCAATTCTCAATCCTGGTTCCAGAAGATTAGCAAAATATGCCACTTTGTCAAATGGATTATTTTGAGCTGAAGGCAACCGAGAAGCAGATACAAAGGGAGGCCGTGTCCTGCCCCTATCTGCCTGAAAGCAGGATATAAAAATGTAAAAATGTACCCACTCTCCCCTCTATACCAGGAAGGACAGAGGTTAATCATGAGACAACTTGAAACCCTTAAGAGCCCAGAGAAGGCATCAGAAGAATTTGTATAACAAACTTTACTAACTAGCCCTTATCTTCTGTAAGTTCTCTAAATACAGTACCTTCTCACAATTTACTACCATAGAAACTCAAAGTCCTTTTCATTTGTCTTGTCATTTTCTAAAACTTTGTTGTTCTTTTGTTAAAATGCCCAAGGTCTAACCACCCCTTTGGATAACTCATCACTGAGTACACCCATGTATGCACAATGCACATGTTCATAAACTTGGTTTTTCTCTTATAATTTTTTGTCAGTCTGCTTTACAGGGCCTCAGCAAATGAATCTAAGATTGGTAAAGGCAAAACAGCTTTCCCCTTCTTATACTACACATTAGAATTGCCTGGTGAGCTCTTAAAAATACAGGCATATCTCATTTTATACTTCACAGATAATGCTTTTTTTTTTTTTTTTTATAAATCTAAGGCAATACCCTCCACCAGCAAAAAGATTAAGCCTTATTTTATTGCAATACTATGGTGATGTGGAACATAAACCACAATATTTCCAAGGTATGCTGTACTTAAAAATACCATGGCTCCACTTCATACCAATTAAATTAGAATCTCCAGGGATGGAAGTGAGGCACCAGTATTTTTTAAGAGTTCCCCGAGGTGATTCTCATGTGTAACCAGGGTCGCAATCTAACACAAGTTTGGAAAAAACTTCAATGTACATAGACATCACCTGGGGACCTTGTTAAAATCGGATTCTAATTCAGCAGGTCTGGGGTGGAGTAAATCTGAGATTCTGCATTTCTAAACAAGCTCGTAAATTATAAATTGACAAATTATGGCCTGCAGGGTGGATTTGGCCCTCCAGCTAAGAATGGCTTTTGCTTTCTTAAAAAGTTGAAGACAAAAGGAAAAGAATTTGTGGCAGAGACCATGTGAGTGGTGCGCTATTCTCTACCTAGCCTTCTACAAAATAAGTTTGCTAACCCCTGTCCTAGATGATATCTAAACTGCTGGTTCTTGAACCACTGAATAGCAAAAGAGCTAGAACCTAACTCCTCACAAGTCCATCCATATTTCTACTTAAATTAGAATGGTTATCTACAGGTTAATCCTATCTGACTAGGATTAACAAAAATTTGGATTTGTAACAAAGGAAAAAAAAAAAGTTTCACTAGGGGTAACAGTAGTGAGCATTTCTGGCTGCCTCCCACGGTCCATGCCCTCTTTTCCTCTCCTAACAGTACCCTGGAATTTCCAGCCATTTGGTTTGAGGAGGCACATGAAGCTCCTCACTGGCTTAAGCCAACCTACACATCCTAGTCCCTGCCACATCAAGGGCTTCCTCACAGCCACACTCCCAGACCCACTAGCACCAGGAATGTTGGCTAGGTCGTTTCTAGGTGACAGAAATTGTTTTAGCTCCATTATAATCTGTTGTATATGCGGTCCATCGTTGACCAAAATGGCATTATGCAGCACATGACTATTGGGGAAGAGAACTTTTTCTGCTGGATTTGAACCTAAAAGTATATAGCCCCAAGAGCTGCTGACAGCTATTTTACAACATTGAGATAGCATGTTGAGAGAATAAACCAACATTTAGGAAGCAGACCCATGCTACAGAAAAACAATGGAATCCTGGTGACAATCTAAAACACTGGATCTTGCCTCATCAGAAGTCAGTGCTACCCCTGGACTTTTTAATTGCATAAACCAATAAATTCCCAATTGCTTAGGCTGGTTAGAGTTGGATTTCTGTTGGTACAAGGATGCTCTTAGAGGTAATAAGTACTTCATCAAACATATGACAAGATACATTCTCTGTTCCTAGGGAGCTTTTGTTTTAAATTTCTTAAAATGCAAAACCAAACAGGAAAAACATGATAAATGCCTCTACTTGCAAATGTCTGAGAGCACATTTACAGACTTGGGTTCTTTAGCTCTACCCATGCAAATGGGTATATAAGATGGAAAAATAAATGACTTAATAAGTTACTTATCTCAAACAACTTTGGAAAACAAAGTGAAAAAACACAAAATGGAGGTCAGTAGAAGTATAAAACTCATGAAGACAGGTTTTCTAGCTTTGCTGCTTTGATCTTACCAAGAATCAAAAAGCAATCTAACGTGCTCAAACTGGGAAGATCTCATGAATACCTGATTTACTACCAGCCACACAACTGTTACGGTTCAGTTTTTAAAACATGGTCCCATAACTTTTAAATAGAAAAAGTCATATTTATATATTTATTAGCTCAAGGGTGAGTTAAGCCTCATGATTTGTTTTTAACGGTGTGAGGATAAAGACAATGTAACTTAGATATATGTATAAATCAGCACTAATGTTTGTTACTAAAGATCTGTGTGAATAAACTGAATAGAAACAGCCTAATGTAAAGATGGATACAAGATGTATCCAAGGATACACACGATAGATTCATTCCACTTAAAAGAAAATAGATGTGTTTAGGGGAGAAGGGAATTCTACATAAACACTTGCATGCCAAAATTATTTTAAGACCCATCTTGAGCTAACAGATGTTGAATTAAACAGGGAAAATAATTAAATATACCTGATTTACTAACTTGTCAAGTATTTTACCTACATATATTTTAAGATTGACATCCCAATCTAAAAAATTTAAGTTCCGTGTAAGTGCTCCAATCAGTTATTTTCTTCTCTTAGTTTCATACAACTAACAAATTATAGAGGCTTCTCTCAAACCTAAACCATTTTTCAGAAGTTTTGACAGAAGTTTGATAATGGTAAAGTTTCTGTTAAGAGTCAGATAGTATATTTTAGTCTTTGTAAAGAACAACTTAAATCTGCTGCATATTATTGTTTTGCTTTGCAACACTTTAAAAATGTAAAAACTATTCTTTGCTGCTGTGCTGCTTTGGGCCCTCTCAGTAGTTTGCCCAAGTTTTGTATCACCACCTGCAACACTTGTAAAAAAAAAAAAAATGCAATTCTCAGCCACGCTTCAGGCCTATTACATCAGAATCATGAGGAATGGGCCCAAAACTCTGCTTTTTAACCATATCTCTTATTTCATTATTCTGAATACTAATTTCAGAAGCACAGGAAGTCAAAGCAGACCTAATAAAGTGATATATGGTAACTCATGATCCCTGTTAACTTTCAAGTGCTTATTTCCATAGGCAAGTAGGCATATACTCTATTTCAGCCTTACCTACATTTTCCTTAATGCATGTTTCTATGCAACCACAAAAATGTCATTTTCAAACTTTACAGAGAAATGGCAAACTCTAAATAGATTAGATACTAATCAACATCACATCTTCGTTTTTTTCAAACGGTCTCCCATTTTTACTAGAGACTCCTCAATCATTTTTCTTTTGCCTTCTTAATGCATATCTTTAATATTTAATACTTTTTGCCATATTCATTTTTCTTTCCCCTCAAGCCTGCAACTTTTTCCAAGATTTGTAGTAAACAATCGAATCTGGACCACCACTGAAATCCATCACTACCTCCACATGACCTCCTCATCCTCTACCTCCCCAGGAGTTTAAGATTAGTGCCTCATAGTCCATGTTAAAGTGTATCATGAAGTACAGTTACAGTGTACCACGAAGTTAAGGTATAATGTGTGCATGTTTTTCACAAGTCCCTGATCCAATTCACTTGGAGTGCTTATTAGAACTACAGGTTATTCCACTCTTCTTCCCCTGCCCCCTCCTTCTGAGTTAATAGAACTGGGTGGATCCTGAGAATATATTCTACAAACGTTCCCGGTGATCCTTAAGATTAGGCAATAACTCCACCATATTGAAACCTCAATTATTCACCATTAGCTAGCCCCTGTGTTGATAAACACTTCGTGTTCCTTGCTACCTCTATCCAGTGGATTTCAAGGCATCAATCTAATCAAGTCAGAAATTGGGAAGACTGCAACAATGGATTAAGAACAGGAACAAGTTTCAGAGCCAAATACATATCAATCAGAAGTTTGGATGGTTGGATTTCTCTATTCTCTCAATTTAGAATTGAATTATTCTAATGCAAAAGAAGCAAATACTGATAAATCATACTCTTCATACAGCTTCTACTCAGGAAGACTTGAATAATTTTCTTCCCAAATCATCTGCAATCCAAAGAGGCCACTGACTCAGTGTAAAAGAAAAGCCTCTCCTATGACTCTGCAAGAAGCAAAATGATGCCCTCCTCGTCCTTTAGGCTCTATAAACGCTAAAGAAGGTAATTTGCAGTAGAACAAGTTTGAAAAAGACTAAAAGACAATAAAATCTCAGTTTTATCACTCTACCTGCTATGTAACTGCTTTACTCAAAAAATAAGTGCAGGAATTGGTGATATAGGCTGAAGAAGAATAAGAAGTACAAACTTCTAGTTATAAAACAAATAAGTCAAGGGGATGTAATGTACAACACAAGGAATACAGCCCATAATAACTTTGTATGGTGACAGACGGTTACTAGACATATTGTTGTGATTCTACTGTAAGGTATATAAATGTCGAAACACTATAATGTACATCTAAAACTAATATAATAGTGTATGCCAACTATACTTTTTTTTAAAAAGTGCGTAACAAATAAAAAGACCAAAATGTTTTTAAAAACGAGTCCAATAACTTCCTCGTAGGATTATGAGGCATGGCACGCAATAAGCCCTCAGAGATTAGTTAGTTCCTCTTCCCCTCAAGTCCCTCCCGATGGGAAAGGCGACAGTGTGGGCTCACCGACAGCCGGCCCTGGGCAAGGTGGCGCGACGCAAAGCGAGGACTGGACGGAGGGAGGCGAGAGAAGAAAGGGGGAGGGAGACAGGAAGAGACAGGTGAGGAGAGGGGTGAGCCTGCGGCAGCACCAGAGGCCTGTAGGGCCTCCGCCCCTGTGGATATGCTGCTGGAGTTGAGCGGCCGAGAGGCGAGAAGCCCGGAGTGACAGTCATTACCTCCGTCCGAGAAGCCGCGGGGGGCCCGCAGCCTCAAAAAGCTCTTCGCAGCCGCGGCCGCCCCCGGGCAGAGCCCAAGTCTGGCCGCAGCCCCAGCCTCTCTGCGCCCAGCCTCGCCACGCCATCTTCCCAACCTCTGCCCCACCATGGCCCGACCTCACCAACCCCTGCCTCAGAACCACTTCCGGGGCGAATGAAGAACCATAGAGCGCCGAGGAGCAGCTTAGAGCGCCCTCGCGCGGTTAAGCCGAGGCCGGACCGACTGGAGGGACCCGGGTCCCGCCGGTGGGCTGCGGATTTCCCCGACTGCTAAGCCGGGACCTAGGAGGGGAGTGAGAGAGCGGCCCCGCCTCCACCCCATTTGCAGGTGAGGCCCAGAGGAAAAATAGGAGAGAAAACTAGCATTCAATGAGTACTGCCATGTTCTAGGCACTTTCCCTAAATTGTTGTAATAATCTTCCCCAAACCCTTGTGGTTGACATTACTATTTTGCAGTGATTCGGAGGTTCAGAGAGTGGAGGAAACGACATAGGAACCCAAGTTTTCTTAAATTACTGTTTTTTTCTGCATCTTACCATTTCATGTTATGACAAACTTGAGAAAATGTGCTTCATATCTTTTAACAAAAAGTCTACGCCTGAAATGAAAATCTGGATTCTAGATAAAATTCAACCTTCATGATTCAGTCCTTGCTACCTGTGAGTCAGCTTTATTCACTGTCAGTCCGTCCTTCCCTTGGACCCTACCTGCAGCCATACTGAGTCAGTTGCAGTTTCTGAAAGGCATCCACTCCTTCCAAATTCCTACTTCTCCAAGTTCACATACCATTCTCAATGCTTGAGACACCTTTCCCTTCTCTCCCTTCTCAACCTACCTTCAGGCCAACGGCAATGGTCACTTCTTCTAGAGCCTATAAGGGAGGAAAAAATTTTTCTTGACCCTCTTAGGACCCCTACCAGGTCTGAAAATTAACTGACAGTAATGAATTAACAGAAGAAAAAACACGCAAATTTTACAGAATTTTTCCAAGTATGTGGAATCTTCACAAGAGAATAAAATGAAGCGACCAGAGCAGGAAGCTTTTATACTCTTTAGGCAAGAAAACAGTAATAATTGACAAGACAATGACATGTGGGCTAGGGCTAGTCCACCTAGGGCTAGGTACTCCTTATCTTCCTTAACTAGTAGTGTAAGAGTTAGTTTAACAAGACTGTTTGCAGATTGCTCTGGTGTCTGGTGCCTGGCCTCTGGGCTTGTACGAGTCTGTCTCCAGGAAAGAAGACATTTATTTCCTGCCTTTAGGCAGGAAAGGGGGGGGGCGTTTTCTGCATTTACTGCTTCTTAATTGCCTTCAGTTCAAAGTAACTTTTATATCAAAGAGACATATTTTGGGGTGACATATTCTGATTTCCTTTAAGGCCCTTCCTAGACCTTCACTCTAATTTAGATGACCTTCATTTGTGCTTTTATACTGCTTTTATATGCATATCACTATAATAGTACCATATCCATTCCATAAATACTTATTAAGCGTACCTACAATATGTCGGACAATGCACTAAATCTGAGATGTATTTTAAAAGACATTGTCTCTGACCTCACAGAGATCCCTGTTGGGGGAGAAGAGACTGAGTAAATATACAGGCAATTACAATACAATGGGAGAAGTGCTATTATCAGAGAAACAGGTTCTGTGGGAGTTTAGAGGAGGGAAAAATAACAGTCGAGGGGCAGGGAATGGGAGGCAGGAGGGAAGGCTTTCCAGAGAAACTAATGGACAAAAATGCTGACATTATGGCTAATGCTATTGCTGTGAGCAATAAATTGCCCTTCATCTCTGACCCAAGAGTCTTGTATTTTCTACCAGCATCCATAAAATTGTGTCAGGCTAACTTATTGTTTGTTGATTTTTTTTGATGATAGCCATTTTGACAGGTGTGAGGTGATATCTCATTGTGGTTTTAATTTGCATTTCCCTGATGATTAGTGATGTTGAGCATCTTTTCATATGTCTATTGGCCATATATATATCCTCCTTGGAGAAAAATCTATTCAGGTCCTCTGCCCATTTTTTAATCAGATTGTTTGGTTTTCTTTGGTGTTAAGTTATATGAATTCCTTATATATGCTGGATATTAACCCCTATCCAATGTATTATTGGCAAGTATCTTCTCCTCAGTAGGTTGTCTTTTCATCTTGTTGATGGTTTCCTTCACTGTGCAAAAACTCTTCAGTTTGATGTAGTTCAATTTTTAAATTTTTTTTCTTTTGTTTCCCTTGCCCAAAGAGGCATATCAAAAAATATATATATTACTAATATAATATCATTACATTACATAATGTAATGTCAAAGAGTTTACTAGGAGTTTTATGGTTTCAAGTCTTACATTTAAGTCAATAATCCATTTTGAGTTTATTCTCGTATATGGTGTAAGAAAGTGATCCAGTTTCATTTTTTTTTTTTCTGCATGTGTCTGTCCCGTTTTCCCAACATCATTTATTGAAGAAACTGTCTATACATCATCATGTATACTTACCTCCTTTGTTATAGATTAATTGACATATGGGCATGAGTTTATTTCTGGGTCTCTAGTCAGTTTCACTAATCTGTGTGTCTGTTATTATGCCAGTACCATGCTGTTTTGATTACTTTAGCCTTGTAGTATAGTTTGATATTAGGTAACATGATACCTCCAATTTTGTTCTTCTTTCTCAAGATTGCTTTGGTTATTCAGGGTCTTCTGTGAGTCCATATAAATTTTAGGATTATTTCTTCTTATTCTGTGAAAGATGCCATTGGTATTTTGATAAGTATTGCACTGAATCTGTAGATTGCTTTGGGTAGTACGGACATTTTAACAATGTTAATTCTTCCTATTCATGAGCACACTATATCCTTTCATTTATTTGTACCTTCTTCAACTTCTCTCTTCAATATCTTACAGTTTTCCAAGTGCAGGTCTTTTCCCTCCATGGTTAAATTTATTCCTAAGTATTTTATTCTTTTTGATGCAGTTGTAAATGAGATTGTTTTATTAATTTCTGTTTCTGATAGTTCATCTTTGGTGTATAAAAATGCAATTGATTTCTGAATATTAATTTTGTACTTTACTGAATCCATTTATTAGTTTAAATCCATTATAGTTTTTTGGTGGATTCTTTAGAGTTCTCTATATATAGTATTATATTTAATTTAGTCTTATGTCATCCAAATGAGTTAGCATTATTATCACCACTTTGCAGATGAAAAAAACTGAGGCTTATTGATATTCTGACACTCTGACTCTTGTGAGAAAGGAAGAAGTTTTCCCCTACAATTCTAGGTTCTTCCAGCTGGTTTTAAAATCAAATAGACACAAGACAGATTAACAAGAGAAAATAACCAAATTTAATTGCATATGTATGTATGAAAACCCTACATAGATGAGAGTCAGAAACCTCACATACACGAAAGGTTCAGAGAGAAAGTTAAAGGAGGTATATAGGACATTTGAGCTAAGGATGACTAAGTCGCCTTGGGGCTTCACAAGGAAGTGAAAAGTCATTCATGAGACAATAAGAGCAGATGTTCAGTAATTAGATGTTTGTCCTGCTCTGTGGAGAGGTCTTAAAAAGTTGTTTCTGGTAATAACTCTTTTTATGGGGAAGGTCTTAATTTAGATTCATTAAGGGCGAGATAAAAGTTTCTCGTGAGCCTGCAGGATCTCAGTTGCCTTCAGCTCAAAATAATCCACATGCCAAAGTAGCACATCTTGGGTAGGACTGTACTGAATCTCTTTTAATCCTAGAAATTTACTTGATAATTTCTAGCTTGTCACTTTAATGATTAGTTGACTTTGTATGTGTAAGGTATCCAGGTACATGGTTGGCACTCAACACATAGTAGCTATCATATTATTATGAGATAATAATTAGAAACTGTGGTGAAAGCCCATCCACAAGGGGAAGGGTTCCTCTCATTATCGTTTTTATTTTAGGGCCATAAACAAAAATGCGAAGTGCTTATGTGTGTGTTTTGGTGAAAGAGATCCCCACCAACATGTACTGGGCACTTATCACATGCCAGGCTCTGTGCCGAACATTTTAACTCACAACAATTCTAAGGGAGAATTCCTATTGTCATCCCATTTGACAGATGAGGAAATCCGAGGTATACAAGAGTTAGGTTATCGATAGCAAAACTGGGTTTTACACCCAGGTCAAAGACCGTGTGAGCAAAAGCTCCCTGGAGGAGTTGGGCTTTACGTGCGGTAATATAGGATAGGGGTGGGGGGGTTAGGCAGGATCAAAGACAGGAAGCTGGATGGTGGTAGAAATGGGTGTTAGAGGGTGCTGTGAGCTCCAGATAGGGGCTCCAGTTAGTATTTTGCAACACCACCAGGAAATTAACTCAGTTCTGACACTTCCTGAACATAGTGTCAGAATCATTTGTTTAATCTTCAGCCTCTCCCCACCCCTTCTCTATGTGGAACTGAAAGTTCCAACCCTTTAGTCTCTTGGTCTTTCTGGTGACCAGCCTAGTTATGAGGCTATTTTGGGGCTCCATCCTAAATCGCCTCATTAGCATTACATCAAAAGGGGCTTCTTATGAATGACAAAAGACACTCCTATCACTTGGAAATCTCAAGGGTTTGAGGAGTTTTGTGCCAGGAATAGGGGACAAAGACCAAATTTATCTCTTATACCACAGTGGCTCTAAAGAGGAGAGAACTGACAGAGGGTTAGGAGAGTGAGGCAAGAAGCAGTTGTTAGGGTCTGCTTTGTTTTCTCCACCTTAGAGTCTGCCTGGGTCACAGACTGCTGTCAACCTTGGGTGGGGATCTCCCAGGCGAGAGGACTCCAGGCTTTCTACTCCTTTCTTGGACCCAAATGCCCAGTGGATCCCAGTCTGGACTCTCCAGACCCTGAGTATGGTTCCACATAGAACCTGGGGTGTCTGTGAGAAAGCTTCAAGATCTTAAAAAGCCTAGAAGAACTTGTACATTTGCTTGCAAACAATCCAGAGGCTAGCTGATACATCAAGTTTCCTTATTTCTGGCTGGAATTCTCCCAGCTCAGTGTAGCAGTGAAGATTGATATCCTACTAATAAGAAACATTGGTTTATTCATATGTTCATCTTTTAAATAACTCAAAGTAGAAAGGTAAGACATTCTTTTCTTAGAAGTCAGATGTATTGAAATATGATTTATATACAATAATATTCACCCTTAAGTGTACAAATTTACTGATTTTTTTGACAAACACATAGGTAATCATTACCACAATCATGATACAGAAAATTTCTATCACCCCAGAAATTTTCCTTGTGTTCCTTTATAGTCAATCCATAGCCCTGCTCCCAGACCCTGGCTACCACTTATCTGTTTCATATCTTATAGTTTTGCCTTTTCAAGAGTAGCATAGAAATGGAATCACGCAGTATGTTTTTGGGATGAACATATATTTTCATTTCTTTTGGTTAAACACCTAGGGGTGAGATGGCCGGTTGTCTGGCATAATGTTTAATTGTACAAGAAATTGCCAAACTGTTTTTCCAATATGGTTGTACCATTTTACATTCCCACCAGCAGTGTATGAGAGTTCCAGTACTTGGAATTATCAGGGTTTGTTTTTAGCAATTCTAATAGGTGTGTAGTGGTAACTTATTTTGATTTTAATTTGCATTTCCTTAATGCAAGTTATTCTTTTTAAATAAACAAGACATCTGGAGATACAATATTTCAAAACTGGGGGATCTTTGGGAGGAACTAAAGGAAGTCCTTGGTGGAGAACCCATGGGGAACAGGTGCGTTGGCTGCTGCTGGCTTTGCCTGACATAGAGGCTAGGGGAGATCTTGCCCTGGTCCTAGGTCTGCAGGGGCCTGCACTTCTTCCCTTTGGTCAGGAGAGGGCAGGAGAGGGCAGAAAATAAGCTGCTCGGTTTAGGGCTTGTCAGGCAGGTGACAACATCAATAGAATTTAGACACATTGTTATATTTATAGTTTTGCTTTTCTCTCTGAACCTACTTAGCTGCTACCTTGTACAATGATTCAATGCCAAACCTTAACTAACCTTGTGAAATCCTTCCCTGTCAAAGCATAACTAACCTAAGAACTGAACTACGGAAACTGAGCTACCTTTGCAGAAGCCTTAATAAGTGTACTCTCCAGTGTTGCTATGCAGGGCTTGTTAGGGGAAACCATGAGCAGCTGAGCTGGGTGAACTCCTGTTCTCCAATTTGCAGGAACTGAGAGACACTAAGAAAAGACTGTAGCCACACCCCCAGCTGGCCACAGGCCCTTCTATCTAGGACCTGGGCTGGGACAGCTCAGACGGGGCTCTGCACAGATCTTCTGGGGCTGGGGCTGGAGAGTACCCCCAAAGATGTACTCCAGCCTAAGCTCCAGGCTCCCCTCTGGAAGTTGGAACTGAAAGGTCCTAAGGAGGGTGGCAAACATCAGGAAAAGCTCCATCCAAGCCAGCTGGTCCCCTGGGCACACCCAATGTCCTGGAAGCAGAGGGAAAAGTCAGAGGGTGGCAGCTGTCCCTTTGTCTGTCCCCCCACAACCCTTACCCGTGACCCATGATCCAATGCTGTGCCCAGTACCTGCAGAGAATGGCGGGAAGGCCTCGTTGACCAGGAAGTTTCCATCCTTGTCCAGGAAGTGGCCGGGGTTGAACTATTGGGGTGTCTCCCAACACTCAGAGTCATAGAGCATAGAGGCCAGATTATGCAAGATGATGGTACCCTGTGGAGAGGAGCTGGTGTGGCTCAGGTAGCCTCAGCTGGCCCACCACCCATCCCTTATGTGGGGCTGAAATGAGCTTAGAGAATACTCCTTGTGAGAATCACTCAGGGGGCCTCAGGGAGACTCAACAGACAGGCCCTCCCTGGATTCCCTCCCCCCCAGGCTCACATCGGTGAGTGACTGAGCATTGTACTCTCCTGGCTAAGAGCCACTCACCTCTATCTTAAAAACTCCCATCTCAGGCCAGAGAGGGCCAGAAGCTGTGGGCATAGCTGGAAAGGGCCAGGTTCTGCACAGGGCAACAAACAGTGTGTGTGTGTGTGTGTGTGTGTGTGTGTGTGTGTGTGTGGCAGGGAGAGAGAGAAAGAAAAGAAATTGAATGGCAGACTAAGAGAAAGACTAGTAATGAGGAGGAGAGGAGACAGAAGCTTCACTAGAAGTGGGGAGAGGAGAAGGTGAACCCTAACCCTAGCCCTTGCTCTACCTCAAAGGAGAAAGTGAGTGGAAGGAGAACCTGGCTGATCAGATGGGAGCAGAAAGGAGCCAAAGGCTCCTGTCGGTGACTTCTGCTCCCTGCCACGTGGGCCTGGACTGACCAGGGTGCCAAAGAGAAGCCAGATGGGGTTGGTTATGTACCCAGGACCTGAGACACTCAGCTCCAAGGGTTCTGAGGAAGGCTCATTTAATGAGCACCAGAAAGTTAAACCAGCCAGCCCTATGGGGACTAGAGGATAGCCACAGTATTCTTGGTTTTGACAAAGCTATTTTGAAATTAAAAATAAAAAAACTCAGCAGAGCTTGAAGCCTGCATTTCAAACAGAAGCCAAAAAAGAATGCAGAAATCAGACAATGTAAGTACTTTTTAAAAGCACTTTCCTTTCCTTTTTTAGTTGCTGTATCATAGTCTTAAGGGAGGAACTTGACCTTGGTCATCGAGACCAACAGGCACCCAGAACTGGTCACTCCATGGTTTAAGCAGAGAGTTTGGGAGATACATGTTCTTGCTTCCACCTTGTGAGCTATACACTTCCTAATTGTACTCCTGGGAAACTTCCCTGTTTTCCCTACCCAGGATGAAGTTACCTCCACATTACAATAGTTCTTACTAATTACCATCAGATGCCCAGGCTCCTGGCAGGATGCTCTTTTCCCTCCACAATTATTTACATCCTGTTCTGGGTGATGTTCTGGACTCCTTGCAAGGCAACTGACTGATCTTAATTCGTGGAACAGGCTGAGAGCATAACCAATACAGTACACAAAAACAGCAACCCTTTCTCTCCCCCAGTTGAGAGCCATCTGCCGAGTACCCACTGGGAACTCTATGCTAGCTTCTTCCCAGTAAAGGGCAGTCTGGAGTTCACAGTCAAATAGAATATCTGAGGAGAGACAGACTTGAAGTGCCACCACTGTATTAGGGACCATTGTTGTCACCATCACTCGACCGATGGAATTGTTCAGAACAGTTTAGAAATAACTGTAACATTTAATGATCTGCTGTCAAGCTTTAATTCAACTTTTAGGAGACATCTCTCACCCAAGTTGGAAAAGCTCAATATTGATTTCAGGCTGTTAATGGTCCCCAGAGCTCTTATCACATAACAACTCATAGAATCAAATTGGCAGGACTGGGCTCTTAATAAGGAAATTTCTAATCCCAAATGGCATTAAACAGAGCTGAACCCTGGGTCCCTCCTTTTTAACTTGACCTAATTTGGCACAGCTTTTAGACAATCAGTGCCTGGGACCTCTAGCCTGGCCAACAGCAAGATGAGCTGATGACATGGGCCTATCCTCACTTTCTGGAAGACATTTGTCAAACCTATGAACTTGTTGGCCAGTTACTGCCAAGGCTAGTTCGGTATCAGCCACTCTAGCAGACCAATGGACAATGCAAAATGTCTCCACCTAACATGTTGGTTCATTTATTTACCTAGAGAAGCATTTTTGGAGCAATACAAATGGCAGGGAATGTGGTGGAAAGAGCAAAAACTTTGGAAGCAGAGGAACATAAATTTGAAACAGTTAAGTCACTTGCTAATTGTGTGTTTGGGGCAGTTACTTGAGCTCTCTAAGCTGAAGTTTCTCTCTCTGTAAAAAAAAATAATAATAACCTCTAAAGGATAGGGTTGTTATTGAAGAAATGTGTAGAAGCAGGAATCTCAAGTTGATCAAATTAATAATAAATTAATAATTGTATCCCGGAAGTGCTCTTGGAGTCAAGTTGGCCCTGAACCATGGTTGTAATTGCTGAACAAAGACTTTGATGATAGAGAAGACTGGGCCTCCCTACCTTCCTTCCCATCACTTTCATAGTGTACCACATGTACCATCAAGGCCTCCACCAAGGACAGGGTAGAACATTAGTGCTGAGTCAAAGCCCCGTTTCGAGGAAAGTCTTGGGGTTCTAGCTACCACCTCTAGAGACAAAGTGATCGCCCTACACCAGGGCACCAAGTGACTCTGTTTCACTTTCATTAAAAGGTCAACCTTGCCACTTACACATTATTACTGTGTTACCTTTAAAATGCCACCCCAATGATCCTCTACCCCTAATATTTACTCCTCATGAAAACCTCTCCCCTTGAGAGTGGGCTGGATCTAGTGACTCACTTTTAACAAACAGAATATGGCAAAAGTGATGGGCTATCACATCTGAGATTAGGTTACAAAAGACAGTAGCTTCTGTCTTGGGTGCTCTCTCACTTTGTCTCTCTAATGGAGGTCAGCTGCTATGTTCTGAGGTACCCTATGTCGAGGCCCAAGTGTCAAGGAACTGAGGGTGGCCTCCAGCCAACAGCCCAAGAACAACTGAATTCTGAAGATAGCCATGCGAATCAGCTTAAAGTGGAACCTCCCCCAGTAGAGACTTCAGATGCTAATGCAGCCCCAGCCAGCAACTTGATCATAATCTCATGAGAGACCTTGAATCGGAGGCATCAGCTAAGCTGCATACAGATCCCTGACCCACAGAAACCAAGATAATAAATGTTGTTGTTTTAAGTGGCTAAGTTTGGGGGTAATTTATTACATAGCAAAATCGATAGATAGTTAATTCAATCAACATCTTTTATCTAGGATCTGCATGGCTCAGTCAGTCTTTGTGAGGACTGAATGATACAGTGGGTGCAAAGCCTGTAGCACACAGTAAGCTTTGGCAACGAGCAGGAATTATGTTATCATTCAGTTCATGTCAGACACCTGCATGGAAATCTGTCTCAAGCTGGATCACCAGAGAGCTACAAACCTCAACTATATATTTTTTGACTCCCTGTAGAAATGTATTCAACTTCATGTTAAACTTTTATCTCTTAAAAGAGCTTGAGATTAGAAGAAACTACCATTTTGCAGACTATTTCTGCATCTTTTAAAAACTTCTACTCAAGGCATCACCCAATACACATACATTGTCCAATGGCCCCTCAAAAGGATATTACAAATGATTATCTTTATAATAACTCCTTAGAGGGCGATTAGCCAAAGCTTTCCTGATACAGGCATGCTTCCTTTTATTATATAATGAGAGTCATGACTAGTTGAGATTTCCTATTTTGCCTTGACTCCAAGGAAGCTCAAACTCAAGTTTTCTGTACATATACAGTAGCTGTTCTCAACCTAAATATTTTGATATAACTCTCTTCCTCCTTCTCTCCTTATTTGGTACTTTGTCTCAACCTAGATATAAAATGAAAAAAAAAAGGCAACAATTTCTATTAGAAATTACTAAGAAAATAACAAAATACAGACTAAGGCACATAAATTGCAATAGCATAAGTGATCAATAAGGGTTAAGAATTACAAGACACTCTTTTGGTAGAACATTTTATAGCCATTAAGGGTGATGTAGAACAGTCATTTTCAAAATGTGGTCCCTGGACCCAAAGCATCAACACCACCTGGCAATCTGTTCGGCAAATTCTCAGGCCCCTCCCCAGGCCCTCTAGGGGTGGTGTCCGGGAATGTTCATTTGAGCAAGCTCTGCAGGTGATTCTGATGTACCTGGAAGTTTGAGAACCACTAATGTAGAAGAATCTGAATGATACATTAAGTGAAATGAAGGATTCAGAATTATATATTCAGCAGAATCACAGCTATGTAAAATATACATGGGCCAAAAAGGTTAGAAAGAGTTGCATTAAAGTGTCTGGAGGAGTTCTCTCTGAACAATACAGAACTTTAAAAATTATCCCTTATGGATGGATGGATGGATGGATGGATGGGTGAATATTTGATTGATTGGGAGACAGGAGATAGGCAGAAGCTGTAGCATGTGGCTGTGCTGGATAGGAAGGGCAGTGAAGAGCACTCTCTGCAGGTGCTGGAGTGGGCATAGGACCACACTCAGGCCACCTACCTTGGGCACAGGGTGGCCATGCACATGGGTGGAGCTCACACACTGGTGCATGGCGCCCACTGCCATGATGCTGCTGAAGTGCTGCACTTCATGGAGGACTGCACGGGTGTAGGGCAGTCACTCACGGTTAGCTGACGGCCTATGTGGTGCCCAGCACTTCATCTAGCTCCAGCTGCACCCTCTCTGCAGTTGACTGGGTGTGAGTCCAGGGCAGGCACTGCAGCCCAGCCTCCCCACCACACCCCACTGTCCTATCCCCACACAGAGATGGCCACAGGAGGCTCACAGCCCTTAGGTCACCCCACTCTACTCAGCCACCCCTGGTCCCACAGTAGCAGGCCCTCTCTGAGGCAGAGCTTATTTTGCAGGATTTGCTCCTCCAGGGGAGAATGGAGAGGAGAAGGACCCAGATTTGAGCACCCAGTGTGTGCCAGATGCTCTGTATACAAAGAGTCTTACGGGGTAGGAACTGTTGTCTCCATCTTACAGATAGGAAGACTGAAGCTCCGACGGGACAGGTACTTCTGCCCAAAGTCACAAAACTGGTGGAGCTAAGATTTGAATCTAGGTCATAGCCAGTTTGTCCCTGAGAGCACTCTAGCCACCTTTTTCTTATGTGATTGGGATCTTGAGGTGAACATTAACACAGGCCCTGGCACTTAGTAGGTGCTGAATCATTACTGAATGAGTGAAATAATGTCACTCCATTTTACACTGGTTTGAGAGGTTAGATGACTTGCTCAGGATCACACAGTAAGTAGCAGAGTGGGACTCGAAGCCCCTCCTGTCTGACTCAAAGCCATGAACACTTCCTGAACCATAGCAGTGAGAGTAGGACCCACCCCGGGGGCAGCAGACCAAAGAAAGTAACAGGCAGATGCCTACAGCTTAGAAGCCCCACAACAGCAGTAATGAGCCCACGACAGTCATCCAGGCATAACCAAGGCCCCCTTACTCTGTGTAGCTCCGTGCTGGGCCATGTAGATGGGTGCCCAGCGCAGGGTGGTGGCCGTGGTGTCAGTGCCTCCCAGAAACAGGTCGATCACCACCTGGATCAGGTTCTCTTCATTGAATGTGGAGGCAGGGTCGCCTGTGGCCTGGCTGGTGGGTGGATCATAGGTGGTCAGGGGAGCAGCTCTGGGTCTGAAGTTCTCCCCTAGCAGAGCCTTGGTGTCTGGACTCTCCCTAAACTTGTAGGACCAGAACTCCTCTGGGGTCAGAACACCTGGGAGGGCCTGAGTCCCAGGACTACACTAACTTTTTGAGATGGGGACTGCCCCCGGGTTCTGGTCCTGACATCAGGCTTCCTACCCATGTCTGCAGAAACCAGCCCTGGCCTGGGAAAAGATAGGAAGAAAAAATCGTAAATGGCTGCTGCTTCAGGGGGCTCTGAAAGCTTGTAGACAGAGTCAGAGATGAGGAACTGAGGCCATGGCCTTGAAACAAGGGACATCACGGGAAGACAGCCCCCTCCCTCCCTCTGCAGCCATTTCAGGCCCACCTTAGTGATCTGGGCCAGGTAGCAGCTGATGAAGTCCTTGGGGGCCTTGGAGGCCCTGAGCTTGTGCCTGCTGATCTCCTGACAGATACAGTCCCACACAACCTCCTGGTACCTAAATATCTTCTGGTGGGGTCCTGGGAGACGATGGAAGGCCCAGGGGAACAAGTCATACAACTGTCGGGCAAGAGGTCCACCCAGGGGCTGCTCAGGCTCTGGGCCCTGAGTCAGAGCAAATGAGAGTGTGCTGGGGGCTCCAAAGTGGGCTGGGGCCTCTGACATGGGCATCCCAGGGTGGTTATCATCTGGAGACCTTCTATACTCCCAAAATAATGTAGACAGAAATGAGAGCAGTGGTAGCAGAAATTGTGCCTAGGGCTCAATTAGGATGTTTCAGGCCCAGATCTCTGTGTTCTGGGGGCTATAGCTTGCCTCTTACTCCCTGGCCACATATCCATGCTGAACCACAACAAAGGTTTGATGCTGTGTCCTGTCATTGTGCTGAGCAGAAGCCACCTAAGGAACCCAGAATCAGGCCCTGTGACCTTCTTCCTGCCTATCTCTTACCCTCCCTGTTAAGCCCTGGGTGAGGCCCCCAGCTTGTCCTACTGCCCTACAACTACCTCCCTGAGGGCTAACTTACCCAGCACCAAACAGTGCTGACAAAGGCCAGGCCAAAGTCAATGGCTTGAGTCAGTTCCTGGAAGAAGGGATCCTCCGAGGGGAAGGCCGAGCACAAGGGCCCCAGTGACTCTGGCCGTGGACCTGACAGTTGGCACCTAAGGGTCGAAGGGTCTACCTGAAAGCACGGGGCAGGGCTCAAGATGAGAAGGAAAAAAGAGCACTCTCCTGGGTGCTCATCCAGTTTTCTATACAGCCACCATTCATTCTCAGTCCTCCCTCATTCATTTAACAAAAGCTCACTGAGTGCCTTCCTTGAGCTCAGAGAGAGTTGTGGGAAACACAACCTTTAAATGACAATAGAATGTGGGGCAAGTGTATCACAGCTCAGAACAAAGGGTGGAGGGACTAGCTGTGCCTGGGATTCGGGGTAGGCTTCTTAGGGCAGGTGATCTCAGTCTGAAAGGAGCAGTGGTTTCTCACTGGGAGGCAAGGGCTGTGGATTAGGGTATTCCAGAGGGGGAACAGCCTGTGCAAAGGGTTGGTGCAGAAGGCCTGAAGTTTTGGGGGAGGACACGTCCCTACCCGCAGAGAAGAGCTTCTGGCTTCCCAGTGGACTGGACACTCCCATGCCTGTGTCCTTCCACCTTGTAGAAACTCCCACTTTTGTGTTGTAGCTCACATCCCCTTCTGGATCCACAGAGCCTACCCCTTTGTGTACACACACACACACACACACACGTGCATGCAAACCCCAAGGCTCAGCCTTCTCTGCAGGGATGTGTTGTGGAGTGGAAAGATTCCAGTGGGCCTGCCTTGGCCTGCCCCAAGCTCCCTCCTTACCCTGCTGCTGGTGGAAGGCCTTAGCCAGCTCTACTGCCTCTTCCTGCAGCTGCAGCTCCAGCGCCAGCTTGCCTAGGCCCAGCTTCCGAAGTGTTGCCAGGCAGAAGCGTCTCTGCTGCCGCCACGTGTGCCCATTGCTGCAGATGAGCCCTGGGCCCAGGTTGGGGGATAGTCAGCAGCCCCTCCCAACCTCCCAGGCAAAGCTGCCTGGCTCTCTCACTGTCAAAGAGGAGAGACCCCAGGACGACCTGCCCAATCAGCTCAAGATGGGGCTCTGATTGGCTGGTAAGGGGAATTTGTGGGTGGGGTGGGGTCTGTGAGCCTGATGCCCACAAGGTGAGCTCAGCTATGCCCTCCTCCCAGGATGTCACCTGATTTTGTCTTGAAGAGTCCCCACAAGAAATGTAGGAGAAGATACAGAAGAGAAGGGAGGACGGATCCTGGGGGAGGGAAGGAGGGGAAGGGGCATTTGCTGAGCCAGGTGCTGCTCTGGATATTCTCAGGTGCTTCGGCTCCCTTCATCTCCTGCACACACCTGGGAGGTGAGAGCAGTCATCATCCCCATCTAACAGTTGAGCACTCTGAGGGGCAGAGAATGAGGATGACTTGCCCAAGGTTACAGACGTGGCAAGGAGCAGAGCCAAGATTTGAACCCAGGTCTCTTTGATCCCCAGAGCTGGGTCCTTTTACACCACCCACTCCCCTGCACAGAGATGTTTGAGAAGACTGAAGTCCTCCTTGGAGTTTCCTCTCTGTTAACAGTTCAGAGCCAGCCCCAACTCGACTCTCTGCTGCAGTCACCAGTCAGCCCCCCACCCTCTCCCCGGCAGGGGGACAGCCTTGCCTCTTTCTCCAAACAGGTCCCAGAAGAGTGGGGTGAGGGGCCGGCCCAAGAGCTGCTCAGAATTGGAGACCAGGGCCTCCTTCACTGTCCGGAAGCCGCTCAGCACCACCACGGGCATCAAGCCCACCCACACAGTGAAGACACTGCCATGGATCCAGGCCAGCTGTGGAGAGACGGGGTCCCAGGGCCGTGGAGAAAGATCAGCTGGCCCCATTTCAGGACCTTCCTCTTGGCACGAATCTCCTGCCTTTTTGCACCCAATACTCATTTCAGTTGTACCTTCTCAGAGCACCCACCACTCCATTTATCAGACAAGCCAAACCCTGGGTTCCCGTGCCAGCATCGGTATCACAGCTGGGGTCCCAGGCTCCCTGTGCACTGAAAATAGTCAGAGCCCAGCCCTTACGCACACAGCGTCTGGTCTGGACCCCCAATGGTCCTGGGAGGTGGGTGTGTTCTACACATTAAGGATGATATTAAATTACAAGTAGTTTCTTCAGGGCTCAGTGTCCCTTGTGGGTTTCACACGTTACTTGAGTCCACCCTCAGTATAAATGTGCAAGGTAGGTATTGTGATCCCTATTTTATGAGTTAGAAAATGGATTCTAAGAAAGACAGCAAAAGACCGGGACCTCAAACGGAGGTCTGCTCTCTCCCAGTGCTCTTCACACTGCCTGGGGAGCCTGGGGATCACAGTGATCTTCAACCAATTTTAAAAAATACATATTTAGTCAACATTGATTGAGAGATTAGTGTTGTCACAGGGAAGAGAATTCTTTCCTGCCCTCCTGAGTTCTCAGCAGCCATTCAGCTCCATCCTGGGCTTTGAACCCCATTCAACGCAACAGAAACCCTCCAAACGTTGGAATCCACCCACCCTCGAAGATGGCTTAGTGCTGCAGTGTTACTTGAGTGTGCGCTTGGGGGTCGCATTCTCCTCAAATCCCCTCTCAAGTATAACTTTTCAGAAAATTCCTTCTAACCACAAACAGTGCTCTCCTGAATCAGAGTCCTACAAAGTCGTTTTCTCCATTGTGTTAGAATGGCAGTGGACTTCTGCCTCAGAACCCTCTTAGGTAGGTTCTGGGCAATCTTCACATTCAGTTTTTGCAATCCCCCAAAGAATCTGCATTTGACAGGTGAAGAAATTGAAGCTCAAGTTCACAGAGCTAGGTAGTGGCAGGACCAGGATTCACCCCCATGTGTGCCTGAACCCCCTTCCTTCCTTCCAGGATCCCTGGACTGAGAGGAAGGGTTTGTCTGCCCATCCCTTCAGGGCCTCCGACTTGAGGACAGAGTTCCTACCTGGAGCAGTGTCTCCGGGTGTAGCTGAAAGCTTAGTTGCCACAGGTTTCCAAGGATGAGGAAGGGGAAGGGACCAGGAGGAAGGTGGCTCCTTTCCTAGTAGAAGGTGGCAAGTTTCAGGAGTAGGAAGGAGACAGCCAGCAAAGCTAGCCCACTGAGCCGGGAGAACATCTTGGGCCTGTGCGTTCCCTCACACCTTAGCTTCCTGGTCTCGGGGCTTCCAGGGCACTCCAGCCTTCTCTTTAGCCGCCCTCCTCCCCAGCCCTGCCCGACATCCACTTTTATGTCAGTGCTCTCAGGCAGGTCATGGAGGGAGGTAAATCCCAGAAGTCTTTTCTCTGTGGGAGAAAATCCATTTAGTCACACCAGTCACACCCCAGGCCCTGTTGCTCAGCAGGGCCACAGGGCTTCGGCCTGGGTCAGGTTGGGACACCTTCATTCCCAGAACAGCCTCACCTCTGACCCATAGAGCTCAACCCCAGTCAGTCTGTTTTCAGCTTCTGACTGGACAGTCTCAGATAATTACATGGGTCAGTTCAGGGAGGGACAGGGCAACCACTGGCAGTGGCATTGTATCTCCTTGGGATATGCTATTCCAACTCAGCATGACGAAAACTAGGTTTGTGGTTCCTGGTTTCCTTTACCCAGGCACTAAACAGCCTCTCCAGAGGCCTCACCAGCTTCCCAGTTAGCCCCTGGGCCCAGCTCCAACCTCTGATCACTTTGGACTCTTCACCAGCCCAGGGTCCCTGTGTTTCTCAGTGGTCAAATTGTGTAGACTTTGCTTTTGTTTCAACTGTCCTGGACCCAGACTGCTGGGGTCTAGAGCCTAGTTCTAGCTCTTACTATGTGTGTGACTTCCAGCAAGTTATCTAGCCTCCCCTGCCTCAGTTTTCTCATTTGTACAATGGAGATAATAATTTTAGCCAATAGCCTCATAGAGTTGTCATACCAGGAGATATACAGTACACTCAAGTTGGGTGAACTGAGGATAGTTTAATAAGGAGACTGTTTACAAAGGTGTATGGGCAGGAGTTAGGGAAACCACAGGCATAGAGCAGTGCTCCAGGGCTAGCCATGGTGGGAACCCCTTTCTACTCGAGCCTTAAAGAGTCAACACGGTCACTGCTTTCCCATTTCTATGCCCTTGCTCATGCAGGTCCCTCTGCCTGGAGTGCCTTCCCCCTATATCTCCACCTCTAGAAGTTCTGTCTTCAAGGCCTATATCAACTGGATGTGATGACAACAGTGCTTACCTCACAGGGCTGTTGGGAGGACAAGCTAAGACAGTTACATGAAAGTGCTGTGGATGATGTACTACACCTGCACGAATACTGTTGCTGCAATTCCTACAAAACTGCTCCTTCCCCTCTCCAACAAGTCATGTTTCTTCTTCTTCAAAATGTTACTTGACACGGCACTTCTCTGAAAGCTTCTCTAGCCCACCCCACCAATCTCTAACCACTACCTCCAAACACCCCAACCATCTCCCACAGTGGTCCTTGCCTTGTTCTGGGTTGAATCCTTGGTTCTGTTAACTATGTTAGGTGTCCACCCCATGCTTTCCACAATATGCCAAGCTCCTAAGGGCAGGCACCAGGTCCCCTTTTCTTTGGATTTCTCTGACCATGTCACCAAATTGCTTGGAGTCCCAAGATGCCATTGAGTGTATAGACTCACCGATAGAAGGAACGGTGGCCCCTAGTCCCACAGTGCTCCATATTCCTCTGTGTGAGTAGATCGGGGGCCCCTTTATGGGAGCATGTACATGGCAGTCCTTTCACACATGCCCAAGGTTCTCTTTCATACATGCCACCTCCTCTCCCCACTGCAATGTGAGCTACTCAAGGCCAGAGAATATTCTCAATGGAAATATTTTGCATGTACCCTTGTATGCTGTTTCAGTCCTCTATTTAATTTGGATGATTTTGGCATATGAGGATGGTAGGGTTGTTTTGTTTGTTTGTTTGTTTGTTTGTTTGTTTGTGGCAGGGGATGGTATTTGGATGGGTTGTGCTGGTGCTTATGAGGATTTCAGTAGAGGCTTTAGAACAGGTAAAGGTAGTTAGGCAGTGGCTGTGATGGTCACTCTGATTTTGGAGATGATGGTGGGATAAAAAGATGGGTCTGTCATCTACTTTGTGTCCCATTGACATATTTCATTTGGCTCCAATTGTCATCTGGGTATCTTAGCCAGGAATGCTTCTCAGATATATAGCACCTGAAGCCTTTTCTTTAAGACACAGAGATGTATTACCCTAGTGGGAGACTTGCCTGCTCAACATTCCTAAGTGTACTGAACTTCTACAAACTTCCTCTCCTCTCAGCGTCCTGGCTGCTGAGGGTGGGATGTGGCTCCTGAAACAGAGACACACCGACCGAGCGCACAGGGTCAGACTGCAGTTGATGCCAAGAATGGAAGGTCCGGGACACAGACCTTGAATGCGAGCCCCAGGGCAGTAGCCCCTTCTTTATTGCTTGGCCAAGGCCCTCGGTGTCTCTCTGTCAGGTGCAGGATCCCCAGTGAGATGGTGGAGGTAGGCCACAAGGTGTCCACTTTAAGGGAAAGCCCCAGGCAGAGCATGTCTACGTGGTGGTAGCCCACCCTCAAGTCGCACCTTCATAAATGGTCTTCCTTTGATTCCAGCCATCATTGCCACCCAGGCCATGGGGCTCCACGTTTTCTCTTTAGAATTCTAAGCCAAAGATGGACAAAACTCCGACTTAGCTCTCTTGCTCCTCTAGGAATAAATCAACTATGATGTCTGGACTGAGCACTTTCCCTATATGAGATATTTTTACATCAACTTTCCAAGCTAATCTCTACAATACTGTGAAGGATGTCACTGCTTCTGCTTTACAGATGAAGAAAGCCAGGCTCAGAAGGCTGAACTGATTTGCTCGAGAAAGTGGTAGGGCTACAATTCTAGGTCTGTCTCCAAGCTGTTTTCTCTTTCCACAATTGCCTCACAGAGGGCACAAGCCAGCATACTCAAAAGGAAGTTTACTGAAGGCTAAGAGAAAACAGATGTGAGAAACCCAGGGCTAGTCATGCTGCCAGGGTTCTGATGCAGCCGTAGAGGCCTCCTTTGCAGGGCCGACCCGGTCCCAGGTCTGCCATTGCATCCTGTCTGATGCTGCACCCAGAAACCTCATCTTTAGAGCTGAGATGGCCTTTTCTCTACTCTTCCCTTCTGTGCAGATTTCCATGGGTGGGTGGGTGGGCGGGGGAGGCTTCCGTGACTCTTGGAGAAACAATGGATAAGGAGTGCATATCGCAGTCTCAGCCAAGGGAGCTACGCCCCAGGCAGGAGCCATTTCCAGGTAACAGATTGCTCTTCATTGTGGATCCCTCAACCTTGTCCCCATCCCCTGCAATGGGTGGATATCAGATCAAAAGACTGCTTTCTCCCACCTCCAGATTTATCCAAACCCAGCACCTAATCCATACTGAGTGCCTACAGTGTGTTCTGCCCCACTCCAATGAGGTTTGGGGCTACCTGTAGCACCACCCCATTGATCCTCTTCCAGGATAAAAGGGGAGAAAAGATAAATCTAAGTAGATACAGAGACCACTAGAGATGAAAACAATGAGGAGATGTGAGGCAGGAGAGGTTCCCAAACCTATCTTCATATACCTGAACAAAGAGATTTTTATTTCTTTTGTTTGTGTTTAGTTTGCACAATGTGCTCCAGTGCCTCATGGGAGTGAATGGAAACAAATACAGGTGGCCTGACTGCCTGGAGTTAGGTGAAATCCCCAAGGGACTGTATCTATTTCTGGGGGTCGGGGGAGAGTGGGAATCTTAGGGAGGAGAGAATCAGACTGAGGTTACATTCAGGTAGCAAGGGCAAGGACCACTGCTAGAGGGACATGGGCATACGGGCATATTTTATTATTAATCATGCCTTCTTTCACCCTCCAAGCATCCCAGTTTGATTGTTCCCCATGAACACTCTACAGCCGCTGACTCTGTAAGTCTCCAGGCTTTGTAGGTGGGGAAATGATGATGTTATGTCTGAGTGCAATGAACTCGGCATCTAGAATTCTGCTGAGTGTTCCAGTGAAATTCTCATAGGGAACTGCTTTCTTTAAAACTCAGCTTTGAAGAAGGGGAGTGGGGCAGCAGAGGACACTCCCATGCTATTGCTGGGCCCCAGGGGTATTAACTCAGGGCTCAGTAGGCTTGGTGTCTGAAGAGTAAGACAAAGGGCAGCCAACACCTTCTCCACATACACACATGTAGGCACACCCACACCCCAACACATCTGCCTTCAAAGAGCTCCAGGGGCAGTAGAATTATTCATCAAACCAGAATAATATCTTTATTATACTCAACCTATTCCTCTTATTCAAACAAGATTTGTGGCTGCATTTATTTAAAGTATTAAGTATATTCAAGATAGTCAAAAGGAAACACCCAAAATCTTATGAAAGATAAGGGAAATAAACTGAGATAAATGTACTTATAGTGCCTGTCAGCTAAAATAAGAAGGGAGAAACAATGTGTTCCAGAATCCTCACTGAGAAGCAGAGAATTTTCCTGATACCACATTCTGAAAGGGATTTGTTGTGTGGACTATGGCCTAGTAGACATTGTCAACAAAAGATTTTCTGGAAGATATAGCAGCAGCTTTCTCCATGCTTCCTTTTCTGAGTGACTCCAGTATCGGCCAAAGACAAAGTATTGAAATCAAAGGAATGGTGGTCTTTCCATGAGTACAACATAGCTCAACTGGGGTGGGGTGATTACAGACAGAACCCTATCATACCTAGGAATGGGCAGATGGCATGTATCTTCCCAAAGTACCACTTCTCTTAGCCAAACACTGTTTTGCTTATCTAAATATGAATGCCAATGGTTGTGTCACATGGTATGTGGCCAGGACCCAGCCCTTGCAATCTTCAACAGCTACTGGGCTCCCAAAGAAACTGTACACCAAGGCTGCTCTGGGCAAAATCCTTCCATTGATTTCTTCAAGGCTTTGGCCATGGCTCCGTGAGGGCAGTTTGGTGAGTTAGTCTGGACAGTCTGGTGCCTGAAGATTCCTATCGCTAGGCTGGGGGAGGCCCAAGGCCCAGAGACCTTTTTGGCAACAGCCTCTGGGCCCACATGCTTATATGAAACTTTTAGGTCTTACTAGGCAAGATGAGAATGGGTGACCCCAACATAGAGAACACCACAGACAAGAGGAAAGGGTGTCTCTGTGTGACCCAGGGTAGAACTTATCCACCCACTTCCCCAGTGATGAGAAGTCCTGGCTATTCTTGGCACACTGGTTGCATGGAACAAGAGACAGAGAGCCACGGAGGAGGAGGGGGAGAGAGAAAAATAGACATACGGAGAGCAAATTACGTAAGTCTCTCTTCTGCTGTAAGCTCCATATGTCTGTTTTTGGTCTCCAGTGCCCAGGATTGTGCCTGGCACTTAACAGATGCTCAATAAATACTTTTTGGGATAAGATAAAAACCGGAGGGGACTGGAGTCCAGGTATCATGAAGCTGGGAGAAAAGAAATGGCTTGGATCAATAAGACCAGGAGGAGAAGTGGGTGGCTGAAGTTCCTAGGGCTTGGAGGGAAGGCCTCTCTCACAGGCCCATGGGAATGAGGGGTTTAGGGAGGGGAGGACTCAAGAGAAGGCCTGATGACACATTTTCTCTTACCAGTGGTCAGACTGGTCCCAGACCACAGACTACCAGATTCTTTGTCAAGGACACAAAAGGTAGGTCAGAGTTCTCCAGTCCCCAGCACCAACTGTTCCAGGAGAGATGAGTCTCTTTGCCCCAACAACTGTGTGCCCACAGTCCTGCACGGTTGGCACTGCGCCGGCCCTGGGTGGGTGATGAGGTTCCCCTTCAAGAAGATGGCTGTGCCATGGCTGTGGGAGACCAATTACTAGCTCCAACAGTTCTAACTTGGGCAGCAGCTGGCTTAGTCTCCTAAGCCAAGTCCACTTGAGGAGGTGGGAGGGAGCTTGCCCGAGCCCAGGAATAATGCTGAGCTCCAGGAAAAGAGGTAAACCGCTCCCCACCTATACCATCACCCAAATACATATCATCTCCCTAATGGGAGCTGGAAGGAATGGACATAGTTATGGACCTATGCTTCTAATGAGGTTATCAGAATCCAAGCTTTTTAGGAACTATTTATCAACCCACATTAGTCATAAAATTGGAGCTAGAAAAAAACTTAAGAGACCATTTGGTCTAGTCAAGTCTGGAATTGAGCTGTCTGAGTTTGAATTCTATATGATTTACTACATACTCCTTGCCTATTATCCCAATAAAAGGTAAATTCCATGAGGTCAAGGATGTTTTGTTTTATTGTCATCATAGCACTGTAAATTCCTAGAACAGTGCATGTCATACACTAGATGCTCAATAAATATTTGTTGAGTTAAACAAATAAATGAATCTCTATGCAAGGAAATGTTATAAAATGTTATAAAACTATTATAACATTTCTGAAGAACATGAAAAAATTCATAATATGTTGAGATCATACAAATTGTATATGTTATCCCAATTTTGCTTTTGATGAATGATATTTTAAATAAATGCTATTGTGTGTTTAGAAGAAAAGCCTGGAAAAATACAGATAAAATTGTTAACAGTGATTAACAATGTGTGATTAAGATGCATTTCCACTCTCTACATTTTCTACATTTAAGTAGTTATTTGGATTTCTAACAAAAAGCATGCATAATATTTTTGATAATTAAAAACATATATATGCTTAGAAAAAGCCAGAAAGAATACAGCAATATAACTTTGGCTATTTTGGGGAGTTGGGTACTTCAGTAGTGGCTTTAAAAAACTTTTATTTTGCTCAGAGATTTGGGAAGGGCTCAGCTGGTGGTTCATCTCTGAAGTATATGACATCAGCTGGGATGGCTGAGGCTAAAGGTTCAACTTCCAAAATGGCTTCTTCACTTACATGTCTGATGCCTTGGTACTCCTTGGCCTCGTTCTCTCTATATATTGTACCTCACCCTCTAGGATTTCTTCATGTGGCTTGTAAATCACAGTATGGCGGTCTCAGGATAGTTGCACTGCTTACATGGTGACTGGCTTCCAAGAGGCAAGAAGTGTGGGCTGCTAGCCACAAAAGGGTTTTGTGTAGAATTAGCACAGTGTCACTATATTCTATTGGTCAAAGTAGTCACAGAATCCACTTGGATTCAAGGGGTAGAGAAACAGATCCCACTGCTTGATGGGAGAGTGTCGAGGTCACAGTGAAGGAAAGCATGTGAGGTGGGAGATGCTGCTGCAGCCAGGTTTGGAAATTGCACCGCCATAATGAGATACAGGTCGTTTTTTTTGTCGTTTTTTATTGTACCTTTCTGCATGTATTATTTCTATAATCAGAAAAAAAAGTTATTAAAAGAAATCTGACGCACAATAGTGCAGGCAACCATCAGTGTAAGATGAGGTTAGCCAAGCCCTTCTGTGCCCCCTCGGCTCATTTACTTCCAATGCTAGGCCCCATTTTTAGGTGATTAATCAGGAAGAGGGCAGGAAAGGACCTGTCACACTGCTAGGCCATTCTCCAAATGCTGGGCATTCTTATTTTCTGGCTTTCCTGAAGCCATTCCATGTAAAGGTTTCTTCTCAGTGTCACTTTATTGTCTCTTTGAAGAGATCAAATTCCTTTTTGCCATGACCACAATGAAAGTCCATAACACTGATTTTTATTAACAAATATTCATTGAGCATCATGCATAAGAAGGCATTATTCAAGAATCAGCTGAGTAGCATGATACTTATTAAGCACCTACTATATGTAAAACATAATCCTTAAGCCAGGAATTATAAAGCATATAAAAATTAGATGATTTATTGCTTTGAAGTTTATATTCATAGGCAGAAATGTAAGAAAATAATTCACTATAATATGCAAATCAAAAGGAAATAAAGCCTAAAGATGTGTAAGCAAAGAGCGTAGGAACCCAGAGGAGTTTGAAGAGAAAGGTTTTGTGGAAAAGATAGTATTTGAACTGAGTTTAAAAAGAAAAACATGGCTCTGTTTGACAAAAGACCAAGGGATTCCAGCTTGAGAAAACAGTAAAGATTTAAAGGTGTGAAAATATTGGCTTGTTTTTAGGAATACTGAGTAGAAAAGGGCTGGAGCCGGATAATAGACACCCTTATTGCCAAGCTAAGAAATATGGGCCACTCCATAGGTAACTGTCCCCTGAAGATTTTTGGAAGGTGAATTATTTGACCAACTTACATTTTGGTCTGCATATTGGTAATAGTATATACAGTGGTTTGGAGGACACCAAGGCAGGAAGATCAGTTACAAGGCTGCAAACTACAGCAGCAACAACGAAGGGAGTTGGGCCTTAATGAGGGCAGAGAGAGAGAAGAGGGTGGTGGGAGTGATGCATGGGACCTGGAAGCAACTGAATTTATTAGGAAGGAGCAAGAAAGGCTTCTAGCCTGAAGGACTAAGGAGTCCTGTGGTAAGGCAAGGAGCACTGTCTGATTTCTGAAAGGCTGTTTGAGGTGTCTGTGAGATGCCCAGTGGAGGCACTCAGCTGGCAGCTGGAGACGGATACTAAGAAAAGGCCAAGGCCATAGTAGAGGGGATGTCACTGTACCTGTGGGATTGTGGGAATCCACAAGAGGAGAGAAAAGGGAGTGGGCAGAAGGCAGCAAATGCCTCTTTTTAAGGAGACAAAGCACATTGACAGAGGTGGGAGGAGACCCAAGAGATATGAGAATAGAACTGAAGGGAAAGGAAGTTAAGGTCACTCGGACAGTAAACCCAGGGTATCAACAAGTGGTTGTTTACAGCGGTGCTGTCCAACAGATCTTCCTATGATGATGCCAATGGTCTTGATCTGTGCTGTTCAGTACAATAGCCACATGAGGCTACTATAGCACTTGAAATGTGACAGCTGAGGAACTAAATTTTTAACTTTAGAGCCAAGTCCCTGTTTTTTCAAGACAGTAGTTTACAAATAAGGCAGGGTTTAAGACATGATTTCTGCTATGGTCAGCAGAACCAGTACCAAATAGTTGGAAAGCTTTCTTGGCTGCTTTCAACACAATATACTGAGAAACTCTAAAATGAAACCCTTTTGAATGGGTACTTAATTCTCAATGAGTTAATCTGAATGAATTGGCTGAAAGGGCAATTATATTGTTTGAATTGCTGAGAACCCTCAGAACTGTTCATCTGAAATAAATTTCACCGCAACTGCCCATCTGACCACAACCATTCACCCTTCCCACACTCCGCCCTCTCATTGGCAGCATGGGAGCTTTATTTGGTGACCACGCTCAAGAACATGGGCTTTAGGGATGAGGGCTCACCACATCCAGGCACATTGGGCCCCATGTCCCTTGCAACCAAGCAGCTCTGCTATTGGCCTTTCTCAGATGTAACTCAGATGTAGCTAGATATTCAGATCCAGGCTTCAGCATTCCAAAGTCATCCAAAGACATCTTGCTCCCTTCCCAGAGAACTATTTATACACCATGAGTTTTACAAAATCCAAAATAATTTTATTCACTTTTTCAGATTTTTTGCTTCCACAAGGTGTTCAGCAAACATGCTAAGGCGACAGAATGTCTAGTTGGTCACGACATGCAACGCTGACCATTCAACCGATGACAGCAGCGACCACGCCCACCTGAGCTACTGGCCCCACAGCACAAAGGGGTTTGTGGGAACACACTGAACCACACAGCAATCAGCAACCTGAGGTAGGTCTCTTTACAGTACAAAAAACTTCCACACCAGTGTGAGACACTGATTAGCAAGAGCTGCTTAAAGTCGCAGACTTTGGAGAGAGAAAGAGACTGTGCGACAACTGCAGTGGGAAGGGAAAACAGACCCACAAAATCCTGAACCCTGTCACTGAACTGTGGAGGTGTGGGACCAGGCAAATGAAAAAGTACCACCGAAAAAAAAGCAGCAGTTGGCTCCAGGGTTTGGAACCAACAGGTCTAGGAGCTGAAGAGCTCTGTGCAGTGGCCAGCATAGGAACCTGAGGCAGTGGAACACTCTGCAGACAGACTTGATTCTTGTTTAGAAACAACGGCAAAAAAGAGGAAGGCAGGAAACAAACTCCCTCTCACCGAGGAATGTTTTTGTGATTCTCATCCTGATGGAGGGAGTGGAAAAGGGTCTGGGGCTTTGCCCCACTGCTCTCCTCACAGAAAAAGGGGAAGTGACACCAGAACAGAAAGCAGGAGCCCTGAGAATTCACGGCGCTCTGCGTGGCCTCCAGCGGCCCCCTCCTGTACTCCACCCCGCTCTAGCATGGTTGTGGAGAGGTGGCAGAGGGTGCTGCTGGAGGGCCCACTATTGCCACACATCTTCCTTTTGGACACTCAGAAAACCTGGCACCGTGAAACAACGAGCTAGCAAAGAACAATATGCTACCCTTCCTATAGTCTAATAGCAAAACCAGATCTCTAGTACAGCAAACTGTACAAAAATGATAGAAAGGAATTTGCACTGTTATTAGCACAGTGCTTATTTTAATATAAAATAAACAGCTTACATTTTCATTGTAAATATAGGCTATGTACAGAATTTTATATATATATGTATATGTATATATATGTGTGTGTGTGTGTGTGTGTATATATATATATATACACATATATATATATATATATATATATATATATATATATATATATATATATATATATATATAGTTACACGTATAAAGCTTCATTATAGGCCTCTGATACATTTATAATAACGGTTCCCTGAACCTTTTAGAGTGCAATTAAGAACAAAAACTAAATTTTGTTTACACGAATATGGAATAAATACAATAATCAAAATATCACTCTCCCTAAAAGTGAAACACACAAGCCAATCCTGAACTGCTGTGCGAAAGATAAAATCGGGAAAGGCAAGGTTTCGGCGGGCAGGAAGAGCGGCCCACCCCAGGCAGGGAACGGCAACGCTCCAAAGGGCAGAGACTCCGCAGCGGGAAGAATTAGCCCTTGACAGCGATCTTGTTCTCTTTAGCAGCAAACATGGCATAGAACCGGGAGCTGTCATTGGACAAAAGGACTGATGGGGTGTCGAACTCCACCACCTGCAAAGAAAGGAGACAGCATCAGAATGTGACTTGGAGACACTTGAAGTGATTTAGGATTCACTGCTCTGGAAGAGGGACAAGCCCAAAAAGCCCTCCAAAGAGGACAATTTGATGAGCTCTGAGACACCTAAATGAGTTCTCTCTCTCTTTTTTTTAAACCAGGGAAGGTTGGAGAGAAAGATCTCCAGATTGACTTCATATAATTCTTTCAGCCTTGGGTATGAAGGATCAATCAACAAGATAGTATAAGCTGCAGGGGGAAAAAATGCAGCTCAAACTGAAAGCACAGCAGGCAAGTGTCATCTTGTGCAAGCTGATCTAAACCTATAGATGGAAAAGAATACCTAATTGGCAGAAAAATAAAAGAAGTAAGGAATGGATGGACTCAGTCTATTATTCATTCCTACGATGACTTCCATGCAGTCACTGAAAACTATGTTGCAGTAGGAAAGTGAATGATACACTGGCAGAACCTGCCTCCCATGATGGCCACTAATGCCACATATATTCCTAGCCTATGTTGCAGTAGCAAAGTGAATGATACACTGGCAGAACCTGCCTCCCATGATGGCCACTAATGCCATATATATTCCTAGCCTCTCTTGATATAGGGCAAAGGCATGGGACATCACCTTAGTCAAGGAAGTGTAAGGGGAAATCTCTTGGGGTACTTCTAGGAAAGGTGGTCCTGCCCAATAGAGACAGGCATATGGACAAAGTGTCCCTCCTTAGGACTGGCTGTGTAAGGGTATGACATCAGGTGCTGAGCAGATATCCTGCATCATGAGATGAAAGGTAGACACTGGTTTTCTTGAGGGATAGGCAGGTTGTGAGCAGGTAGATATGGGAGAGGGAACAAGAGGAAAGGGTGTTTTAGGTAGGTGGAACTGTATGAGCAGACACACAAGTGAAAAAGCTTAGAGGATGCAAAATTGTTTATAGCTAACAGCACCTTCAAGGAAAGAGAAGGAAATGAAGAAGGATGGGCTGGGCCAGATTGTGGAAAAGCTTGGAACAGAAGGATATAAAGTTTGGCACCACTATATGATTGTGAAAAGCAAACACCACATGGTATCTAGTCTTAATATGCATCAGGCAATTCTTGTGTATGTGAACACATTTATAAGTACATATGGTTCTGACCTAAGTCAAAGTGTTACTTTTTATAAGCAACAAAAGAACAGACAGTAAAGCAAACTGAGAACATGTGAGTGCCTCTCAGTCCCCTGATTGGGTGGGCTGTATCCCCACCAATACCAACCAGACTAGAGCTGCTATGGCTGCTTATCTGAATGCTCAGAACCATGCTAAGATGCCGATAAGCCCAGTCCTTCCAGGGGCCAGTTTTCCTCTCAGACAAGGCCATATGCCAAGCCCAGGTCTCTCAGGGGCTCGGTACCTGTCCCTGGGCCAGCACCATAATCCTATCAGAGCCTAAGACCGTATGTAGGCGATGGGCAATAGTCAGCATAGTGCAGTCAGCAAATGCTTCCCGGACGGTCTCCTGGATCAGTAAGTCTGTCTCCGTGTCCATGGCAGCTGTGGCTTCATCTAGAATCAGAATCTGCCAGGGAAGAGAGGAAAAGAGGGATCCAACCAATTCCTTAAGCATTTTGGTTAACTTACACTTTCCTAAAATATATTTTAGTATTTGAATGTTACACCATATATTGTATTTTCTAAGTAGGTACACGTAAAAATTCTGTTTTTCTTAGAATTGATATGACTTCAAAACCATGTATGTTCACCTTGATTTCCATAAATAAAAGGATTTGCACATAATAATCATCTAACAAAATACTCACCCTACTTGCTCTGACTCTGAACATATACAGTAATTTCACTGACCACAAACAAATATCACCCTTGGAAAGTGAAGGCTCAGGGAAGTTAAAGATAAAAACAACAACAACAACAACAACAAAACACCCATATATCCAAATTACATCAAGGTTAATTCAGAAACATCTCTGAGCAGTCTCTTAAAAAGTGCCACTGGGCCCAGGGCCAGGAATGCCTTCGGACCTTGTGCCACAAGATGTCTGCTCTTCCACCCTCCTGTTCTTTTCTGCTGCTCCCCTTCCCAGCACCCTCCAACCTGCCTCACCTTACAGTGACGGAGCAAGGCTCTTGCTATGCATAAGAGCTGCCGTTCCCCCACTGAGAAGTTTTCCCCATTCTCCAGCACTTCAGATTCAAGTTTCAGAGGTAGCTGAGCAATCTAGGGAGTAAGAACGTAGAAATTAGAAGGGTAAAAAAAGTAAATTTTGAAAAAAAAAATCAACCCTAAATTTTGTCAAAAATCCAGTGGCAGAGGTCAATTATTCAGAAACAGATAAAGGAATTAGTAGCCAAGAACCTGGCTCATCTGGAAAAAAGATACAGATGTGATGATCATGTGTACCAGGACCCACATTTTCTAGGACAGTCCCTATTTCAAATATACTATTCTGTTAGCCTCATACCATCAAAATGTCCCAGAAATTCCAATATTTTCATGTCCCCAAATCTTGGCAGATAGTGGCCCTAATTTTGTGGCCACTGAAAATATGGTCATGCAATAGGAGATGGAATAAACAAAACTGCTGCCTTTCTGAAGTCTACGGCTTGACAGGCCCATGGCTGTCAAACTTTTCTTTTTGTAAGCTATAGAACTTATTCTTCAAATAAAATTATTTGAGGAAGTCCAATCTAAAAAAGATGAAAGCAGAGCTGAGCTAGGTGATCTAAAAAGAGAGAAAAGCAGAGGATCCTGAGCTTGACTTAATGCAGGGACATGAGAGACCCTCCTCCGGGCGTGGGGTATTGATCTGTAGACTGTGGTCCCTGGGAGACGCCTGCTGAGCTACCCTAAGAGGTCTCTGAACCCATATTCATACTGATGCTTTCTGAAGATTCCAATAAATGATATGCCTTTTGTATACATATAGATGCTTCAAAAGCATGTTATACTGTTATGAGTAATAAAATAGAAATTAACTTAAAAGCATTAGTGAATTCTGAGTGGTTGTCATTTATATCTTCTCAATCAATGGATAGTAAAAAGGGCAATACGATCATGTGTGGGGGTGGGGGTAGGGAAGAGGTACTAGTCAGGAAATACCAACTTGTATGTCCCTTCTGAAATTCCTGGGAAGCCGTGTTCTAAAGTGCTCCCCCATAGACATCCTGGAGGTACTGGGTCAGCCTGGGCTGGATGGAGGCAGCCAAGCAGGCTGGGGACTGACTACAGCACCACTATGTTTCCACCCCTGAAATTCCAGCAAAGCTCACTCTCAGTTCTTTACTTACACATTCTTTCATGTGTGTCCTTTCTAGGGCATCCCAAATCTGGTCTTCGGTGTACTGGTTGAAGGGATCCAAATTTGATCTAGAGAGAAACATCACAGGAATTTCTCAGTGATCCAATATGTAAGCAACCATACTGCGAAGGCTGTTTGGGGTAAAGGTTTAAACACGCATGGGCTTAAATCCCTTAATGTCACAGATGGCTCATTCCCTAACCAGCCAGAGCTGGAAGCTGAGGTGGGAGCGTTGATGCCTACCCATGGCAGGCCTATCTCTAAGAACAGACTTCTTTTTCTTCTTTATAAAACTTACTTTTAACTTTATAACACAGTTATATAAAAAAAAAAATTAAAAAAAAGTTATATAAAAAAAATTGCAAAATACAAAACAAAAACCAATATATGTGTTTTAATCATCTCTAATCAGACTCCTAGAAACGAACACTGTTAGCACTTTGGCATATTTTCTTCTACATTTTTTTCCATGCATACACGTTAAGATACATTTCTCCAAGTGTACAAACTTAGGAAAGTGCCCTCTTTCTTCCTGATACACCGGGGCTAGAAGAGGGACCCAATGATAGCTATTTGACCAGAAAAAGAAGCTGATCCTGCAGAAAGGCAAAGGGAAATTAGAGAGAGTAAAGGGCAAAGCAAGAAAAAGGATTTCACTAGTTCAGAAAACCAGCCTGGAGACTATTCTTGCTACTGTCCCCACAGTATCTGCTGCATGGAAATCAAGGACACTAAAAGAATAGGACTAGACATTTTTGGGAATGTTAAAGACAGGAGAAAAAGCTCTTCGTCATGGAGGATGAGGGAGGAGAGGTTGTAGAGGAATTGGGTGGAAGTTGGGATGTTATATTAATTTAGGGTATCTTGTCTCAATCTAAACATGATGTTTGTAAGTCTGATCATCTATAAAGTACTAGGTAAAATTTGCTTTGCTCATAAATTATGCTGGGCATATGGGAAAATCTTTGGGAGAACCTTAGCTCTGTGCCTCATTTGTCCCTATGTCTGGGGTTACTAATTACAGCCATGCAAATACAGGCAGGTTGTCATCACAAAGGAGCTCTACCCGAGCAGAGAAGGCTGACACACACCTTGCCCATGCCCTCTGGGCCATCTCTGGGAGACTACTGACCCTGCTCTCTTATGCCTCTTGCTCGTGGCACATGTGCTTCCCTTCTGCCTGGAACGTGCACAACCTCTCCCGCCCTTGTACTTGAGAGACACTGGAAAAGCAAGGGCTCTGGAGCCAGGCTGCCTGATGCCTCTACAGTGTCTATCAATTACAACTGTGTGAGCTTGGCCAGGTTAGCCTAACTACTCTACGCTTCAGCTCATGTGTAAGACGGATAGAAGAGTAGCTCAGCAAAAGGCTGTTATGAGGACTACTATTCACGTGTATAGAGCACCTGTAGGAGCACCTCCTGCAGGGCTAGCACTGTGTGCGAGAGCTAATATGGTTATCATCATCACTGCCATTACTCCTTGGCTTTGATTCCTTCTTGTCCCTCGGGTCTCATCTTAGATGCTGTCTGTAGGAACTGTCTCCTCACCCATTAAACCTGGATGAGGCATCCCTATGCTCAACCTTATTATGGTACTAGTCACTTTGTTCATTCATCTGTTGGATCGGGATCTTTGGGTCTTACTCACTGTTGTATCCCATGTGTACCATCCAGTATTGTTTGTATGAATAAAAGAACTTATTCCTCCCATCCTTGTTTGACTTCCTGATAAGAGCTATTAATAGGTTATAACTTAGGCAAAAAGCTGTGCAGTGGAAGGAGAGTGTGCACACACACTGGATCCAAGCAGACTGAACTCAATCCCTGCTCTGCTTCGTACCATCTGCATGACTTTGGACAAATTACTCATCAGTCTCCTCATCTATAAAATGGGGAGACAGTGATATGTCTTCTCAAGTTGCTGTAACCATTACACTGTATACATCCAGTGCCTGGAACATGGTGGACACTCACTAACAGGCAGCTTTAAACTGACAAAGTACATATGGACATGTTAGTGTCTAGTTCCAATGCTTGGTGGTTTTCTGACTCACATATTCAATGCATTTTCCAGGTGGACACAATAATCTCAGGATCCTGAATATCAGGATCAGAAGTCATTCTGATAAAGTCCTATCCGTGAAAAGTCTAGATGGAGAAGACTGATCTCTATAGGCATGCCATCTAGGAAAAGCCCTCTCAGTTAAAGAAGATGGTCCAATTTGTTGATAATTAAAAACTGTGAAATTGTCTTTTTTTTTTTTTAACAATTCCCTCAGAATTCTTTTTAAGAGTTTTTTGGGAGTCCTTACCAGTTCCACAAGAACCAAGACTGTTAACGAAAGAAACAAAGAAAAGGGGGCTCCCTAAAGCAATAGAAAAATTCAGAGACAACTGAAAGACCTTGAGATTCAAAGAGCCTGCTTCAAATTTGGGGTGAATTCCATTTCATTTAGAGTGCTAGATGCTTCTGTCTGAAGGTATTTGGGCCCAGAACGAACAAAGACAGAACAAGTCACTTGTGGACTCAGTTGTTGTGCTTGTGAGTTGGGAGCTAGATACTCCTCAGAAGCAAAAAAAGAAAAATCAGTAGGCAGATCGAAAAGGAGAGAGGGCATCTGAATAGGAAGAAATGAGAACACTACTTTTTGCTAATGAATGGGCACGAGGCAGAGATGCTTCAGGTGACAAAAAGATGCTCGCCTCCCAAAAGGTGACTGAGACTCGAGAAAAAGACTGGAGTGACAGCTGCAGTCAACTAGTCTAAGAGGCAGATTAACCACCAGCCAAGCTAGGCCGCAGACAGACTACAAGGATGATTAGGGCAGAGGGAAGAGACAGGCTTCCTGAGACCAGGGAGCGCAAGGCCCTCCGGGAAAAGAAAAGGAAAATAAACACATCCAGGGCCATGAAAGAGTGAAGGTCAGCAAAAGTGTTTAGGGCTGGATGAGAAGGGTCCTCTCTTCTTGGAGCCAACTGTCATGGCAAAAGGGAGAGGAAATGGACTGGCTACCAAGACAGGCCCTGCAGCTCAAACCCAGACAACCTGAGGAGGGAGCGCTGGATGCAGCTAATGGAATGGATTGAGATTCAGGCTATTCTAGGGTGGGGTGTGCTCCCAAGTGGTCTAGTCTATGATTTAGATTGTATTTATATGCAGAACAATTTAGACATTTTATCTTGTGACTGTCTCTGAGTTTTATTTGATTTTGGTTTTACCTTGCTTTCCCTCTAAGAGTTCCTTTATGTTTTAAACTGCAGGTTGATATCTCAAGGAGAAGATGTACCTGCCCTCAATGCTGGTTAATGGTGATGGAGATACAGTCTCCAAATTCAGAGTCTCTAGGAGGAAGCTGAGAAAACAACTGATCTATCCTGCCCTTGATTTGGGAAATTCATTATATAGGCTTTCTAATTTTATAAGAAAAGCAAAAGAACTCTAAAAGCTGAATGTTCTTTGGGATCTATGGAGATCTGAGAGGATAAAGGAGGATAGAAGGTCTGAGATTTTACTTGTCTTCAGTGTCTACCACTGAATTAAAAAGTAAAAATTACAGCTGGTAGAAAATGAAACTTATATGATTTCCTCAGTTTGTTTGGCTGACTGCCCAAATGGCACTCTGAGATCAATAACCAAAAACTCGTGGCATTAGCATACCAACTACAGAGCTTATTCATCAAGTGGCAATATGCCTCTGGAGCTGATAACAAATGGCCCCAACTATAACTCCAGCTGCACGTGTCAGAAGGTTAATTCTCTACCATTCCCTCTGGAAGCCCCTGATTCCCAGACCCACATGAGGTACTGTAACATTTTCTTGGCAGCCATATTGAAGGTAAGTCCTAAATCTCTTCTAAATGATGAGTAGAAATGTAAGAAAAATATGGTTCTTTTGTCCTGAGCCAAAAATTATAAGGCCAGTTTTATTCTCAAAAGTGTTCCTTGGCAATTAAAAATAGAGAGGTCTGTAGGAAAGAGTAATAGATTTGGCAACAACTCTGAATTTCTTAATTTTAGACCTGAATCTTCGATAAGTTCTAATTCTCGTCTGTTGCTGCTTATTTGACCTTCTTATCTCAGTACCCAAAGGGAATGACTTATTATCAACAGACCCAGCTGATGCTGTCCAAATTCATTAGTGTTTTAGAGAGATGCCAAAATAAAAACACCTGAGAGTGTTACCCTACATGAATGTAGGTGAGAATTCAGTTTATCTAACAAAGCTCCCTGAATCAGTGAGTTCAAATGCCATTTCCAAAGAAAAGGGGTGGGGCTGGGATGGGGAGGTACCTAGTTTTAAATACAAGTGTGAACACTGCCCATGGTTATTTGAAATTAAATTGGTACCAATTTTTTTTTTGCGGGGGGAACTGCTAAGAATTAGAGGAAACAGTAATATTGCTTTTAGAGTCATTTTAAAAAAAGAAGTCCTATCTAGGTCAAGTATATAGTTAAAGCTGTTTTTATTTTGAAAAAGTAATAACCTGAATAGGAATGAACACAAATTATGGAAACCCATTGTTTTTAGGAGATAAAGTTTAAGGCTAAAGGTAGGATAAAGTGTAAGAAACGATAACGAGATCAAATACATTTCCTTCTTAGTTACTATTTTAACAGGTCAAGAAGAGGAATTTTATCTTTGTCATGCTAACAGATTTCAGAGAGAGGTGTCATTCCAGAGTAAGTATTGAAGGTGAGAGAAGATAATGGAAAATGGAAAAACATGAGTAGTAATAATGGCTGAAAACCATCTTTAGAACGGCAACTCTTAGTGTACCTAGGAGGGATGACAGTGTGAACTGGGGGGAAGCTGGAGGCTGATGATGATGAGGTTGATGATGACTGCTACCACTTACTGAATGCTCACCATCTGCCAGACTCTGTGTTTGTATAATTTGTATAAATTTATCCAATCTTCACAACAATGGGTCTTAATAATATCTAAATTTTGTGGATGAGGGAACAAGTTTAGGAGGGGTCAAGCAAAGATCTGGGCCCAAACCTCTGACCTCCTCATCACCATGCTGCAGGACTTGCGGGTCCCATTTCATTAATGAGGTGCCTTGTACAATGGCACTGCCCCTTACCTCTGCAATGGGAAGCATGCAATATAGTGGTAAAAGCACTAGACTAGAGGTCACTAGATCTCTCAGTCTCAGCTGAAGGCTCTAACATCCCACCTTGCCTAGAAGTGAAGCACGAAGCACATGGACACTCAGGTCCTCACCTGACAGTGCCACTGAACAGCACTGGCTCTTGAGGAATGATGGAGAGTTTGCTTCGGAGGTCAGCAAGGCCAATATCACTAATTCTCACTCCGTCAATCTTGATGCAGCCTCCAGATAACTCCACTAGGCGGAAGAGGGCCATCCCCAAAGAAGACTTCCCTGATGAGTCAAAAAACATGCAGAAAAGTAGCTCATTAGCAAATTCTGTGAAGACTAAACTGGTTTATTCTCAGAGCAAAATCATCTATTTTTCCATTTTTGGCCAATCATTATTTCAACAGATTAACTCAGATAATGTATAAAATGAAAGCCAAAAAAAAAAAAGAATTTTCCTGAGCTACCAAGGATATATATTTAAATAACACAGCTTCATCCTGAGAAGGAATGGGAATGACTGTTATACTCTCATTAGAAAAATGGAAAAAATGCCTCCTTTCATGTTAGGAATGGGTACACAGTGTTTAATGCTTCTCAGGCAAAGTGAGGAGAACAGAGGTCTTACAGTAAAGAGCTAGGGGCAAACTAGAAGACAAGATGTCTTTTCTCTCTTCTGTCCCCTTAATGTAGCTGGGAGAGAAACAAGACAAAGCTTTCCATTGTCGCAGCAACAGCTGGGGAATAAAAGAGGTTCTGGGGTAAATGCATAAAGGAAGCAGTTTTTGGCTTGAGTAAATGATTGTCTGTAGACAACCCTACTATGACAGGGAACTGTCGTAGGAAAACAGGTTTGGGGGATAACAGGATGAGTCCAGCATCATGGTGATAAGCAAAATAAGCTTATCTTAATTGAATTGTCACTAAGAGTTATATGAGTAATTCAAGAAGATAACATCAATATCCCATAATCTCACTGTTATTTTTGACACATTTCCTTTTAGTCTTTTTCCCAGAGTTGAGATCATACCAGAGATACAATGTTATAATTGTTTTTTTCACTTAAGCATTCAAACAAGCATTCAATCATATTATTGACTTTTGAAGATAAAATTTTGGTGGCTGCAATGTATTCCACCATGTGCATGTACTCTTTTGTATCCAGTCCTCTAACGTTGGACACGTAGTTTACTTAAAACTTACTGTTTTAAATAATGTCATGGCATATATCAGTGCTCCTACCTCGGATGATTCCCCTGGGATAGATTCTCAGAACTGAAACTACTATGCCAAAAAAATAAATAAATAAATAAGCATTTAAAAAGTTCTCCCTAGTGTACCCCCTACTGGAAAAAAAAAAAAAAAAAAAAAGTCTGACATAGTCTCATCTGTCTACCTTTCTGCAACTCAGATCCATGGTTCAGATTTAGAATTACAGGATTTTAGCTGTTCAACCACATTTCCTTGGCCAGATTCTGGATGCCTACCTCCCTCCTGCCTCCATGTTCTGAAAGACCCCTCATGAGAGCCTCATGACTTTGTCTATTCAGTGGCATTGAGGGTACAAATATCTTGCCTTGCCACAGGGTCTGCAGCCACATCCCACTGTCGGGATCCATCCCCTGGGTCAACTCCTGTCAAAGAATCTAATGGGAACCTAGAGAAATGCCCACCTTTCTAAGGCAGGATTCCTCACATCCATCCATCAGAAACGAGTTGGGAAACCCAAGTCCACGTAGCATGGCAGTTCTTAATGAGGCCTCTCCTAGAAGTGACTGGCTTTATTCATGACTGGGTGATCTGGTTAGTGTTCCCTTACCCAGATATAAGGAAGGGAGGACTCTCCCTCAGTATTGAAGCCATGGTTTAAGATCCAAGCTAAGAAAGGGATGGTGCTCAAATAAATAGGTTAAGTTGTTTCACCTTAACCAAAGATGCCAGGTTTGGAACATCTGGACTGGAAGACTGTACAGTTCTCTGAATCTAGACTACTTTTGCACTGATAGATCATGCTGGTAAAAAAGGCAATGAAGTCCTCACAACCACAGCACAGGCAGGGTCTCAGAGCCTCGAAAGAAGCTTATTAGGATTAGAGATTAGACTTTGTAGGTCAGGCTATTTATAATTATTTGTATACTTCTCCTCTGTCACTACTTATGGTTTTAATAAGTCTTGGTGAAAATTTCAGTCTTTTTCCCGTGTGAAAGGGAAATCACAGGAAGAGACATTAGAGCTTTCAGGAGAGCAGGGTACCCTTGGGAGCTAGTGTAGCAGAGGGAATTTGAGGGAGAAAGCATAGTAAGAGCCTTGGGGACAGCCACCCTCCTTGGCTAAGCATTCTTTTGCCAGTGAAAAAACCTAGAGGCAGTATCGTGTTTTGACATGAAATAATTCCTTCACACCAGGAGCAGGAAATGACTTTTTTTCTTCCTGGCAGGTTCTTTAAAGTAAATTGGCAGAGAAGATAGAAGGTTTTTTTTTTTGTTTTGTTTTGTTTTGTTTTGTTTTGTTTTTTAATGGCAAGAAAAAAAGCTAAAAGAGTTTTGATAAAAAAGAACATGGAGCCCAGAAAGCTAATGAGAATTGACGCAGGGAGGCTTCTTATACAAGGGTAAACAAGGTAAAAGGTTATAAGATTCAATCTTTGAAACATTATTCAGGAAGGAAAGAGGGAAAGAAATAAATTACTGAAGTCTTGACTCTAGAAACCTAAACGGAATCTATAATACACTTTTAGGAATAAGAGTGAAGTGAAATGTCTAAAATGAAGGCCTGTTCTGTAGTTCTTTGCAACAGACATCAGATGAAGAAAAATAATTTCTGTATGCAAAGAAACATAGGTTTCTTATTTAGAGCTGTGTTAGCCTCTGATAAACATGAGGCTTTACTGGCGATATATCACAGAGATCTTAAATATTTTGACTTCATAGAAATAAGGATGTTCACCACAGTGCCCTTCGTAACAATGAAACATCAACAGCAACCTCAATGCCCTACACCTGGAGCTTATTAAACAAAAATGATGGTGCATACATAAAATAGAATTCTATGTCATGCTGCATAGAAATCCTGTCAGAGAATATTAACTGCTGTGAAAAATATTTGATGGTTTTAAAAGCAGGCCATAAAACAGTATGTGTAAAATAATCTCATTTTTATAAACATATTTGTTAATAGAAAATGCCTGAAAAGACACCCACTAAAATGTTAACAGTAATTATCTCTGGATAATGGAGTTATGGGTGTTTCTCTCCTTATGTTGCATATGTTCTGCATTGAGAATGTGTATACTTTTATGATTAGAAAAAGCACTAAAATGTTATAAAAGCAAGGCTGAGAATAAACCTAGAAAAGCAGTTTCAGTGAGACCTGAGACAAACTAATCACTCATCTACAGGGACCTGGATTGAAGGGATGAGAGTGACATTCAATAAACAGCCAATTGTGGTCCCAAACTCAACTCCAGTAGGTTCGAATGTTTCTCCAGAGAGGCCCTGGTGTATCCTTACCCGATCCCGTCCGTCCCACAATGCCAATCTTCTCCTTAGGTCTGATGGTGAAGGACACCTTCTTCAGGACCAGAGGCAGATTTTCCTGGTACCTCATCTCCGCATTCTCAAAGGTCACCTCTCCTTCCTGAGGCCAGTCGGGGGAGGGAGCCTTGTTCTTAATTCTGGCAGGTGCTTCCAAAGAGAGAGTCTGGGAAGAAATAAGTGGCCAGTTCAGACTGATCACAGATTCTGGGGACTTGTCATAGAGAAGTAAATCCAAGACAATCGTAGCACCACATGAAGCAGCTGCCGCCCTGGCCCCTTGCTGTGAAAGATTCCTTTGGCAGTAAATGTTCATCACCATTAAACTAGACAGAGACAGAGCACAAGGGCCACTAAGTTTACACTTAGCAGTTTACAATGGCTAAGTATAAACTTAGCAGCTTGGGGAGCTCAGTGACTTTCAAACTACCTTCTGTCTCAAGGAATTCTTCCATAAAATGGCTTTGGAGGCCAAGGGTGGGGTTTGAGGCCTTCTAGCTCTCTTCAATCCAGCAGTTTTTACTGGAATTCTTTGAAAATATTCCACTCAAAACAGTATTCCACCATTTTAAAACCACTGTCATAAACCCAAAGGAAGGCAACTAACATTTATTGACCATTTAATCAGATCCCGGCAATCTCATGTGTTCAGTCAATCCAGGAGACACGGATTCTGATCCCAGTTCTGCCACTAACAGCTGCGTGACCTGTATATAACTCTTCTTTACTCTAGCCTTAGTTTCTCATCTGTAGATTGTGGGAACTGGATCAAATAATTCTGGTAATCCATTCCAGCTTTAAAATTTTGTGTTCAATATAATTGCTTATATTTTTGTTATCAATAGTCACACCTCACAATGTTTCAAAATTCTTTGGCGACTAGTCATGGGGCTTATAGCCTTATGGAGCAGTAAGAGCCAAAGACTGTAGTGCTCTGGAAGGAAAAGACTGAAGTCTAAAACTCCAAGCTGGAAGGACTCCGTGTTGGAACAGGAATCCAGGCTGGGGACTGGCAGTGAGGACCCAGTCCTCAGAAATGTGACTGGTTTATGCAGAGTTCTCTCTGTACCATCGCTGACCACCCTGCTAACTTCTCCAGTAGGAGACTCTCACCAACAGTGATATTAAATCAAACACCACACATCTGTATATACACCAATGTGTCATTCACAGATCAGATCATTGGGCAAAAAGGCTAATGTATAAACATAAGAAACAGCTATTAGCAGATATGTTACATCACTATCTGCCATTCTTTCTTAGAATAATCATTTGTAAGTTTAAGAAATATCCTATGACTAATGAGGTTCATTATCAAAAAAAAAAAAAAATCAGCAAAGCATGTCTCTGCTAGAAAATGCAGTTAACATAATGTACTAATTCTCAACTGAAAGGATAATTTTTCAACACTATGCTTGTAAGTCAATTATCTGGAACTTGGAATCTATTCATCCCATGTAAACAATAACATAAATGCTGATAAAGTCTCTGGGCAATTCACAAATTGGTAACTCCTGAGAACTGAGTTAAACGTGAGATTCCTAACTACTCACGACTCTGCTTATCTCTATCTATAAAAAAATTGCTTTCAGAGTTCCAACTAGGACACTAGCCAGACACTGCCCCATGGCAAGACTGCAGGGGTAACAGGAAAAGAACGGAGAGCTCGGTAATCTAAGCAGCAACTAAATTAACTGGTTTTTTAAACTGTAAATGCAGGTATGAATTAGCTATCCAGAAGCTTCTAAAACTTCAGAAGCCTGGGTCCCACCCCAGATCTATGATATTGGAACTTCCAGAGAGGCCTATCTTTGCCTAAAGCTCAATAGGGGGTCTTAACGGCCATTCCTGGTTAAAAACAAGTGAACCAGACTAAGATTTGAAACAATACATGGTTGTAAACAGTGTAAGAAAAATGTTAGTCAGCTTAACAGAACTAATAAGATTCTGAACATTTTGGAAATTAACTGATGCATATAAGTTCTCAATCACACAATTCACAAATACACTTAGAAACTCGTATGGTATTCTCTTCTACTTTACGCATACTAGAGAGACTGCTGGGCCCCTCCTGTGGGATAAGGGAAGGCAAAGAAAACGTGTCCTCTTTGCATATCCATCTGAGGCAGTAAAATGGTAAAATGACCCCATGAAGGGTCAGATGGCAGTAAAAGGCGTACAGCGGTCTGACCTTGATGTAGTGGTGGATCCTCTCCACTGAGGTGAAGCGAGCTTCTGTCTCAGATGCCAGTCTGACGGTAAACTGGAACAGCCCCGTTAACTGATAATGGAAAGCAAAAATCCGAGACAGAGTTCATTATCGATACATGCCAGGTCAACAATAGAAAACCTCCTTCATCTAGGGGACCACAACTCAATCATAAGAACTAACTGGGCACATGCAGCAGCTGGTTTTAGAAACTGAGTCATCCCCTACACAGTTAAGACAATGCCCATTACTACCGAATCATCTTTAATTCTCAGCGAACGCAGGCGCCACAGTGGTACTGCCAGCACTAACTTTCCCATCCATCTTTACATTTCCAGTAACACATATGTGTAGCTGAATAACTCCTGGCTTCATACTTGTACTTGCATGCTGTGGCAGTCACAACAGATGGAGATATATATCAGCTTGGGAGCAACTAGTGAAAATGCTTCCAGGAAAGTCAACTAAGAGACATAAGGCTGGGCAAAAAGCGCTTGTAAGAGCTCCTGTGTACCTCAGACTCGGGGTTGTGAAATGTAGTATGTATAACACATATTCTTGCCTACCCGATAATCAAGTAAGCTACACAACGTGGACAGACATCTTTGGCAATCTGTGAAGATATATGTATCTTCTTGGGTTTTCTTTGGCTACTTATTTATCTTTCCAATATGGAAAAATGCCAAACACATACAAGATGAGAGAGGACAGCACAATAAACTCCCATGTATCAAACATCCATCTTAAAAAATTATCAACTCACAGAAAAGTTTCAACTGTACACCCTACACCTCTGTATTATTTGGAAGCAAATCCCAGATATCCTATCATTTTATCCATAAATATTTCAGCTTATATCTCTGTAAAATATAAACTTTTTAAGAACAAAATACCATCATCCAATACTATCATGACATCTAAAAAATTCATAATAATAATTCCTTAAGATCTTCAGACACCTAGTCAGAGCTCAAGTTCACAGTTGTTCTTTGAGCTATTTAAAGACCTTGAACCATCCCTAGGGACCAGAAGGGTTTACATATGTAACAGTGCTGGGAAAAGCAGGAGCCTGAAAATAAAATGCATGTAAGATGTATACAGAGGATATAGTATTTCTTAGAAGACTAGGAAGAGGCTAGAGATGAAGGGGTGGCGAATACAGAAACCTATAATTAAGAAACTATTTTCAAAATCATGTTTATTTATGAAAAATATAGCACCTATTTCTTAAACACACACAACTTAATCTCTTTATTCCTATATACAACTCCTACCTCTCTCCCATCCTCCAGCCCCAGCCAAGTCCAGATGGTTACTGCCAAAGCAGACTGGGAGAGGCTCTAGGAGTCAGAGGTGAAACCCCAAACACGCATCTCCTAGGCCAACATAGGAAGAACTCAAAGGAGCAAAGGTGACACCCCTATTCTGGAGACTGACCTGGACAGCATAAGAGATGGCAAGCCCTGCGTAGGCCGGTGGGATGTGCCCATGCATGAGGACGATCATCAGCCCAGTGGTGGTGATCAGGGCGATGCTGATCAGGTCCAGCCGCACGGCCAGCCACCGCATCGCACATGTGAACAAGAAGAAAGGGCTTTGATTGGTATCCAGTAGCTCCTGGTACCTGTGAGGAAGACAAAACAACTAATAGGCAAATGAAGTACCACATGACCCTGGTCATGGAAGATGTCAAAGCTCTGGTAAATTACGGACAGAGGGCTAATATTTAAGTACTTCCTGTTTGTTACTAGAAAAATGATAGGGAAACTTAAACAGTGCAGCTCCATCTAAGGCTCCAACTCCAGGCTCCATCTAAGAGGACATGAGGTTTTCTAGTTTCATCCTTTCAAAGAAACAAACTAAAGATGTCAGGAGGAAAGATTTTATTTAACAGCACAGGGAAAGCATAGGAGGAGACCAAATAAAGAGGTTTATTTGGTTAGGTTAAAGAGGTCAGGGGTCATTTTCTCAAAGAAAGAGGTTACAAAGGCAAACTGTAGATATGGCCCAAGGCCGGAAAAAAGAAACTCTCATACTGAATACAGTAAAGTGGAAATTGTACACCCCTGTAGGGCAGAATGGTTCTTATTTCCCAAGGCCGTGGAGCAAAGAACCAGGAGCTAAACCATAGCAAAAAAGATGTAGGCAACTTTTGCCGCTGAAAGAGGGAAACACTACCATCACTCAGGGTCCTAGAGAGTGGATCCGACCCCATCTGAAGGGTCAGGTGCCACACACAACTAGGACTCCAGAGCAGAAAGTCTCGCCCGGCAAATGTGCTTTGCTTTAAAATCACTTTTCCTCCTGACAATAAGATATGTGCTCTTTAAAGAAAATTTAGAAAATGCAATAAAGAGGAGGAAATGCAAAAGTCCAATATAACCTTATTAGTCAAAGCGAGAGTTAATATTCTGCTGCGTTTCCTCCCAGGATTTTTTCAATGCACTGAACATGTACATGTGTACGTATCATTAATTACTTACTTAATGTTTGGAATAGACAATATACACACAGGACAGAATATTTAAAAGGTTTAAAGGTTTTACCATGAAAGTCAGTCTTTCTCCTGCCCATCTTCCAGCTACTCAGTTCCCCTCTCCAGTGGCAACTATTTGTTTCTTATGTATCTTTTCAGAGATATTATAAATGTTATATATACAAACACATACTAAAAAGGGAGAATAGCATACAGGCGCATACCTTCCTCTTTCACTAATACATCTTGGAGGTCATTTCATATCAGTACCTATGAAGCTGTCTCATTCTTTTTAAGGGCCACATAATATTCCACTCTAAGAGTACCACAGCTTGTTTAATCAGTCCTCTATTGAAGGATATTTTGATGATGATCAAGGTACATAAATTCCTCACATAAACAATATTTAACAACTAAATAAAACATCAGCCTAATGTTAATGACTATCTTTTACTGTTCCAAAGACAAGCAAAACGTTATCAAATATGGCCATTCAGGACCGAAAGCTAATAGATTCCAAACTTGTGTTTTTTGTCTTCTCATTTGCTCAGAGGGGAGTTTCACCAAGCAAGTGAATTTTAATCATACCCATTAAATCACTAATACTCTTAGTAATGAACTTTATAATCCTCCATTCTGACTTTGAAAGGCCTCTTGGACTCTGATTAAATTCAGGGATGGCATCCCTTGCTTTGAGCCTGCTAGCCCCACTCAGCACTAACCTATGCAGAAACTCCTGCCCTTTGTTGTAGGCGTGGATGGTGGCAAGGCCCTGGATGCTGGACGTGATGTGAGAGAGGAAAGGTGACTGTGTGATATTGTCCAGACGCTTCAGCTCTCGAATCAGGACCCTGGAGAGAGAACAAGTTATGCGTCAGAGGGAAGACTAGGAATTCTGGCTTCGTCCTAGACCCTCGAAGATGTGAACCCTTCCTCTTTACCTGGACACAATGTGCAGAACTGCAAAGAGAATGACGAGGGGCCCCACTGCCACCAGGAACCATGGGAAAACTCCTGCGATCATTCCAACACAGAAGAACACCAGGATGACGTTTTGGATGAACATCTCAGCCTGGAACGGCAGGCGCACGTCGACTGGGGAAACCGTAAAGGAACAAGCGTTAGGCTGTGAGGATCCGCAAACAGGAAAACTGAAACCAAAAATTTTAAAAAAGCAAAAAGAGGTTCCCCCAAATTCCTGATATATGTGTGTTGCCCTTTAAACAGCGTGATCAAAGAAAAATCTAGAAACCTAGTTGCTCTAAACTTTGCTGTCCCAAGAAAATTTAAGTATTCTTCTTTCCCTGTGCCCTTTTTGGTTCACGATGCTGTTCGACCTCTTTACACATTCCCCGCAATTAGAAAATAATATATGCTTGTCATAAAATATTTGGAAAATAAATATGTGAAAAAGAAAATACACATAATCTTTATTCTTATCAAAACTAATGACTTTCTGCTGACATTTAAGAAACTTTTCATGATGGAAAAGTTTTAAACATACACAAAAGTCAAAAGAGTATAGAATGTTACCAACATTTTCTTCATTTCCTTTTTGGCTATCTCCAATCCTCACCTTTTTTCTTGGGGAGGTGAAGCATTTTCATGCAAATCCCAGACATGTTGATACCACTGATTTTTTTCTTTCAGTCTTTACTAGATTTGTGTGTGTGTGAACGTGTGTGTTTAGCAGAGGTGGGATCATGCATCGGTTCTGTGTATCACTAATAGTTTTGGCCCCTGCTACCTTTGGCCATGGATTTACACTGCTTACTAACTTCTGAAACGAACTCCTATGGAATCAGCAAAGTGCAGTCAAAACATTAACTCTGGGGTTAAAAGACCTGGGCTCAATTCCGGCTTTGTTATCAAAGAGCTGTGTGATCTTGGGCAAGTTACTTAACTTTTCTAGACATCAGCTTTCTCATATGTGCGGTGAGTGAAACAATACCCACCTCATAGGGCTGCTGTGAGGATTAGGATAAGGTATGTAGGACATTCAGCACACAGTAAGCCCTCAGTAAATGTCAGGTGGCATTAGTAATATTCTGGGCTCTGGGAAGTATTCAAGTTCTGGTGCTGGCACAGTCTGTGCAGGATCCAGAAAACCTGGCAGAGGTTATAGGTGTCCAGAAAGCAATATACTACCCCTGAAGTAAATCTGAGATGCCAAAAAATGTTTTGGAATCTCAGATGCTCTGTCTAAGGCCTTTATGCTAACTCAATCCTCTGAACTTGTTTTCAGGTTAAATAAGATCTAATGAAAACTTGGAAGAAAGATGAAAATCAGATGAGCCCTTAGCCTAAATATAAGTAGCAACCTGGAGAAAAATGCCAAAATTAAGATGTTTTTGGTACGAACACTAGCAGCCACTGTGCTCTCAGAATCTAAGGCTGGATAGACATGTATATCTACAGAGTCATCCAGAAGGCTGGAGGGCACCATGAACTCCAGCCTGTACTCCAGAGCATGAAAGAAGCAGTGAGAAATACCTTCATCCATATCTTTGGAAAACCTGTTGAGAATCCTCCCTGTGGGGGTAGTGTCAAAAAACTTCATAGGGCTTCGAAGGATCCTTCGGAAAAGCTCATCATGGAGCCGGGAGGAGGCTCGTAGTGTGCCCTAAGGAAAAGAGCACAAAGTGATCAGGGCCCAGAGACCCACGGACTCAGGCAGGCTGCTCCTACTCCACAGGACATCCACTTCCCAAACAGGAGAAGGGAAATGGCCATGGAAGGAGGTGGCCAATACGAAAAGGCTGAGGCTAATGAGAAACAGGTCATTTCAGCAAAGGCCATCATGCTTCAAAGGGGCTCCCCTCCTCAGAATAAACCTGAGAGATCCCATGCTGAAGCCTGAGTACATAGTCACCAGAGAGAAGAGGAGTAAAGGCCACTACTGCATACCTTGACAAAGACCACTCCTCGAATGGCTTTCAAGATCAGTATGACGGCCATAGAGAGGGCGTAGACACTGGCATAGTACTGCATATGAGGATTGTCCTTCATGCTGCTGCTCACGAAGGTCTTGTTCCCTTGAGTCACCGTGGTGTTCTGTGTGGAGGCAAGGCACTATAGGGCAAGCTCCTAAGGACTGCCAAGAACCCCTACTTGGGGCCTTTCCCAGCTCAAGGGGAGCACGTGGGATAATGACTTTAGGACCTGGTGTGGCAAACACGAGGCAGGCTTTGCCTCCAATGGACCAGGGCAGACAGCCCACAGGTGTGCTACTGATAACCTCTACCACTCTGAATTGGTCAGGGAGAAAGACTCTTGTGAGGTTAAGTTAGGGACTCATCTTTTTCATTCTGAGTGACTGTTGTTCATCACATCTTTTAATCGAAAAACTGGAGAAGTTTCCTTAGGAATGGCCAGGAAATATGGAGAGATGGCCATATTCTTAGACACAATTTTCCCATTAATAAGTAGCCTTACCCCACTTCCTTCCTTGATCCAGTAACTCAACCACCAGTTGCTAAAGGCAGTACTGCCCACATTCAGCATGAAAAGGGATATAATGAACAGGAAAGCCAAGGGGCCGCCGGCAGCCTGGATGTAGACACCATACACTGACCAAGGCACTGACCCCTGCCCCTTCTCTTCCACTTGCACAAGCTGCCCTAGGTAAGAAAAAAAGAAACACGAACTCAGAAGGAAAAAGCTACTTTTCCAAAACTAAGTCACCTATAGAAGAACAAAATCAAAGGGCTCCATATCAGAATTACCTCCTCTTTTTTAGAAGCATTCATTCACCCATTTAACATTTACTAAGCACCTCCTACGCACCAGGCCCTGGAGCCAAAAGAGGATTAAGACCAGGTCCCGTCCGCCCTTGAGATCTGGCTGAGGAGCCTTCCACAGTCTAGTAGGATAGACAGACGAATGCGTAATTATAATAAAATGTATTACATGCAATACTAGAGATATGTCCAAGGCAGCATAGGAGCATCCAGGAGGTGTATGTTACCTACATAGAAGGACTGTGGGGCGGTCAGCAGGGAGGTTTCAGGGAAGACTTTCTGTGTAGTCTGTTTTGTATCTCAAAAGTAAGCCAGAGTCGGCCGGGTAGGGAAACAGTGGGCAGAGGAGATAACATGAGCACCAGCACAGGGGTGGGAAAAAGCAAGGCAGTAAGTACAGATAACCAAGTCGGCTTGGAACAGCTGTGTGCCTGCAGTGGGGCAACTGGATCAAGGTGATAGATAGGCTGTGGTCAGAGCATAAAGGTATCTGAATTTTATCCTTCAGATAAGAACTTCTCAAGAGAATGGCCTACAGGTGTGTGGAGATTTGACTCCTGCCCTGTTGGTCTAGATGGGCTTCTAGGATGGATGGCCAGTCTAGTCACCTCTGGAAGTGAGCAGCCTCTTCCATGCATCCCAGTGTCCCACACAAATAATGGCATTTTTTCTATGTGTGCCATATGAGGAAAAAGATAAAAACACTGCTTTGAAAATGAGGAGAGACTACTGAAAGGTTCCATGCAGGAAGGTGAGTTGGTCTCTTGTTTTCAACTGTATCTCTAAGCTGTCTGCTCTCAGTTATCTCCACAGAGGATTGACAGCTGTTAACACTAGCCACGAGATGATAAAGGCCAGAATCATGATCATGGCAATGGGGATGGAGTTTCAGGAGGTAAATTCAGTAGGACATGGTGACTGCTGTAGGAAAAGAGAAAATATTCAAGGATAGCTCCTATGGGCTCCCTAGTGTTGTCAGGTGATTGATGCTGACAGGAGAATACAAACAGCCTTACGGGAAGCCTCTGCCTCTTCATCACATACAGTTTAATTATCTTGGAACAAGCCACACAGGCCAGGAGCATTTTAACAGCTGTGAGCCTCCAGGTTAATGGCTCTGTAGATAAGAATAAATGTCTCTAAATTCCTTTTTTTTTTTTTTTTAACTGCCTCTGACAGGAACTGACAGCTGTCTCAGCCTTCTGTGACGTGTTTGTTTAGTGTGAATGAGTAAGCTATCTTACCTGAATTCAAAATTGCTATGTGGTTTATTAAAAGAATAAAAAGAGGCAGTAACTGGTAAACCAGAATGGTCAAATCTTATTACCAAACATTTGCTGCAGTTTCAAGAACAAGGAAGTTAAAAACAGTGGCAAATTCAGGTCTTTGATTCAAATCTCAGGTGAGGAGGTGACACAATAGAAAGAGAGCTTTAAAACAAGACTGCATTCTTTTGCGGGGGACAATCTGATATGCAGCTTAAAATTGACCAAGGTGAAAACACTCAAGTTTTGTAAATAGCTTTTCTAATTCCCAGGATTTGTTTCAGTTGATATGATAAAAGGTTTAAAACAAACAAACAAACAAACAACAGTACTGAGGACTCTGGAGAGGGAAAGGCAGGTAGGGAAACCCCTAGCTGTAACTTCACCACAGTCCTGCTGCGGTCTCCAAGACATGTACCATTTTAACAGGGAGGTACTGAGAACAGAGGCAGTCTTTTGGAGGTGGAACACCTTTCCCTTGGTTGGTACTGATTTTTAAAGAGCGGAGGTGAATCACAGGAAAAACAGGTATAACCCTACCCACCATTCAATTTTTCCTTACTCAGGATGACTCAGCCATAATTACCTACACCTGACCCTGCCCTTCAAAGAAATAAAGACCAAAGGCCATTCTTATTGCCTTAGTCTGTTTAAGCAAACAGAAGGTGCCTCATGGTTTCCCAATATTATACAACAAAAGTCCCCAACTGCCAGGCTGCAGATCGGTACAGGTCCGTGGCCTGTTAGGAACCAGACCAAACAGCAGGAGGTGAGAAGCCAGCAAGCAAACCAAGTTTCATCTGTATGTGCAGCTGCTCCCCAGCACTAGCATCACCACCTCAGCTCCACCTCAGATCATCAGGCATTAGATTCTCATAGGAACAATGGTCCCTGGTGCCAAAAAGGCTGGGGACCAATGTCACGAATTTTTTTATTTCAGGAATATAAGGCCAGGTACTCTACAACTGCAGTGTTATCAAACATCAGGAATTACTGCATGGCATAATTTCTGATATACTTTAATTGACAAATGTAAAATCTCAGAAAAGGTCATTACCTTCCTCTGGCTTCACTGCTTTCTCCTTTTTTACTGATCCTGGTTTAGGACCCTTTTCTTGTGATTTCTTCTGTGAACCACTGGTTTCTTTTTTTGAATTAATCTAATATTAAAAAAAAAAAAAGCCTCCAGTTATGATACAGCCATTCATACAAATGTCCACAGGACATACCAGAAAATCATCTATGGAGCTGAAGGGAGACACAACTAACTTCTTAATAGGGCCACCTATACTCATTTCTTGTACTTCCTCAACTCCTTCAGTCTTTGAGATATGGATTCCTACCTTGTTATTCCATTGACATTGCTCTCCCCAAAGTGACTGAAGACCTAACACAGTAGCCTTTATGTTGTTCTTATCCACTCCAATTTGTCCAAAGCTTTAGGGCTGGGGTCATTTCCATTCCTCTCATCTCAGATCCCCATATCACTAAATCAAATTGAAGAGCTGATCATTTCCCACTGTTACCCCAGGATATCCTTAAACTTCTTGGTCTACTTTTGTAAGACTGCCACATTCTGTCCCTCACCTAACTCTGCATGCAATTCTCCTCCCATTCCTGTGGCTCTTACTCTCAAGCCACACTGGGTTTCCTGCCATTACTCACATCACACTGTGATTTCCCCCTTCTATACCTTGGTCCACACTGGTTCTTCATTTGGAATGCCCCTCCCCTTGTTCCAACGCATTCACAGTTGTCCCCACTCAAATGAATTCAAATTTTACACCCTACCTGAGGCAACCCAGATTCCTCTAGAATAAAGCTCACCCCTCCCTTGTTCTCCCAGGCACTTAGCTTGTAGAACTCTAATACAGCATGTTGTTATAAATGTGACCTGGTGTAACAGCATAGCCCAGTGGTCTTCCCCAGGCGACTGACTATAAGTCCCTCAAGGAGAGAGATGATGCCTTACTCATGGTTATAACCCAGACAGGGCCTAACACACAGAACTGCCCGTAACAGGGCACCTAGAGACTTAGTAAACATTCATCAAATTGAAACTAAGATAAGAGAAACTACTTAATGCTCTCCCTTCCAAGTTCCTCTTATATCTTTACATAGGAAATTCTCTTAATTTACTACATTTAATTCTATGTCATAGTCAGTATCATGACCCCAATTTGTTCTCCAACTAGACTTTTTAAATTAACAGTGAAAAAAGTCAAAAAATAACATAAAATTTAGAGCCACCACTGGAACATAAGATGGATAAATTTTCTATTTGCTGAAGTGTATGGATAAATGCACTGTCTAAAGAGAAAATTACCATTTACTGACCACTTACTAGGGTACGAACAATATGTACTATTTCATTTAACTGACACAACAACTCTAAGAGGCAGGTGCCATCCCCATTTTTAAAATGAGGAAAATGAAGCTCAGGGAAGTTAAGTGACAAACTGAAAGTATGCTCTTCCACCAAACTCACTGACTCTCAAAGTCTTTGGCTCCTTGGACATTTCATATTTTAGCTTCTCTTCCTCTAATTTCCCCCTCCTTATGCATAGTAAAGAGGACATAGTCTGAGAAGTACTCTGACAGTCATAGGGAGAGATCACAAATCCAAATCGGCATCAGGGTGTCTCTATGGAAGTTACTGATGACACTTGGAATATGCGAGTTACCCCAAAAGTCCAAAAACACATCAGTCACAGTTAGTTGTGCTATACCTGAAATCAAACAAGATGACACCCAAAGACTCCTTGAAAAGATCCTAATAACTGTCTGCTTTTATCCCTCTCATAACCTGTACTCCAATCACCACCTTTCTCCCACCTCCATGTAATCTTCCTTACATTCCCTCTTAATTCCAAATGTATAAAAGAAACTGTAAAACTTTCATTCTCTGGAGTAGTTGAGATGGTTGAGATTGTGCTTTCCAGCAATGCCACTAGTTTGGCTCAAACAAATTCTTATAAAAATTCTCTACAGGTTTGGATGTTTCTTATGTCAACAACAAACTGAGCCCATATCCTTCTCCCTGTCATTGCCTTAGTAATAAGTTCTCAGTGACAAAAGTCCATGGCTCACCAGCCCCACAATCCTCTCCTAGAGTAAAACGAGTATATTAACTAAAGCACAGCAGTCCAGACACCAAAAAATAGAGCTGTGCCAATAGACACACATACTGCATCCAGCTGAGATCTCCCTACCACTCACTAAGGTGATGCCTCCCCTTGCTGGAAAGGAGGAGCTACACACAAACACCACACGAATCTTACCTCAACGGGGGGTGTCTCTCCCAGCAACAGGTTATTAAAAATGGTAGCATAATCGCCATTTAGATTCATCAGTTCTTCATGAGTGCCTCTTTCTGTAATACAGCCCTCTTTCATGAAGATCACTTCATCACAATCAGCCAGATACTAAAGACAAAGGCAAGGATAACACAGTGTTGCTGATATTTGTGCAAATACATCCAACCACCCAAACCTGAGTTCAGCGGTTCTCATCTGGAAGCGACTGAGCCCCACAGGGGACACGTGGCAATATCTGGAGACACTGTGGGTTGTTACAAATGGGGGTAGGGGTGCTACTGCCATCTAGTGGGTAGAGGCCAAGGATGCCCGGCAAAGCCCCCCACAACAAAGAGCTATCTGGCCCCAAATGTCAATAGTGCCAAGACTGAGAACCTCTGCTTTAGTTTACTGTGCTTGTATTATAGTTCCAAGAGCGGTTCCTCCAGTTTTTGACATAAATCTGCTGGTGGAGCCATGGGAGCCTTGCATTAAACTTCATACCCTTTGACTGCACTCAGAAGCACACATAATTACTGACTTTCTGTGGCAGAATGGGGTGGGGGGTTAACCCCTTAAATTTGACAACAAATGCAAAGCAGATGGCAACATCTTTAAGCTGCTCTCCAAAGTGGCTTCTTGTCATGGAATGGCAGGAGAAAATCTTGTTTTCCTTAAACAGTTCCCACTTGTACATTGATATTAATATAATGCTTTCCAAACTATCTCACCCAAAATCTACTTTCAGCCTACCCCTTTTACTGATTTATATGCAGAAGCTAACGTGCTCCAAGGATCTCTGATTTGGATGGCCATCTATATATAGATACAATGGACCAGGGAGCTATTTGCTGAGGAAATGAACACTGATGGTTCCAGGAACTTCTAGGAGCCCACAGAGGTATCCAGAAGGACCAAGCCCACCTCCCTGACTCTGATTTCTCAAGCCACAGTAGGCAGCCTTGGGAAGAAAGCAACATACCTGTAACTGGTGGGTAACAAACAGAACTGTCTTGGACTTGAGGTGCTTCTGGATAGCACTGTTGAAGATGTGGTTGCCCACGTGGGCATCTAAGGCACTTAGGGGGTCATCTAGGATATAGATGTCACGGTCACTGTACAAGGCCCGGGCAAGGCTGATCCTTTGGCGCTGTCCACCACTCAGGTTGGCTCCTCGCTCGCCAATCTACAGAAGCCCAGAAAGCACAGTGAAGCCGCCAGCTCAAGTCCAGAACTGGGCTTAGTAATCATCTCAGTCACCACTCCTCTCTTCCACCCAAACCAGGTCCTCCTACTGAATTCCCCACTGGGATGAGTAGCCACTATGATGGGTCCACAATGTAACTGAGGGAATTGCAGCCCAGATGGCTCCTTCTCTCCCACAACTATCTGGTTACTAATCAATCTCATATCTGGCCTTGCTACTCCCCACTGGGCACCCTACTCCAGTCCTTTCTCTACGGGCAGAAAGTTTTCCAAAACATAAAGCTAACCATGTCCCACACTTGCTTAAAACACTTCAAGAGCCCTAAAGGATAGAATCTAAACACCCAAACATGGCATACAAAGCTCTCAGCATGGCCAATTCCCCTGGCATGCCCTGGGATTGAAGCCATTTTTAATAGTGCACGTATTACGAACACATGTGAAGACTGTCACCCCTCTTCCTGTACTGTATCTGCTCCGTTCTTGCATCCTCCCCTCTGCAAAACCTTCCCCACCCTTTTCTCCACTAATACCCAAAAGAAAGGGGGCTCTAAATGCTACTAAATGGATATGTGAATAAATCAATTGTCAAATGGAAACTGGCCCAGTAATTTTTAAAAATTCTGTCCTTAAAAAAACATTCAATTAATTCAAAGGTTTTCAAACTTAAGCAAGTATCAGAATTACCTGTAAGGCTTGTAAAAACAGGTTGTTGGGCCCCACTCTTGGAGTTTCTAATTCAGTAGGTCTGGGGTGGAGGCTAAGTATTTGCATTTCTGACAAGTTCCCAGTGTCACTGATGCTACTGATATGGGGACTGTCTTTTGAGAACCAGTGAACCAATTAAGTCATTCACCAAATCTAATTTGAGGAATTTAACCGAAATCAGCTGAATAAAAGTGCTAGCCCCAGAGACGTCCAGAGCAGGTCCTAGGAGACAGGCTTAATAAGCCAGTTCCAAAGATATACCTCTGAAAACCACCAGAGAACAGAGAACCAAAGAAAGATGGATTTGTGCAAAAGCCTTTTTCTTTCTAATGGAAGTGGGCTCTCTACAGGCTGTATCTGAGTAAGGAAGTTGGCAGAATGAGGTTCAGGAAAGAAGTTCAATGTGCACATGCTTGACTTATGGTTCCAAAAATGAATTGTATAGAAAACATTAACTCTGAACCAACAATGGGATTTGATTTAAAATCCATCTGAAATATGAAATATTTATATGCTTAAAACAGAGTGTTGATAATCCCTGCCCTAAGGTACAAGTACTTCCTAACATGAAGTCCCAAGGAAAGTGAATCTCACTGTGTAGGTTTTTCTCTCATGCATTTAAGATGCACTCCTAGGAGGTGACTCTGGCACAGCCCTGCCAGAATCCTCTCTGCGAAACACACTCCCCATCAGGGGTAGAAGGCTTGTACCTCAGTTAGGTCACTGTTGGGGAGAATGGCCAGGTCAGGCCTTAGGCAGCAGCTGTTCAGCACAGAGTTGTATCTAAAGGACACAAAGAGACCTAGCATCAGGGACGTGGTTTGAGAAGAGCCTGCTGACTCGGGTGTCTTGCATCTCACATGGCCAAGACGGAAAGCATGACAGAAACCAAATATTCCTTGCCTTTCTTCATCAAATTCTTTCCCAAAGAGGATGTTGTCTCTCAGAGTGGCATTGAGGATCCAGGCCTGCTGGGCCACATAAGCGAAGGTTCCACTGGCTGCCACACTGCCCTCAAGAAGTGTCATCTAGGGAGACAGACACCATCCAATGGCATCATATGCAAAATTATCACCCTAAGCCAACAGAACCACCCATATTCCACAATGGAGTTAAAAGTTTTGTCAATTTCTTTGGATGCTTTTTGGACCCAAATCCAGACTTCACCTTTGTTCCACCTTTGTTCTACAGCAGCAAAAAAAAATCAAAGTTCTCCTTGCTTATGTGTGATGGGAACCCAGCACAACCCGTGACTTGAATGAACAAACACTTCAGTCAGCAAGCTATAAGCTACTTTATATCTTCTCTTCCTAATTGCAAACTGTTTTAATTAAGGGAAGCACAAGTGGAAGGCCCTTTCAGAATCCCCTGGGGAGGATGCTGTAAGGATTTAGAGCTAGTCCCTGCCTCTCAATATGAGGGCAGGCCAACTCATCTACAGAATTATTCCAGGCTATAGGCTAGACCAGCTGCTTCTATAAAATGAGAACTAAAGGGAAAAAAAGTCCAGTTAGACATCAACTAGTATTATAGAGCATCCACACAATGACGGCAGACCCTCCACTCCAACATGAAGAGACTGCATGATAAGCTATGTGCTTTGAGTTGTGTTTTAGGTCACAGTGATTGATATAAACTGATTTGTCCATTTTATCCTCTTTGGAGATTCCTTTGGGGACTGATGGTTGCCAATTTGTCTTAGGTTAGGGATGCTATAGCTTGGAACAAAGTTTCGTTAACCAGCCTATGCAGTACTTGCACATACAGCTTGTCCTCTCAAACACCATAACTCACAGTGTACACACATGTTCACTAAGCCCCCTCCAAACACAATGCTGTTAAGGGTTCATTTTGTTTCTACCTTTCCTGACTCTCTCCAGGAAACAAGTTCATTTTCTCTCAGACCCTTGCTAAGCAGAGGCTAGAGAAAGAAACAAACCGCCAAGGACAATAAGCAAATCTTACCTGACCTAAAATGGCTGAAATTAGAGAGGTTTTTCCACTTCCCACACTGCCACAGATTCCAACCAGTTTACCCTGGGAAAAAAAAACCCAGAGAGGGAAGGTCATTAAGGGATCACTGCCCACTCATCTCTAGGAACTTCCTATTTTTTTTTGAGGAAAAAAGAATGTTAACTGCAGTCCATCAGTACAGGAACTGCCTTCCTAATCACCCAGTAAGTCACTTACCTCTTTTCTCCCTTGTCAACCACCTACTTCATAGGGCTTCTGTGGAGATACACTGAGGCAACAGATGTATAAGCTTTTGGAAAAATTAAATATGCCACACACATTAAGGTACCCTATATCCCATTCATAAAACCCAGCCCATTTCCTGCTTTGTTGGTGATCCATGTGTTTTGATTATTTGTTTATTTTGTTTTTAGAAAAGAGAACAGGACTTCTAAAAAATTATTTTATTATGATTTTTTTCTCCAGGGTCTATAAGTTATTTTCATAAAAACTATATGTACTGTTGCTTCCATTTTTCTACAAAACATTTCCAAGGATCTGAGGAATTTCCATACCATCAATCCCACATAAAAGTAGAAAACCAAGCCTGTGATTAGCTGAATATCCTCTGGCAAAATAACGAGTTCTCAATGGACACTGTTAAAAATTTTTCAAGGACAGACAGATGATTTTAACAGGGTGATCTGTATTGGCTCAAGTCTCATAGCAAAGCAAGGAATAAAGAGCAGTAGTGTAGAAAGAGCATGGATTCTGGGTCTTGATTTGAATCCCAACTCCACCAGCACTTGCCAATTGTTTGATCTTGGCCTTGCTACTTAAGCTAATATTGTCTCCCTCACTGGGCTTTGAGCAACTTGAGGGAAGGAGTTATCTCTGTAGAACCAAGTACAGTATTTGGTACTTAATCAAAGTATTTGGACAAACAAAGCTTTTGACATGGTCCAAGAGTTTGAAAGATTACGGCCTGGTAATAATGACGATAGCACGTCATAGGTTCAATCTCTGCTCAAGTCAATTAGATTTACAAAGTGCAAACTCTGTTCTGGTAACTTAAAGGAGATATCTACAATGAAGTAAGCAAAGACATCAGGAAACATTAAATTCCTCCCTAAAGCGGGGCGGGGGCGGGGGCAGGGAGAATTATGGCCTCTCTCTTCAAATAGCTAAAGTTCTATCATGTGAATGTGGGCTCTAAAGGGCAGAATGAGAATCAAAAGATATAAAGTAGAAGAGTAAATTTCCGCTGAATATGAGGACCAATCCTCGAATAAGCTAATTAGCAATGTGATAGAACTGCCTCAATAATTAAGATAATCTCTATTAAATAAGATGACTGTTGCTAACCGCTGAAGTAAAAAAACTGACTCGAATGTCCTCCAATGATGAACTAGACTAGTTGTTTCCAGTGGTCTCACCAAAGACCATCTCTCCCTCTTGGTTATAGCTTTCAAGAGCTGGAAGCTTTCTGTTCTGTCTACGGTCTAATTCTGGGTCTGTGCAACATGCCTCTGGTCATTTGCTGATTTGATACATACTGCATTAGAACCTAATACCCCATACTTCCAGTTATGCAAATAAATATTTCTTACCATCACCCTTGGTCCAACGCCCTAATGTTTCTCCTGGGTTAACTGTTTCCTTGTTTCTCTCTGTGTTTCCCTAAATATTCTTCTGAATCCAGAAGCTAGAATGTTTCTCTTCATACATAAGTCAGATCATAACATTCTTCTGCTCCAAACCCTTAATGGCTTCTCTTCCCATTAAGAGTAAAGCCAAAGTCATTCATTACAGGAGGCTCTAGCACCTAACACTCTCTCTGCCCTCAGCATCGACTACTTTCTCTAGAGCTCACTCTGCTCCAGTAATGGGCCTCAGGGTCTTTCAGCTTCTGTTCCTTCTGTCTGGAAGGTTCCTCTTACCTTCGATACCCATATGAATCATTCCCTCACCTTCTTCAGGTCTTTGCTCAAATATTTCTTTTTAAACAAGCTTCCCTTGGGCAACCTATTTAAATTGCAGCCACACCTGCTTGCTGCCCCAGTACTCTCTAACTCCTTTTCTTCATAGCCACTATCACTGTCTGATGCTGCCTGACAAACAACATACAGTAGTTCCCCCTATGAAAGATTTCACTTTTTTCTCTGTGGTTTCATCACCTGTAGTCAACTGTGGTCTGAAAATAATAAACTGAAAATTCTAGGAATATTCAATTCATAAGTTTTAAATAGTGTGCTGCTCTGAGTAGTGTGGTGAAATCTCAGTCGTCCTGCTTTGTCTTGCCCTGGACATGAATCATCCCTCTGTAGAGAATATCTACTCTGTATAAGTTCCCTACCCATTAGTCACTTAGCAGTCATCTTGGTTATCAGATCAACTGTCTCTGTATTACTGTATCAGTATCGCAGTGCTTGTGTTCAGGGAACCTATATTTTACTCAACATTGGTCTCAAAGGGCAAGAGTACTAATGCTGAAAATTTAGATATGCCAACGAGAAGCTGTAAAGTGCTTCCTGTAAGTGAAAAGGTGAAATATCTTGAGTTAATAGGGAAGGAAAAAAATCATATGCTGAGGTTGCCAAGGTCTATGGTAAGAGTGAATCCTCTGTTCTTGAAACTGTGAAGAAAGAAAAAGAAATCCATGCTAGTTTTGCTGCCACATCTCGAACCATAAAAGTTATGGCGACAGTGTATGAGAATGCTTAGTTAAGATAGAAGAGACATTAAATTTGTGGGTGGAAGACCTACACAGAAAGTGTATTCTGACTGACAGCACCATGTTGCACCAGAAAGCATTGAGCCTATACAAAGACCAACAAGGGATAGATCCCCTGAAATGAGTGACACCAAGCTGTTTCCTGAAAGTAAAGGATGGTTATGCAGATTCCACTTTGGACTGAAAAATATAAAACTTACTAGCGAGAGAGGGAGAAAGAAAAGCCCCATTCACATAACTTTTATTACAGCATATTGCTATAATTGCTCTATTTTATTATGTTATTATTGTTAATCTTTTACCATGCCTAATTTATAAATTAAACTTTATCATAAGGATGTACATATAGGAAGAAACAATATATATAGGGTTAGATACTATCCATAGTTTCAGGCATTTACTGGGGGTCTTGGAATGTATTCTCCATTGATAAGGAAAACTACTGTATTTTACTTGTTCACAGGTCAGTCTTTGCCCACTAGAATGTAAGCTCAAAGAGGGCAGATATTTTTGTCTGTTTGGTTTTTCACTGCTATATCTCAGCCCTACAACAGTACCTGGCACAGAGCTGGCACCCCAAAAATGGCTGTTAAATGAAAGAATATAGTCTACAGCCATGCCACCCTGAACAAGCCCAATCCTGTCTGATCTTGGAAGCTAAGCAGGGTTGAGCGTGGTTAGCACTTGGGTGGGAAACCACCGAGGAAGACCAGGTGCTGTAGAAGTAAAAAATAAAATAAAAAAAAATAAGGAATTGCAAGCTGACAAGGTCCTTGCAATCTGTGAGGTCAACCAAGAGCTGCCTTGCCTAAAAAGAAAAAATATGTATGTATGTATGTACGTTATGTATGTATGTGTGTGTGTGTGCGTGGACACACACACACACATTTCACAACATCTGGGACCCTCTGGAGGACATAGTCCTCAATGTGGTGCTGGTCCCATCATACTGTGTACTTTAAAAGCATTGAATCTAGAGTCTCTGTTCCAGCTGCTCTCTAAAAAAGGGCCTCTGAGAGACTCCAGTCCTATGCTACCTGGGCTGTGTGACATCATATACCATAATGATCCTTTACTTATATTAAAAATAAATAATAACAACAAAATTGCCAATAATAGCAGCACTGAGAGTACTTATTATGTGCCAGGTTCTGTGCTATGCACAGCGTAGTGATAATGAGATGCTTACAAAGAGTTATAATAATCAGAAATAAATACTATAGCTTGCATACAGCTATAATAACCAGAAATCTATTCAGGGCAAAATCTTGGAAAATCCACTTGAATGCTTCATTTCCTTGCTTGTAAATGAGTGTCTCATGAGATCAGTTGTTATTCATTTCTAGTGTTAAATGCCTAAATATTCCTTTTAGAGGTGGAACTGGCCAGTTCAAAATCAGTCCCAGACACAAAGTACTTTGCAGTTGCCTGCTCTTGCCGGAATAGACACCTGGTAGACAGACATGGCACAAGGAGGCAGAAGGGTTACCTCTTCGATTTCCAGGTCGATGCTATACAGCGTCCTTTGTAAGCGGAGGCTCCCCAAGTGGATGTGCTTGCCCTCTTCCTCCTCAGGACTGGGCCGTTCGTCGCTGTCCAGGAGGAGGTGGCCTTTCTGCTCTGCCAGCACCGCCTGATGCTCAGTACGCTCCAGCTGCCTCACCTTCTCTTTCTTGCCCCTGGCAGCCCTCTTGTCTTTTTTCGTTTTGGGGGTCAGCTTGGGTGAGTTCTGGATACTGGAGTGGGGGGAGTCCCATGCCAAGGTGGCATTTTTCATCTCTATCTTGATGTGAGGATTGGCTGGTTTTTTCTTTATCATGTGAACCTCTTCCATCAGAAACAAACTCTGATAGGAGTTGTGAGAGAGGTGCAAAGATGAGACACTGGATCAAGACCAGGGAGACAAGCCTAGGGCGTACACTCACGTAGCAAAACACATCAGGCTATACAGTGGAAGGAAGCTGAAGGGCAAAAGGTAGCTCATTAGTGTAGCCCAGCCTCAGGCCCAGTGAGAGGTCATGGGGGTGTGGGGACACCCTCAGGAGGGACAAGGGCCTTGTCAATGGCCCAACACTACACTACCAATTACATGCCGAACTAGAGTTTCTTTTTCTATCAGTCTCATGCGACCAAAGGACATTTAACTAACCCATATGCAGCCCTCTTTTCTCACCCATGAGTTGCTGAGTATCAGTGGGAAAGTGCAAGAAAAACCAAAGGGCATGCTGCTCTCCTATAGACTGTCATCACTGCTTCCCTTCCAGACAACTCCTGCAGCACCTCAAACCCTGCACACGTTCCTTACCCACAACGTGGCTCATGTCTGAGGGGACAGGCTGAGCTGAGACTGTGATCAGGCCTAGGGTTTGAACAGAGTACCTAAGGTTTTTTCGATGGTAGAGTATATCCTCTTGCCAATAAGTTCTCACGTCTTCAGTCCTGCTTGGAACTTGTGAGAATTCAAATAACCAAAGGAAAAGACTTGCGTGAAAGTGAAGGGTTATCTTCCTCAGAAACATCTTTGGGAAGAGAACAAGACTCTTGCCTCCCATTCATTCCCAGGCCCCACTGAGTTATGTTAGGGGAAAGAAACTGGAATGCTTGAAAAGCTAAGTGTTTCTGAAATTAGATCTGAAACACTGACCAAAATAAATCTCAGCCCAGAAGTTATATGTGCCCAAGACTTTGAACCCACTTCTGACAACTCTCTTAAACCACTGATCTTCTCTAAAGAATGCTATCCCAGTTAGAGTCACAATAAAAAATAAAAAATAAATTAATAAAAAATATTTTAAAAATTAGAAAGTCTTTAGAGAAAAGATAACTTTTGGGGTCAGAACTCTTCGCTTAGTTACTGAGAACCCCCAACTTTTTAAAAGTCTGAAAGTCTACAGCTGTGCCATCCTAAATGTGCCTGATCTCGTCTGATCTCGAAAACTAAGCAAGGTTGGACTTGCTTAGTACTTGGATGAGAGACCACCTAGGAATACCAGGTACTGTAGATGTTACAAATAAATAAATAAATAAATAAACAAATAAACAAACAAACAAATGAATGAATAAATAAATAGTCTGAAAGTGCTCTTAAATGTAACATATATAATCCCTTTCCCCAAGAACAAGCCCTTTCTGCCAGATCCTATACTTCTGAGCTTGCTCTTTTCTTCCCTTAAATCACCACTCCTCCTATACATTCCTAATCCCCAATCTTTCTAGAAGTGTCATGGATCTAAATCTCCTAGATAATCTTAACTCTTGGCCAATCTTAGGTTTAGTTTCTGAAAACAGCTGTTGGTTTCATTTGTTCAGAGCCTTCCTGAAAGACTTGGCTGGGAATAACATGCCGAATATTCTGAACACCTTCACAGAGTAAAACCATACGTTGACAGAATTCCCATCATTTCTCTGCCCTAAAGAGTTACTAAAAGGATCTTGTAAGCCTCAGCGGATCATTTAAAAATGTGCTCAAGCCTCTAGTTTTCACAGTTTCTTCCCCACAGGCTTTCTGCAGCCCCACACTCCTCCCAGGAGGATTTCGGCTTCAGGTCACTCTGCTTTGACGTGCCGAGGCACTTAAGGGACCCACAACACTTGAATTTATATCGACTTGGATTTGTATCTGCCAGGACAACAGAATCTTAGAGGTACCTAAACCATAAACCTTAATTTTACCACGGGACACTGACCATCAAAACACTACTCAGATTCACTGGAAGAATCAAATCAGAACATATCTGCTGAGCAGAAGGGGGACTGCTCTGGGTTGCCGGCCAAAATACAGGATGCCTCATTAAATTCTGATTCCAGATAAACAATGAATATTTTTTTAGTGTTAAGTATGTCCCATGCAATTATTAACCAGGGGTCTTGTGTTTTTGCTAAAGCTGGCAACCCTATACAGGTGACAACAATCTTATCAGAATGAAAGTTACGAGATGGCTTCTCACTGCCTCTCTATGGGTTATCATCCTCCTGGAAGGAGGAGGACAGGAAAGGTTAAGTAGAAGAGGGAAATAGGGAGAATGAGGAGGAAGAGACTGCTAAAAGGAATAAGATTGGATGGGACTAAAGTCTCATGGGGCATATAATAGAACTGTGGCTGATTTTGCTTCCATTATTAACTCTGAAGCATCCTGGATCAAGGAAGAAGCTATGATAAAAAAAGCCACCTTCTAATACAAGTCCTTGCTACTAAGTGAAGAGAAGAGCTCTCAAGAAACAAGGGGATAATAACTCTATACTATAAATTCCTACTTCTTCATCCAAAATGGCACCAAATCCATTCACTAACAAGGACAGCAGAACAAATTTATAGTTAAAACATTTGCTTTCTTTCATGCCTGGATACTATCATAGAAGAAATAAAGCAAAATAAATCTCTGGTTACAATTAGACCATTTCTTTTTATATAGCTCTGGCTCTGAGCCTTCTATAGCCAGGTTGGGGTGAGGGAGAGCTGGGGCTGGGGGTGCATTCTTGAGGACTAGCTTTCTTAACCAAACAAAATTCACCTAGTTAATTGTAAACAAGTAGAATATAAAAACATCTTGGGAAGCTATTCTTCATTCTTCCTATTAGAAAAACCCAATTTGTTTTCTTTCAGACATCTAAGGTAATATTAATCCCTCAAACACCTGAGCCTAAAGCCTTCCGCTGCCAACATTGCTTTTGTATTGTTCTCACTACCTGAGACGATTAACAGGAGAGCAGGAGCTACTCTATGCAGTGGCTCTGCCAAGGAATCCCAGCCCACACAGGTGTTGCTCCTTTTCTTTTTTTTTTTTATCCACTTTCAAATATCTACCTCACTCTACCTTCTCAAATATACCTCCTTCTTATATCACACATTTGTATTATTCTGGAGACATGATCAACAACCACCTTAAAAAAAAACCTGATACTTAGCTGCACTTCTCAACATGATCTAGTTTTATGACTATCCCATGTTACTGCCGTCCCTGGCAACCACAGGCCAGGGAAAAGAATGTATCAAAAAGGGCTTAGCATATGGACCAGTCAAAATGAGGATAGCATTTTGGTAGAGGTAGAGGGTAGATCAAGGCAAGGAAAGCTGACAGTCACCTAACAGTTCTGATCTTCCAGGTTTGAATCACTTAAGGGCCCAATAAGTTACAAAACATATCCACGTCAGGCCCAGCAGAAGTGACTAGCTTTGAAGGGAAGCACTGAAATCCTGGGAGCCCAGAACTAGGTGAGCCATGTACGACAGGTAAAAATTCACATTTATTTGACAAGGTAACTAGTTCCATCCCTTAATTCAGTCTCCTCCACTGCCCCCTTTCTTACCAACTTGCCAAAAGGCTAACGGTGAACGAAAGCCACATGCAGCCAACCTGTGTGGCCCACTGGAATTAAGGTAACAGTTAGTTTTGCCAGGGAGGGCTCCTGACATGGAGAAGGGAGCCACTTACCTTAAACCTGTCAACAGCAACTGATGCTTCTGAGAGGGATTTTACTGAAAATGGAGTTACTTTCAAAGCAAAAGTCATGGAATTGAAGACAGTCACCACGGTGAAAGCCTGAAAATAGGAAAAGAGAAGAAATAGCCTGACTAGGCTATGTGACTAAAATAACAAGACATCATTGGTTTCCTTTCAGGTTTAAGGAAGGCTGCTGCTTGACTGTCAAATATCAGTATGAGTCAGATACATTTTTTTAAAGGTATAGTTTTTATGAAACCTTCAATAAAAATTCTCAGTAAATTTGAACCACAGGATAATCTTTATTTTCAGAAGTAAATCCAACGTTGGACTGACTAAAAACCACCCATACATTATTTATGCATTAGGGATGAATACTCACTCTTCCATTTCTCAGCTTAATCACACAAATGAAAAAATACCTTCTGATTATTCGGAGAACCTCCAAATCCAGACACTAGAGGACCAGAGCACCTCTGTATGGGGTATTTCTAAATCTTCCCAAGCCCTGAGAGCTCACTAACCTGTGCTGCTGTCAGATCGAAACCAAGAATCATGTGGACAGAGAATGTCACAACGCTGGCGATAACCATGACGACGGGAGCCACACCGACAGTGATACTCTGAAAGTACCCAGCTTTTTCTAATATCCGTCGTTCCTCCTCTCGGGTTTCTAAGAACAAAAAGCAAGCCCAAAGAAACCTGCGATATTGTTCCTCTGCCACCAAACAAGACTCCATAGGTCTTCGGCCACACATAGGTTTTAAAATGACCTCTTAACACCTACGATGCAAAGACTAGATCACTATGACTGCCAATTTCTATCATTAAAGCTGGTACCCAAGCCTGAGGTTTGAAATGGATCAAATTACAGGAATGAATCTAACAGCAAGCAGCACCATATATTAGTACTGCCTTAGTCTGATTCTTCTTGCAAATTTCTTATGTTTAAAGGATCGAACACATTAATTTTATCTGTAATTGACAGTTCTGTTTGCTTACCTGGCTAGGTACTTACAGGAAAGACTGTACAACAGTAATGGAGAATTAAAAAGGAACGATGATTTACTAGAGTACCTACTGTATGTTGGCACCGGGACAGAGGCTTTCACACAAACCACAGGAATGGTGATCGGAAAATGAGTGACATGCAATTTTTGTAAGCAGAATGATTTTCTTAAACATTAGCAAAACTGATACCCTTATTTGACAGAGCAGAGCAACCCTAGAGCAATAAGACTATGATGCAGGAAGTACGATAGTAAAGTGGTGAGATATTTTCAAATAAATGTTTAAACATAAAACAAAAAAAATTTCTGAGAGGCTGTATGCATTGATCTTAAAGGTATTACTGTGGCTCAAGACACTGGGAACTACCTTCATCTAGCTCATTAGTCAAAAAAAAAAAAAAAAAAAAACTCCAAAAATCCAACTCACTGCTTAAACATTTATCATATATTTTGTCCAAGTCTATAATGAGCAAGGAGGCTCTTTTCAAACTAAAAAAGGTAAAGATACTAAGGTCAGGGGCTGAAAGATAAACGGAATCTCAGGAAAAAGATCATAAAACTATAGAACCTAGAGGCAGAAGAGACCACCAGTAGTCACCCTGCTAACAGCATGTTTGGCAGATGTCCAGTTAGCATCTACTCATTCCATACTATTGGCAATGAACTCACTACTTAACAAAGCAGCTTCATCCACTGCTAGATATCTCTGAGTGGTCACCTTTTCTGGCTGACCACTCATATACAGAGTTTATGAACTGGACACAATGTTCCAGAAGGTTTAACTGACAATTCAAATGGTGAAAATGAAATAGATTCCTTGATCTGAACACTGTAGTTCTATTCAATCAAAAATTACATTCACTTTTTAGCTGCGATGTATTCAGGTTAGCTCACTATGAGGTTATGGTCAATTAACAAATCTCTTAAATTTAAATTGTTTACATGTAACTATATATTCTTTTTTAAACTTTAAATTGTCTTTAAATACATCCTTCTTAAATTTCACCTTTTTTTAAGTTTCACCTTTTTTAAGACCCATCATTCCAACTTTCGTTGAGATCTTTTTGAATGCCCAGTCTATGCTAATTATTCCAAGCTTTGTGGTGTTAACATGTTTATGTCTGCACTGAATTTACAGATTATGATAGGGCCAGACACTGAGAACCCTGTGACACAACATAAATCAATTGTTTAAAAAGATAAAAACAACAAGCCAAAAAGACCCTTAAGAGTAACAGAGCTAGGCCCAGAATTCAGCTGTCTGGATCCCCAGACCAGTGCTTCTCCCAGTACCTCCCTCCCTGGGATTTCACGGCTAACAACCTCTGGTGCACAAGCACCCAGAGTGCAGGGGACAGAAGTAAAGCACTTAATTGCTCTCCTCATGGACAGACCATGAATTAAGGACAGGATGAGATTATAGATAGGGATCTTTGAAACAAAATGAATTATTCATAACTAGCTGAGTTATCTTGGGAAAAAACTCACGACTTTCTCAGATCTCAATTTCCTCATCTCTGAGATGAGGTCAGGGGTTCAAGTTTCCAAGATCCCTATCAAGGTTAAGCTCATAAGATATTATAAGAATGTAAGTTATTATGATCCAACAACACTAGGATTCCTACTAGCTAATATGCTTGGGAAGCAAAGAAGCCAAAGTCCTTTTACCACATGTACATATGAAGTCTATAAACTCACTTTGAACACTTTGAGAAAATGCTTTGACCCAGGCATACATTTTAATAAATTTAATGTAGGTGAGAACTTCATTCATTTTCTGGACACGGTCATCTGTAGTCATTACACATTTTCTCCTGAAATATGCAGTGATCCGTGATACAAACATCTGAAAGAAAAAAGCAATGTCATGCCAAATCACAGTTTATCAAACTTAAGAACTGTCTGGTCTTTCTGGGAAATAAATCTGCTTAAGATTGTTATAAATAAAATGAGCAAAGTATAGTTGTCTTATTTTTTATAAAAGTGCTTTATTAAGTTATAATCAAATATTATTTAATTCTTATCCCTCTGTACAGAAGTTAAGACAAATAAATATTTGTTCTCATAGTAATCGCAGCTACTGAGTGCTACCAAAGAGAAGCAGGAGAGCCATATCAGTTAGCATTAACTTGATACCGAGAGACTCAAACACTTCTATGTTACCTGGGGGCAAGATCCACCTGCTGGCTTCCTTCCCTCGGACTCTCTTTTTAAATCTCATTCGGCACCACTGCCTTTATTCAAGTGACACCTTACTTTCTCTCAAGTCAAAACTCTGCCTGTATGGACTGAACACTGTCTAGCTTCTCGTAGGCTTTTCCAAACCACGTAACTGCTTTGAGGAGATTTCTAATAAGAGATGTGATACCTGAGTGGTGCCTACTATACAGAACCCAAGAGAAGTAAATCATCTAAGGAGAAGCTGCCAAAGTATAGCAAGGAGGCTTACTCACCAATGCTGGATAAAAGAGGATAAAAACAGCTGATCCCAGGAAGCCTGTTGGTCCCAGAATAATTACATTATAAATCATGCCCAAGATGGCAACAATGGGTCCTCCTGCCAACAAGCTGCCAACAGCGGCAGCCTCGAACATCCTCTGCCCATCGTTGGAGCACAGGTTGATGAGCTATGAGACACAAAAAACAGTGAGGACTCTGCAAAGTCAAAGGCCACTTGTCTCAGGAGGAGCATATAGGACAAAGCTGGGACCCAAAGGAAAGAAAGAGCTCAAGCTGGGAGCTTTCTTTCTGCCCGGAAGCAAACACTCCTTACTCACCTCACCCACAGACTTCTCTTTAATGTTCTTTAACTTAAGGATCTTCTTAAATGCCATGGTGAGGATGGCCCCTCGCAAGCGGACACCAGTTCGGTAATTCAATGCCCAAGTCAGTGCAAGTGACCAAGAGCGCACGATTTCTGTCAGGAGAAGGCCCAGGACTAACAGCAAGCTGTACTTGAGGTTAGAATCTGTGGCCTGGGAGTACTCCAGGAGGTGTTTCACCATGAAGGCCTACAGGGAGAAACACACACCACTGTCAACATCTCCACAGCACCAACACACCACGCCACAGTTTTATGTTAAGTTAGAAAGAGGAGGCAGCTCCACTGTTCAGTGATAAGTGCAGAAGAAAAACCTTCTTGAAGGACCAAACAACATTCTTGAAGGACCAATCTGCCTGCAGTAATTTATTCAGGGCATTTTGCAGGAGGTAGGTCTAATTTGAAACTTTTTTCCTTAAGGACACCACCAAAATGATTACTCTTTCTAATGTAACATAAATCTGTCTATGAGCTGAAATTAATTCTAAACACAGTCATTAAAAAGTATATATTTGACCTTATGCCAGTATGTCCACACATTGATACTTTTCTTTAAATGAAACTAAAACCTTTTTTTGGATCGTTTCAAACGTGCTTATTTGATAAAAAGGAACAGTGTACCTACAGTTGGACTGGGGAAGAGTGAGAAGTGCATTTGCAAAACATTCCTGAAAATAAACATCAGCAGTTTAATAGCACAGAAGGGAACAAACAAAGCAGACTATCACAAATCCAGAGACCCTCCCATGGGCCCTCCCCACTCCCCATTCCCTCCCAAAAACAAAAACATGTTACCTCAGGTAGCATATGTCTAACACCACCTGCAGTGAGGAAGGCAGCCAGCCCCCAAGAACCACCGAGTGCCACCTCCAGCTCTGAGGTCCTGCAAACGCCGGAGCACACACTCACACAAGGCACATTCAGCAACAGGATTAAATACCAGGAAGTGGGAGGTAATGTGCTTTTATTGAAAATGAAAAAAAAAAGTACCATCTTCAAAGAGCATCTCACAGACACTGTACAACAGGAGGAGCATTGCGGTAACATGCATGGGAACATACAGAGTCGAGTTATACAAGGCTAGCCATCTAACAGGTCATCTGGCCTCCGACCGTTGTTTTAGCTACACACAGTGGAAATACAGAATAGAACCAATATCTGTTTCCAGAGTCCGGAGTAGTACATCAAGCTGACAGCACTTAATTGGTTAGGGCTCCTGACGTTGCAGTGAGTCTGCAATGGAGTAGATTCCCCAGGAATAAAGACCTTGCTGCTAAGGAAAGAGAATTAAAAAACAAAACAAAACCAAAAACTCCCCAAAGAGGTAACTCTGCATAAAATCGCTGACGCTATTGGTTCACTAGGCTGTGAGGAATGACTTCTGCTCAGGACAGAATACAAAAATCTAGGCCTCAAGGAAAAACAGGTGGCATCCTTCAGAGTCTTTTCAAGTCCTTGCAGCTAAAATTGATCTTGCCAAAAATGAAACAAAACAAACCACCACAAAAGAAAGCCAAACCAATCCCCCATCCCAAAGGAAGAAAAAAAATTAAGGAGAAACCCATCCACCCATTTCCCCTTCTAGCAAAGGGTACTGTAGCTGGAAGCCAGCTCTGAATGACAGACAAAAATGGAGGCCAGACACAATTGTCCTGAGGCAGCTAACGCTGAATTTCAGAACCCAGACTCTCTCTGGGTTAAATGGTATTTCCCTTTTTTCCTGAGCAGAAAATAATACCAGTTGTCCACCAGATCCTAAGAGATCCCCACCAATCAGATTTACGTTAAGTCGCAGTAAATAAACTGATCAAATAAGCAGGAGATTTCAGATTCCATTAACTACTGTATTCCACCTCACCCCTCCCTCAGATTTTTAGGTTTATATCCATCGTTTGGGTCACCACTGCATACAGCTGGGTTGTTGGTTTACTAGCAAGAAGATTGGCTTCTTTTCCAGTATGCAATCCAAAATGTGGAACTGAGTCACTGAATGGCAGGGTCAAAACCCCATTTTCCTCACGTGAAGCAACTCAGTAAGATGGCGGTGCAGTAAAGCATTTTCTCGCACACCTCGGCACTGATGGAACAGTCTCCAAAGGAAGGCGTGAAAGGACAGCAGGTTGTAGTGTGGGGTTCCTTCCTTCCCATACCTTTAGAGTGCCATTTTTCAGCACCAATAATAGCATTAGTACCTCTCACAAGGGAGGAGCAGGGGGGAGGTAAAAGACATAATGAATGCTTACACTATGCAAAACTTTCAAAGGGGGGGGAAAAAGAGGAAACAGATTAAAGAATTTCCAACACACAGGGTTTAAAAAACAAGTACATTTCAAACCATTTGTATGGGATAAAGAAAAAAAAAAAAGGTTTTCATGGCAAATCCAACCAAAATTTAGTTTTAAAAAGTTACAAATTTATCATGTAAATTTAAACAAACTGGGAGAAAACTTGAGATTGTCAGCATAGCTGTCTGGCTGTGGAAAGCATTCCCAGTGAATAAACATTACCTTACCTGAACTCTTGGCGAGAGATTCTGCCCAGCTTGACTCTCTCATTCTGACCGCAGAATACAGCCAATCCTGAAAATTCTAAAGAACAGCTTCTGTCACTGGTTCCACTACAGAGAGACTCCCCCCAAATCCAGATTCTGACAGCACCAAGCAAGCTCAGCTGGAGAGAGGTTGCGAGATTGGAAAACTTACCTCTCTAGAGGCTTTTCACTGTCCTCTCCCCAAAAGGCCCTTGAGCAGAGTTAGCATTCACCAAGAGATGGCACTGCAGGAGGTGGCCTTCTCTTGCACATCTACAGGGAGGATGCTAATTCTCTACACACAAATCATAGGTCAGGCCAGGTCTTTTAAAGTTGTTTTAATTCAAGAAGGCCACAGATAGTCTCTGTAAGTTTAGCAATTTGGCCCCTCAGCTTAGGTCAGGACCACACTCTTATGGATTCCAGTATTCCATTAACACTATGGTGACCCTTGGATAAGCTGGCACAGAGTGCCGGTCAAAATGGCATCCCTGAAACCTTGGATCATCTTAATCATAAATGCCCAGTCCTGACTGGCCAGCAGCTTGAAAACAAAACCCAATAACTTGATTGTGTTTCATTTTTTTCTGTATATGGCTGCCAAGGTTCAGTGAGGCCGGAGGGGAAGTTAAGAAATATGCCATATCTGGGAAGTGGGTTCTCATATCGATTTCTGTAAGAACAGTCTAAGTTGGTTTAAAAGTTATGCCATATTAGCAAATGTGAAATCTAAAAGGGTTGTTCCTCGAAAGGATTTAAATCCACAAACAGAAGGTAGGCTCTTTGCTAGTATTAATCTCAAAACCAGCCTGATTCTTCCATTTCCAATTAAAAGGAAATTTATTAGAGTTGGAGCTCCAAAAAAAGAAGTTTACATTGCTTACAATTTTAAATATTTTTATCAATTAGAGAGACTTTGGATAGGACCATTGCTTTCTTGACTATTCTAGGACGAATCTCATGAACTAACACAGACCTAAAGGTGCTCTTCCCCGAGAGTATAGAGAGAAGGAAAAGCGTGCTACTGTTCTCTCATTAAAGGAAGACTCTCTCGGGTTTCCCTGGCATCTAGAAGAATTTACTAAAGATTAGTATTCCAGTGAGCTGTGCCTTAAAAGAGAAATTAAAGAATATGCAGATGCTCAAGGGAGTGACTGTAAGGCCCCCAAAGTGAACATGCATACGTAATTTTTTTTCCAAGTAAAAAATTAAAATCCCAATAATCTGTGGAACAATTTTTTTTTTTTTGGTGAGGGGGGAGCCAATGAAGTTCTCGCATCGGCCAAATGGAATCAAAAAAACCTATACAGCATGCTACCCAGTTGAAAGGACTCTATGAAAGGCCAGAGTAGCCACCAGCCCTGTAGTGAAACAATGACAGAAGCTCTTCTTGGGGGAAGCTGGCCCTATGAAAACGTTTACCATTTTGGTCAGTAACATAATATTCATAATAACATAACATGGTCCCGCTTACTCAAAACTTACACAAAAATGTATTAGTTGGTCAATTAATGTAGAAACCCAATATCAGAAAAGTAGTATTCTCTGCTTCAGAAAAGAGATCAAAACTTTTAAAAAGGTATCAAACAGTTTTTACAAAACCAACAGAAAAAAACGCAAATTAGTTTTACCTAATCACCATGCATCTTAGGCACATACTTACCAAAACCATGAACCTCCAGCTTACCCACACACGGAAAATGCACAGTATAGTAGCATTACCGCTCCGATGCCTCAAGGCAAATATGTAGAGAATAGATTTAATCAAAGTCTCAAGTGTAAGGTAGCACAGTGGGTGTAAGAAACAGGTGTCCAGAAAACAGTGTGAACGTCACTCTCTTATCTACTCTGCTTCAGTACACGCCAGGAAGAAACCACGGCTGCCACCCCAACACATGCCGTACGGTTTACACTATAAACCAATCTTAAAATGGACTCCAGGTTAGACTCTAAAAACCTCAAGAGTCCTCTAGTTTCTTCCAGACTCATTTGCCACAGAACCATCAAACATATGACAACTCAGCCTCCAGGCATCTGGTACATCACCAGCACTAACTCAACAGCCTATGCCACACAAGGCTGCTCTTGCCCTGCTCTTGCCTACTCACAGCACTGAGAGACACACCTTCCTGAACCAAGACTATCATTTCATGTCACCACACAGCAAAGGAGCACAGTCCTGTACAGAGCCAGACTCATTCAGGTTCACCCCCACCCCAGGAAAGCAAGCCGGTTTCATTTCTTCTCTCGCAACAAAGCCCTCTCATCCTTCCACATGCTGTCAAGCCACAATTCACTCCAAAATCAATCGTTCCCTTTCAACAGACCTGGAAGCATCTCTAAGGCTGCTAACTAGCCCAAAGGTGAGCACAACCCCTGTAACAGAACAAGAGTGTTAGAGCTGGCCATGGCCGGGCCCCTAGAGACTGTCAGAAAGGATGGTTAGAACTTACTGGTCCACTGAAGCCAGCCAGCTGTGTGATCATCAGGCACACGATGGAGAGGATGAGCCTGGTGCGGCAGAAGATCCACACAACCCTTCGGAGGGAAGCAGCGTCTGGCCCAACTTCATTCAGCTCTTCTTGCCACAGTCTCTCTAGTCTTAACAAGGGCACATGTCCTCTGTTACACGTCTCCCCAGGGAATATATACACCCTAGCTTCCCGCCTGCCGTCACTTTTTGTCTCCAGGCTTTGACACCACTCACACAAGTCTTTCCTTTAACATTATGCACATAGTCTTCACCTTCTGGAAGAAAATACCCTTCCTGGGTGACTGGGGAGCCTCTCAGGATACAGAAAATGATGAGAACAAAACTCTTTCCTTCCACCCAAAAAAATTATCCCTGAACAGAATTTATTTGTGAATAAGAACTTCCTTTCTCAAGGGTCCCCAATCCTTTCTGAAGGATCCTGTGATAAAATGTAAAGTCGTAAACTAGATTTTAATCATGACAATCAGCTACCACAAAAATGTATTCTGTCACAAGGCAGCAACATAATCTCCCTGCAGACTCAGGAAGAGAAGCGGGGCTGAGAGAGAGAGAGAAAGCCCGTGGTTAAAACAGGATTAAAGGTGAAATAGGAGATAAAGCAGAAGAGCAAAGAGAAAGTCATCCCCAGGCTACCCTCCCTCCATTCGCTAGCTCAGAGGTGAGGAATTCACACTGCTGGACCCACACCCCTATCTTATGCCCTATGTATCCAGTATGTGGGAGACCAGGGTGGACCAGAGACGCCTACCTTCTGCAGTTCACATCAGAAGACTCGTACTTGGACAAAGACCACACATCTTCCATTGAGAGCTCCCGCTTCTTGTGGGCCAGGCGGGCCAGGGGAGAAAGCCAAGAAAAGGTCATACAGGAGAAGAGCCCTGCATTGTCCACTGGGTGCTGGTGTCTAAGGAGAGAAAAATTAAAGCACAAAACTGTAGACACGCACGGAGAGGCCAGTCGGCATTTATAATATACTGTTCAGAGCTCCTGACTAAAAACAGGGCTCCCCAAATGGTCTTGTCTTAGCTCAAAGTTTCAAAACTGCTTTCTGTGCTTCATGGAGAAGTCATTAACTAAGAGAGCCTCTTACTTGGAAGTGGTCCGAATGGGCTTCAGAGCACTTAAGCTGTGATGGTACTTTCCCTTGGGATGTTCCTCGTCCAGAATTCTGAGCTGAGAATGCATGGAGGCATCCAGGGAAAGGCCCTCAGCTCGGGCTGCTGTTTCCAAGGCATCTTGGCATTCCAACTGGAGTTTCAGCAGATAGGGAGAGAAGGCAAAGCATACTTAAAGGAACATCAGAAAACAGACAGCAGAAAATCTACCTGACACAACAGCTCAAGCTGCAAGCCAGATTCATCTTAACAGAAATCTCAAGGGTCAGGGGTTTAAGTACTAACTTGTGTGATATGAACTCACTAAGGAACATTAAACCAGATGCTTAAAACTTCTAGGCTTCTAGACTTTTTTTTTTTTTTGAGCACTTTTAAGTTCAGAAAAATTGAGCAGAGAGTACAGAGAGTTCCCATGTACCTCATACAAAGTCCTAAAGCATAAGGTGAACACTTATTTAGTGGTTAAGGACACTGGCACCTAATAATGAACTAAATAAAGGCTGCTGAGATTCAAGGATAGGACAAGGTGTTTCTTGTTTGTTTTATTTTTTAACCTTTAAGCTGCCTATAACCACATGGGGAGGAAAAGAAAACCACTGGACTGATAAAGGAGGAAGTTACACAAAAAATACAAACATACCTACTATGAGGAAGTAGAAACTGGGAATATGTATAGAGTAGGCAAAGAATGTTATAAGGACCAGCCTTATTTGGATATCCAAAGCTTCAGAAGATGACAAAAAATGACTACATGCCATACATCTGACTACATGGGCCATAAAGCAAACCTGAAACAATTTCAAAAGGCTGACATTATATAATGTATGGTCTCTGACCACTTTGGAATTTAATTAGAATTCAGTAACAAAGATAACAAGAAAAATCTCCAAGTATTCAGAAATTACACAGCACACTTCTAAATAATACAAAGAACACATTAAATGGGAAGTAGTAAATATTCTGAGTTAAACGGTAAGAAATTATTAACACCATTAAAATTTGTGGAACACAGCTAAAGCGGAGCATAGGATGAAATTGTGGATGCCTTAAAAGCACATATTAGAAAAGAAGGAAGCGTGAACAATCAATGCTCAGCCAGGGCTTGAACCATTTTCTATAATGGATCAGATAATACATATTTGGCTTTGTGGGCCAGGAGATAAAATCAAGGATATTATACAAGTACTTAAATTACAAAAGAAAACAAATTTCCACAAAATGTTTACTGACGAAATTCAAAATATAGTAATATTAACTGAGTGCATATTTTTGGTAATATAAGTCTTCTATTAAGAAGAATTCCATTCTTCTACAGGAAGATAACATTTCACTAATTGAGGTTTAAAATGGTTTTCCCTTTCATCAAAAATCAATTTGCATATCTTCATCTGTTAATGCTGATTTATAATGAGATTTTACAATTTCATATTTGAAAATGTCTTTTCACACAAACAGGTACTGCAAAATACCAAAAAGCAATCCATGAATATATGACTTTGTTGAGCATATTCATCTCTTGGAAACCATTACAGAATTCAATTAGATTTTTCTCTTGACATTGCCTTTATGTGATATTACTTTGCAGATTAATCACTTCCAATTGAAAGTTGGGTGGAAACCACTGAATGGCTCAATTAAATAAATTTTTTTTTATTGTGGCAAAATACATATAACATAAAATTAGCCATTTTTGCCATTTTTAAGTGTATGATTCAGGGGCACTAATTATATTTCACAGTGTTGTACAACCATCATCACTATCGATTTCCAAAATAAATGAATCTTGAAATATGGAAATTTTCTTTATTTCATTGAGGTTCTGAAAAACACTGCTAGAACTATAATTTAAACTCAGATATATATATATATATCCACTACAAATTTGTACAAGAATGAAGATCTCTCACTTCTTAGTTTAACTTTGAACAGTACAAGAAGTATATAAGGTAGCTTGACATTACATATGATTTAAAATTAGCTGTCATGGAAATTATTTTATCGCAGTACCATTTTACATTCCCACCAGCAATGCATGAGAGACCCAGTTTCTCCACATCCTTATTGTCATTTTTTTTTTTTATTTTAGCAATTTGAATAGGTGTGGCTTAGTATCTCATCACGATTTTAATTTGCATTAACTCTAATGGTTAGTGACGTTTAACATCTTTTCCTGTTTCCTACCTATGCATCCTTTTCGGTGAAGTATCTGTTCAAGTCTTTTGCCTATTTTCTAAGTGGATTGTTCTCTTATTGTTGAGTTTATAGTGTTCTTTTCTATTACAGATTCAAGTCTTTTGTCAAATGACTTACAAATATGTTCTCCTATTTTATGATGAGTATTTATCCTCTATTAGAACCATTCATGGAACAAAAGTTAAATTTTGATCAAGTTTAATTTATTGATTTTTTTCTTTTATGGATTGTGCTTTTAGTATCATGTCTAAAAATTCTTCATCTAATCCATTATAAATATTTTCTCCTTTTCTCTTCTAAAAATTTTATAGTTTTACATTTAGATCTATGAATTCATCTTGAGTTAATTTTTGTATAAGATGTAAGACTTAGGTAAAGCTGTATTTTTTTGCCCATAGGTGTCCAATTGTTTCAATACCATTTATTAAAGATTACCATTTCTCCATTAAAATGTCTTTGCACCTATGTTAAAATCAGTTGGCCATAGTTGTGTGAGTCTATTTCTGGATTCTATTCCATTGATCTACTTGTCTGTCCTTCTACTGATATCATTAACTTGATTACTACAGCTATATAATAAGTCTTAAAATAGGGGTATATAACATCTCCAACTTATTCTTTTTAGCTACCCTAGTTCTTCTGCCTTTCCAGGAGAACCAAGTTCAAGAGTTATGAAGAGTTTTATAAACATCTTTCGACATTACAGTATCAGAAAAGGAAAACCTGGTATGCTATCAATTAGTATTCTTACATGAGAATGAAACAGTAACATTAAGAGGAAATAAATCTTTACATCTTCATTCATTCTTTCAACACATCCTTAATTGAGCACTTATGTGCAAGACTGTTCCAGATGCTGGGAATAAGAATATGCCAATTTCTACGTGTACAGTAGACTAATTTCATTTTCTTCTTTTCTAAAATTCTTAGTTGTAATTTTCATCAAAATCTATGAACAAAAAAGTGAACAGACTTAACAACAACAAAATACTCTTATTGCATGAGTTTTGTTCCTTTGACTCTATACATAACAATGTCATGTCCCACCACCTCTTGGGTAGTAAGTTACTTCCCATATCGGAGAATGCAAAATTCAAAAGTTTTTCAATGAGAATTGGTAGGTAAGGTTTCGTTCTTCCAGGCATATCCTGAGTACTGTACCAGCATTAAAATGTCTGTAACATAATAGAGACTGGGGGCTCTTGTGCTATTTTTGATTTTAGAACAAGGCATACAATATAATTTTGTCCTGACAAAGATAAACCCCAAAGAAGTGCTTGAAATAGCACTAATCCCCACATTTTTATATAATAAAACATGGAGTAGGAATTCCCACAGTAAGGGTATAGAGAAATCTCTACTATTGATCTAAGAAAATCAAAAGCTGCCACTGCAAGCAACTGACTTTCCAAATCTTACCCCATTTTTGCTATTCTTTCCTAACCTAGTTCCCAAACTGTCCATTTTGTTGTCATATCTTACTCACTGAAATATCTAATGGAGTTAAGAGGATTTGTGCAGGATTCTGTTTTGAAGGAAACAGTACAGTTCCATATCTGCACCTAGTTCCTTCAGAGATAGGTCCCTCAAAACAATAAGTAACAGGTATTTAGCTGTTGGCAAGAATTCTTGTCTGTTAAAATAACATTATCAAGAAAATCAAGAGAAAATCCTCTTACTCCAATGAAACTATTATCTTTGTGGTCTTAAAGTATTAGTACCTCCACAGGCAGAATTTCCCCATAGTTGGAGGCCATTGTGTAGTATAGTGACTTTGAACATACATTTTAGAAGACAGACATGGGTTTACATGCTGAGTCTACCACAAACCTTTAGTGTGTTACCTAGCTGCTTCAAGCTTCAATTTACTCATTTTCACAATGCTGCATACACCTACCACATGCTATTGAGAGGAATTAATGGGGTAATAAAAAGTATTAATTAATGGGGTAATAGCAAAGTATGGGGTATACAATAAACACTGAATATGTATTAACTATATTACCCCAATTTGTCCATCTGATAAACCCTACAGCCTATCTCAACTATTTCCTCTTTCCTTTAGCCTTTTCCCAGACTTTTTCAAAGTCAGAGAATTTATTTCCTTCCTCTTACGTATTCCCTGCACCTTTACCACTGTAGTGGGATGCTTCTGACAAGAGCTCCTAGAGGGTGGGCAATCTTACTTGTTTGTATCCCTGGCCCCTAGCACAGAGCTTGGCACCTATTATTCAAATGTCAACTAAGATATCTTCATGTTGCCTCCTTACCTGAATTATTATCACAATGCTATACATGATACACCACTGAGATCTTCTTAACCATTCCACTTGTTTAGATTATCCACTGTTTTGTTTATTGTTAATAGTATAACAAACAATTATCACTTATTTTTCTCTTTCTGGATTATTTAGGATAAATTCCAGCAGTGGGATTACAGGATTAAAGAGTATAGCTTTTAGCAATTAGATATCTGTCCAGTTTGCTCACTTAGCCTTATTACAGAATATGTACTCCAGTGATATTTCAAAAGAGAACTGCTATTAGCCTTAGTACTTTCACTTCTATTTTGTTGACATGAGGCTGCCTCTATCTCACCTACTCTGAGACATTAGCAATGCTAGGGCAATCTGCCTTGTTTATAGCCAGATATCATGACTAGCATCTTATCTGTAAAGGCAAACTGTGCAGATTAATTTTACAAACTAATATGTCATTTACTATGTGTCGGGTGTTGTTTTAAATGCTTTACAGACACTAATTCATTTAATTCTCATAACAACCCTATGAGGCAGGTAATATTATTTTCCGCATTTATAGCTGAGGAAACTGAGGCACACAGGTGTTAAAGAGCAGCAGAGATTTGAACCCAGGCTATACACCTGAGTCTCCTTATCACTGTGTTATGTGCCTTTAAAAGAAAAAATAAACAAACAAATAAATCATCACTGTACCAGATGACCTCATATGTACCTTTCAGACAGCTCTCCTCTCTTCCCTAGGGTGAGTATCAGATTAAAATAAACTATCACTCTCTAACTCTGACCGTCCTAACTAACCTCATTATAAGCAAATGGTAGTTTCCAAAGTCAAAGTCACAAGTACATGATTAGAACACTAGGATGGAAATAAACTATTTTAGTTAATTGCAAAAATGCACTTCCTGGTTGTTTTTAAACCAAAAATGCGCAGATGCTAAAAGACAGATACATTATAGATCAATATTTAAACATAAAATAAAAGCATCTTTATACTACCCTGCCAGCAAATGCGCAGATGTCTCATACTCATTAACTATTTGGTTGGATGCCTAATTTCTCTTCCTCTCTAGGCTTCCTAAAAAAGCTTACCTGGCCAAGCATGCCAGGAAAAAAAGAATGTCTGTTTAAGGGTAAAAATAAATTTATCCTACCACATTAACATCCTGTAAAGTGAGTTATCAACACTCTAAGGTTGAATGAATTAAAAATGGAAATGAACCAATAGAAAAGATTTAAAATATTCAACGATGAGGGTTTACTATAGGAAGCGATAAATAACATAAAAGGGTAGGGAAATGTAAATCAGTGAAAATTGTTGAGACCAATAAATACCAGATTGGAGATGAACTAACTGATATCCAGGTTTCACACTATACATTAATCCATCTGAAATTAATCCCCAAAAGTTACATTAAAATGATAAGATAAATAGTAGAGAGAAAATTAAATAGCATATTTAGTTCATCTATGGAAGGAAGATCACCTCCATTTTCCCCAAAGCCAGAAACCATCAAAAGTAAGATAGATGGGTTTAAATATGAAAAGGGAAATTTTCTGCATAATGAAATTAAAATTAAGGGGAAGAGGAATAAAGCTAATTCTAGAAGTGACCAGGAAACTAATATATTTTGAACAGCCAGCTTTTCTGAAAAAGACATGATTTTATAATCTATCATTCAACAAGTTTTTATTGAGGGGCCTACTATGTACCAGGCACTGCTCTAGGTACTGGGGATGCAGGAATAAACAAACAGACCCTGCACCTCAAAATCACTGCCTTTGTGCTGGTTACATTCTCATATATATAAAAGGCCAAAATCCATATTAATCTACTAAATTGGTTCAAAAGCTTCTATCTCTCAACCTCTAAATTCAGTGTCACCGACTAAGAAACTGAAGTTAAATTTTAAAATATGACTATATATCTTAATAAAAATAGAGATAAAATCTAATATGAGGAGAGAAATGTAAGACAAACATGCATCATCCGAACACTGAACCGATTTTTAATATACTACTAGCGGTACTCAGGAGAGCAAACTGGTAATACATAACATTTTACATACTCTTTGTCTCCTTTACTCTACTATATGAAGGACAATTTTCCAAAGGAACAAAAAAAATTTAAACCCAATGGTTTACTGGGAACTAAATGCCTAACACAAGATTAATGGTTGAATGGTCAATCTGCACTCTAGCTCAGTGCTGTCCAACAGAAATATCATGCAAGCCACAAATGTCATTTAAATTTTTCTAGTAGCCACATTTAGAAAGTAAAAAGACACAGCTTAATTTTAATAATATATTTAACCTAATATATACAAAAATCTTATTTTTTTAATATGTCATCAATAAAAATTACTAATGAGCTATTTTACATTCTTTCCTCAATACTAATTCTGGTTGGCTACACAATAGGATCACCAGGGGAAATCCAGTGTGTATTTTATATATATAACACATCTTGATTTGGACTGGCCACATTATATATGCTCAATAGCTACATGTTGCTGGTGGCTATAGTACTGGATAGTGTGTCCCAGTAGTTCTCAAGTGATTGTGATTTTGCTTGTCTATGGGACATTTGGCAATGTTTGGAGACATTTCTAGCTGTCAGAGCTCAAGGGGTGCTACTGGCATCTAGTAGGTAGTGCATCCTACAATGCTAAACACCCTACAATGCTCAGAACAGCCCCCCACAACATAGAAGTACCTGGCCCCAAATGTCAGTTAGCCCTAGACAGCTAAATAGCTAACACAGTACTTGACATATGCTAATCTAGGAGAATGGGTTTTACGAGGCCTATTTTTCACATTATGATCCTTTAAATCCATTCTAGAAGTAACTTTTTAAAGCTTCTCCTGAAAGCATCCATTTCTTTTTCTTTCTCTTAGGGGGTACTACAGACCCTCCATTGCCAGAGGACATGGGCCACAGAGAGAGGTGTTCGCAGCAGTTGATTCTTTCCAAAGGAAAAAATACTGCTTGATCCAAGAGTTGAGAAAACATTAAAAAAGGAAATATTGCTATTTATTTTTCCCAAGGACTATATGGCTAGGAAACAGTGGGCATTTCTTTCCCTAACAAAGTGATGCATATGGGGAAGGGTGGGGACACTGGGGAGCTAATAGGGGACAATGAAATTCAGGTTCTGCTACAATTCAAACAAGGGTCAGGGAAACACAGTCACATATTAACAGTCACATGTTAACCATAAGCAAAGAGAGATGCTTGCACAAGAGATTGTCCCTGTTCTTTATGTACCATCACCTCACTCATGACTGATAATTAGTGCACCAACCGCACTGCAAGGACACCGCTTCTCTGGTTTGTCCCATCTCATTTTCACAGGCTGCCAGAGAGGAACGTCTGCTGACAAAGCAACCATGGACATCCCCCAGTATGGAGGCGCCTGTGACAAGACATCAGAGGCCGGAAATCATTCTCCAGACTGAACAATCCCCTCATGACAGCAGGACAACAGCAGAGTAGGCTTCCTAAGCCTGCAGACTGAGGATTCATCCAAGTTGTTCCTGAACTCAGTGATGGCAAGCATCAACTGGCAACACAGAGGCGCCTCACTGCTTCCAAGGGGATTAAAGGCTGCAATACTCCTGTCTGGCGCACCCCAAAAAGAAAGCAGTCTCTGGGGCATGATCAGGATGGACAAGCCTCACATCCTAGAGCATATTCTCCCTCTCTGCTACTTAATTCACAAGATCATAACACAATCACAGAACAGTCTCTTCTTACAAATCCTCTGGACCAAGCAAACGCTTTTCTGTACATGTTTCAGTCTCACAGCTGCCTTTATGACAAACATCTCGAGAGAGACATCTTTGAGGGAAACTGTGTACAATCAGATACAGGTTTCAAGAGACTCTAAATATTAAAAAATAAATTAAAAGTAAACAAATTTTCTTTTAAACTAAAAAAAAATTTAAAAGCTGATGATCTCCCAAGACCAGCTGACATCAGGCTTTCTCATCTTCCCTGTCTCCAACGAGTTAAAGAAACTTGCCAAGGACATTTACTCTCCCAATTCTCATCACGTCCTTACTCCAATGGGTTATTAACATGATCCTGACCATCTATCTCAAGTTCTTCCCTTAAGAACTTATAGATTAGAAAGAGCCTACTATTTAGCCAGGCAACCTATAATCTCAGTCCTACCACTCAGCAGCTATGAATTAACTCATGCATCTCATTTCTAACTATCTGTTCACTCTTCTGTAACTATACTGTGTTGTCTCACGCTGAAGATCAGCTATTAATAAACCAATGGATATAACTACACATCGCCACCATGGTCAAATAAGTATTTTTCCAGTTCATAATCTAGCATTACCCCATAATCAGCAGGTAAAAGAGGGCTTTTAGTTGTTTCATAAGCTAATGTCCAAGGAACTTATTCAAAGTTCCTATTATATTGGCGTGTGAGATTAACTTTGTTATTACAATAAGATTTCAAAGGATTAACCTGAAAATGAATCACAGAGGAAATATAAAACCTTATAGGAAACGTTTGAAGCCCCTTTGGTTGAGGATATAGAAGAGACTTTATTTCATGAGATCTAGGGCAGAGGTTCTCAGCACTGGCTACACAATAGGATCAACAGGGGAGCTTTAAAATAACACTGATACCTGAGCCCTTCCCCCAAAGACTGGTTTAATTGGTCTGGGGTAGGGTGCTGCATCAACATTTAAGGTTCTTCAAGAAATTTTAATATGCAGCCTGGGCTAAGGACCATTGACTTAAAAAGAATGGTGGTCTTTTGCATTTGACAAAATCCCTTCGAGATTTTCAGGTTTTAACTTAAAAAAAAAAAAAAAAAGCCACAATGTAATTCATGAATAAAACTTCCTTCACTGCCTATCACCATGTGTGTGCCCACGTTAAGTGCTTATCACAAGACATTAATAGTTTCATCATATGATCCCTAGACTGCAGAGCAGGCTGGAACTGCTGATGATGGTGAGAAAAAAACACAAAGGTGAAGATTTGGGCAGTTTGGCTATTTTTCTACTGTGAGAATACAACATTTAAAAAAACTAAGTGACTGCTCAACACCATATATGCTTTGGTAAACAGAAGTTTTCATTGATGTAAGAGTTGATTCTTTGAATAGCTAATTCAAAAAATAATCTCAAGGAATTTGAACAAATACAACATCTAATTATCTAAACAGGTTAACTCTAAAAAGAGGGTGGGGAGGGAAGGGAGAAACAAGCTTAATTCTACTAATTAGTGGATTTCGGTGTGGCAAATTAACTTCACATTCGTCTGTAATTTTTTTATGAACAGGTTCAACCATTGCAAAAACTTCTGGAGGCCCAGTTTCCTGTTCCGGCGCAGACTTTTGTAGTTTTAATTAAGAGAGAGACATTAAATGACGTCTCATTAAATGATGAGACATTGAAGAAAGCATTCACTGAAGGCTACCTAAAAGTAGAACCAAGATTTCATTGAAAAAGTTTTCATTAACCATTTGTAACTTCCAAGTTATCTATCTTAACAAAAATTTAAAACTGCTTAAAAAACAGGAAGCTAGTTCCAACATTTTCTTCCTTTTTAACAGAAGCCTCCTTTAACTCATGCCAACAGGCTCCACTTATTTCCCTTAAGCAGCACTTCCTAGGAAAGCAGCAGTAGCCCTGGCGTGAGAGAACTCATGATCGAGGCCAGCCTCATGAGACCCATGGGGCTGTAGATTTAGTCACCACACAGCAAAGCCACTTGGGTTCTGCACCAATAGCAACACTGTTGTCATCTCCACCAGAGAGCTGTGGACTGCTATTGGAGACCAACACCTGGCACTAGGCCAGACACCCGTATCATACCCGCACTGAGCTCTATGAAACTTTATGGATGTCCCTACAGGGAAAAGAACAAAAAAAGCAGGTGTTCTTACTCATCCTGTCACTGACTGCCAGAAAATCTGCCGAGTCACTGAGTACCAATCAGGAGAAAAATAATGCAGAGACTGCAAATACTAATCTCCTTCACCCACCCTGCCCTCCTCTCAAACAGCAAATAGGCTCACAGGTAATATTCTTGACTCTGAAAACACAAGGACATAGACAAATTCACATATCCTCAGTTCCTAAAGAAAAGCTTTCAGAGTCAAACTCTCTAAAAGTGTATTGTACCAGATAAAACTATTTTTATAACAATGGTTGTCTCTGAGTACAGGGGTTAAGGGTGATTTATTTTTTCTATAATATTTTACAATTTATACATTTTCTATAATGAGATCATAATTCTTACATAATTATACATATCTTAGAATCATATTTCTTGGTAATTAAGAGATTAGACCCATATCCTGATCCCTAGGATAACTTCAGCTCACCAAAATATTTCAAGTCACTAATTATGAAAACTCCAACCAAGTTCAAAGGGTCAGCCTACCACAGAACTAAAGGAAACACCAAGTGAAGGTCACTTGACTTTGTGAATACTTGCTTTGTTACCTTTCCTAGAGGCAGAATATTCTAACTTGGTGGAAAGAAAATTCCACCAATGGTGTACTTTTGAGTGAAGGGAAGAAAAGAGTGAGCAGTCATAATGGCACATGAACTTTAGTTGACTTCTGCTTATTTTCCCTTCTTCCTCCTTTTCTAGATGAGACATGCTAGTGAAAAACAAGTCACCTGTGGCTTTGGTCTGGGAGCAGTAAAACAAACAACTACTACAAAAAAAAAAAACTTAAGAAAGCATTAAATAGTTTTGTCTTGCTTTTGCTTAGATTTTAATTTAAAGCAACTAAAATCCAAACTCCTTGGCCTATGATTGAAGAACACATCATCTGAAACTCACTGACCTATCCCTCTACATCTACGAGCTCACACTGTATGCTTAAAGCCAACAGGGCCTAGTTGGCCCTATCTACAACTCTTTCTTCTGCCTGGCAGTTCTTCCTTTCTCCAAATTCTACCTATTTCTCAAGTCTGCAATCAAATGCTACTTCCTCTTGAAGTCTTCCCTGATCTCAAAGACTAAAGCACTCTTTCTTTATTAATTTCTATAGCATGTACATTACAGTAATCTATGTACACATGAAGAGGTTAAGCTTCTATTGGAGGGCAGGCAGGCCCAGTATTAGTTTATTTTTATCTGCATCAGACCACTTCTTCCAGTGCTGTGCATGCATCTTAGAGAGTGAGCAAATGTTCGATGAATAAACATCACATCTTAAAATAAACAAACAAACAAAAAAAAGAAAACAGGGCTCGTGGATTTATGGGATCTACTTGTGCATGTATGAGTAAAATTATAAGAAAAGGAGCTGTGCCTGGAGAACCATGCCTCAGACACAATGTTAAGGAGTGGTCTAGACATAAATCTTCATGTTTGTTGAAATAATGCCAGCCTAACACCAGACAACTACTGAAGCTCAAAGAATGAACAGCAACAGAAGGCGCCCCTAATTAGCACTTCAGGATTAAAGGATGTTCGTTAACGCATCAAATTGTGTGTGACCACAAGCATTAACTTAATAGTTCTAAACAAAGGGTAGGTGTGGAAATGCACTATTTTTACTTTCATTACCTCTAAGTAGATGTGATATAAATATCTGAAGATGTGACTGATTAATTTTCCCGGAGTATTCCAAAAGAAAGGTTTGGCCACAATACTAAGAAATGAGCAAATTGCACTTTGCAACTTCATTTTCAGCTTAAAAAAAGAAAGTCACTAGCCTGTTTAAGAATTTGTACCTTGACCCTTTGCTTCTGACTTCTCTTTGACAGTTTCATGCTTCCATGTTAACTGGACCTGTCGAGGGCTAATGGTGGTGAGTAAAACCTGTTTTCCAATTAAGAGCCACAGATGTATTCTTATCTTTTATTACTTTAGTTCTTTTTTTCGGAGGGATAGTAGGCACACCTGGCATCTGGAACATCCTGTCCCAAATTTCCTCTCTAACAATTAATATAGAAATAATGGTTATGATTATATGACATGAAATTATAATCTCTACCCAATTATCTGCTTACATTTTTAAAAACTGTATGTTTATATACCTATTCTGCTTCCCAACTATTTAAATTATCCATTTTTTATACTATCTCTGAACCAGAAATTTTTTGTCATCCTGCTGGTTCTTCTATCAGTAAACTGTTAGTATATGAGACAAGTTCAAGATCAATAAGTCTAAGAAATTTTGGTTTTTGATATGTAATATGCGATAACATTCTAGGCAGTACGTGAACTTTTAAAAACACTTGAGAGTTATGCACTCACTTTAATGTGTATAAAATTTGATTGCATAAACTTATGACTTTATTGCTTAGGTCAAGGCTGAGCAAAAAGGAAAAAAAAACAGTTGATTAAAAGAAACATTTTAAGTAAAAAAAAGTTCAAAGTGTACAAGGATATAGTACAAACCAGAAAAATGGAACTCAAATGAAAAAGTTTAGGAAACATGAAAGGATAATCAAAACGAAATTCATATGGACTCCTGAAATTTTATAAAAGTGGTATTTACCTTCCTGTTCCTTTGAGATAAGGCTTGATCACATGAAGGAAACTTACTGTCTGATGCCCGACTTCATAATTTAGGGGACAAAAGGCACAACAATGACTCTATTTCCAGTTCTTCTACACCTGCAGAGGAAAAGCTCACTGCTGCCACTGCACCTCCTAATGTAATTTCTGCTCTAACCAAATGGAGAGGGACTCTGTCCCCAGAAATTTCACAGGACTGCACACTAGCTTCCCATGTTCTGCCTCATCCTGTTTGACAAGCCTGCTCACTCCTAAGGCTTCACCTACATGGATATACTCATGATTCTAAAATTTTTTCCTATTCCCTTTTTTGCCTGTGCTCTAACTATCTACTGATTATTTTATTTAGATGCACTTCAAATTCAACATGCTTAAAAGCAAACCCATTCTCACCACCAGTCCCAGCTACCACGATGTGTCCCTCCCCTTCCAGAGATGCCCCTAAGTCTTTCCCCTCTTTTCTATCACACTGTTATGCTTCCACACAGACCCCTGGCCTCTCTCAACATAGGCCAGAGCACAGAAACTTCCTGACAGCTCTCTGTGTTTTCTCTCTCCCATACAGGTTTTTTCCATAACTGCCTCAAAACTAATCTTTCTAAGATAAAATCAAGTCTTAAAAATCCCTTATCAACTCAACTTCATTAGCCATTGGGTAACATAAATAAAGACTACAATGAGATATCAGACAAACCCATCAGAATGGCTAAAATAAAGATAACGTTAACACCAAATACTGGCAAGAATGCAGAGAAACTGGATCAGTCATACACTGTTCATGGGAATGTAAATTCTACAGCTACTTTGGAAGAGTACTGATGTTTCTTATGAAACTAAACATGTGCTTATCATATGACCCAGCAACTGTATCCTGGGCCTTCCAGAAAAATGATAGCTTATTCACACAAAATCCTATACACAAATGTTCAAAGCAGCTTTATTTGTAATAGCAAGAAAGTAGAAATAACCCTAACACCCTCAACAAGTAAATGGTTAAACAAATTATGGTATACCTATAACATGGAATACTAACTACTCACGATGAAAAGGGAAGAAATATTGATACACACAACAAATTAGGTGCATCTCAAGGGAATAATACTGAGTGAAAAAAAGGCAACCTCCAAAGATTATATGTTATATGATTCCATTTATAAAGCATTCTTAAAATGATAAAATTACAGGGAGAGAGAACAGATTCATGCAGCTAGAACTTAGGTGAGAGGGTGAGGGAGGCAGCTGTGGCTATAAAAGAGATCCTTGTGATGGAACTGCTTTGTATCTTGACTGTGGTGGTGTTTTATACAAATCTACACGTGAAAATAACTGCATGGAATACACATACACAATGAGTGCAAGTTAAACTGGTGAAGTTTTAATCAGGTGGATGGACTGTATTAATGTTAATTCATATCCTGTTGCGATACTGTGCTGTGTTATACAAGAAGGGGAAGCTAGATAAAGTGCATATGGGATCTCTCTGTATTATTTTTTTTCAACTGCATGTGGATCTACATTTATCTCAAAATAAAAAGTTAAAAGAAAAAAAAAACCCTTTTCAATAACTTCCAATAGCTCCCCAATGGCCACAGTAAAAGATCCCTTAGCATGGCATACAGAATTTTCTCTTACACATTCTACGATTTAGACAACTAGTTCTAAGAGCTAACATTTATTGAGCACAGCTACATGGCAGGCACCATTCTAAGCAATTTATATGTGTTATCTCATTTAATCTTCAATGATCCAATCAGTCAGGTTCTACTGTCAATGCTATTTTATTCATAAACTGCTAAGGCTTGATAGCATCCCCGCCTAATCTTCATTCAAAGCCTTGCTCCAATATTACCTTTGTGACTTTTTCCAGATTTAAGTTCTATACTAACAGTGTCAAACACTCATAACATATTAATAAATGTTTAATTAACAAGGTCTACACAAAGAAGTTACAAAACTGGCACCTCAGGGATTTGACAGTGATTACATTGAATCTATGTTTCTCCAAAGTTAAGCTCAAAAGGGAAAGTACTGTATAATATACAGTAGGAACAGAAAACATCCATTAATGAGAAAATGCTAATAAGACAGCCAAAGAACAGGTAATGTTAGGCTAATGAACCACCAGAGTCAGCCACAAAGCCCATATCTTTCTCAAGTTTTCACATAATAAATACATGAACACAAACCTGACTTCCTAAAGCCAGTCACCTACACCTCCCCTTATTAGTTACTTTTGCAACTTAAGAAAAGGTGTTATTTTTTTCTTAGAAGAAAGATACTTCCTCCTGTTTAAAATGTATATTCATTATTTCCCTTGGAGGAAACTAGATTATTACATTCATGGATTTACTTGAAAAACTCACTGATTATCATACAACAATCTAGTATGATGCCAAGTACTATGAAATCTGAATGAGTCTCTCCAAGGAAGTCATTTTAAACACAGACAACAGAGACAGAAGAAAAAAACTATTTTAAGTACACGAATGAAATTTAATGGTTCATATTTCCTCTGCACCACTTCCTACCCCTCCATAAGTTGTCTTCTCTTAAGCAAAGCCTTTTCAGAAGGTACCACAGGTAAGCAAAAGTGGCAGACAGAAGGCTAAGGGAGAAATAGGTGGGAGGCTGAGAGCCAACCTCTCCTCTTTCATAAGTAACCATAAATTCTTAACAGTGATTAAAGCCAATAAAGAAAGAGAAACTTCTTTTTAATTATGTATTATATGAAAAAAAGAAAGTGTGGTCTAGTACAACAAGCAGATAAGAAAAGGGACTCAGGAAAGGAAACACTGACCGGCCGAGTTCTCTTGTATTTGGAGTCCTCGTGGTCTCTGTCCTGCCTGGAAGTACTGGTTCTCTCTCTCACATTTCTATAACCAGGACTGGGGATGATATACTCTTTTCCTATGTCGATATCCTTCATTTTCTCTGAATAGAGGTGCCAGGTTCATAGACTCCTGGTTTCACTTGAGAATTTCTGAAATTAAAAATTCATCAAGAACAGACATCACCTAAATTGTGCTTAATCATATGCAAAAGTGCTTTAAAATAGGAAAAAAGGCAAAAGCATTAACATTTTCTACCCTTATATCTATAAAAATATTAAAATGTTAAAATTTTCAAGTACAATTTCAGCTTTTAAAGAAAAAATCATTATAATAGAATCAAGAATTATCTCCTCCCACTGCCAAGGAAAATAAGATTAGAGAAAATAAACACACTGGTAAAATGGCGCCCACCCTTTTCAACTAAGTTCAAACCCAATGTATAGAGCCTTTAGATAGGTCTTCAAAAAAAAAAAAAAAAAGACTTTCTGAAAACAATTTGTTCGAAGAATTACAAACTCCACAATTTTAAAATAGATATAACTTCTACTAAATTTTACTAAATGAAAACTTTTAAAATATTTATTAGACCTATCCCATCTCTGCATTTTTATAATTAGGTAATAGGTTAGCTGATATTTTTTAAAGTACCATGGAGTTACAGAGCCAACGTACAAAACAATATTATACCTTAACTTTAAAACAACTTCCCCTTGGGATACTGAAAATATTCTAAAATTAGATAGTGGTGATGGCTGCACAATTTTGTGAATGTATTAATAAAACAGAGTTGTATACTTTAAAACGCTGAATTTCATGGCATATAAATTACATCTCAACAAAGCTATTGTTAAAAAATAACCAAAACAAACTGCCCATCCTGTCCCATGCAGTCTTACCTAGTATGACCTGCTTGGTGGGCTAACTCTAATTAATATCCTGTATCAACTCTGGTTACTTTTGAAAAAATAAAATATATAACACACCTCTCTGAAACATTTCCCCCACCCTAAGAGGGTTCAAAGTTTCCCAAATACGAACTGAGAAAACCTCTTTCAAACCAGCCTCAGTAGAAATTAACATGTAAGCTGTGTTGCTTTTTGAATTCCATAAATTCCTAGCTATCACTATAATTCTATAATTTAAAACTACTACTCTGCAGACAAATTCTGACAGCTACAATTCATTTTTTAAGGTATCAGAAAAAAGAACACTTACTAATTCTCTAAATAAAAAAGACTAAATCTCCTTCCTAGAAATGTTTCCAGTGTAAAGAAAGCTTGACTTCTTTTCAGAGGTCTGATTCAAGTACCCTGAGTTGATACGGTTATTTATCTTAAAAAAAAAAAAAAAAAAAAAGGTCACCTTGTCCAATGACAAACTGTACCGGGCTTACAACCATGGCCACAGCAATCACGTCACTAAGCTTAAACTATAAACAGACCTGGCACCTGCCAGTGTCCCTAATGTCTGGATGCAGCTGCAGATAAGAATGAGTAATCTTTCTTGTTACAAGGGTCACAGAAGTCCAACCTTCCCCTTCAAAGTTTCCCTTGCCTAGCTAATTTCCAGAAGCTGAATGGATTAGTCCTACTTTGAAAAAAAGCAAGAGAAGGGGAGTTTAAAAGGGAGGAAGCCAAAGGAATTCATTTGCAATATCAAAGTCCATGTTAAGAGGAACATTAAGCTCATCCCAACTGTCTAAGAACTCATGATAACTAAAGTTTATTCCAATCACTTTATTTCAAGTCCTTCTATGTTTGAAAGGTATGGGAAGCAGTTTTCCATCACCTCTAACACTCCTGCTTCTTTAATTTCAGGGGGAAAGAGTCAGTCAGGAGAGTAGGAGGGCCTTGAACGGGTACAAAGTTACTAACTCTTGCCTTGAACACAAGGAAGATTCCATCTTCTATGTATCAGGGGTATAAGACAGGGCACTCCATGTGGGGGCCAGCCAAAAGCTAGGAAGCCCAATAGTTTTTGGAAAGAAATAAGGCCCAAATCTGAAGAAAGCAATGAAGGAAGGGTCACTAGTCTTGACTACTTTTTAAAAATACTATCTGTATTTCTCTCTTCTGTTCTCCCTTAAAATTGTTTAAAAGTCTTTTTAAAATGTTAACTTGCTTTACCTGTTAAGAAAGGAAGAAAGGAAAGAGATTTTTGTTATTTCTGAGCCAGAGCTGTGCAATGGCCCTAGCAGAATAATCAAAGTGGGAGAATCCCAAAGAAGTGCTAGATTAAAAATCAACAGAGTTAAGGCCACCTGGTCAGATCCTTTTTAATCAAGGTTCTCTTCCAGTGATAAAAGTGTACAATGCAGCAGATGAAACTGCACGGTGGAGGTGGGGTGCACAGTATTAAGAACTGTGATTAGCCAGACTGGTGTTTCCAAATTGCCTTCATTATAACAGAACTTAGGTTTCCCACACCTCAGGAATCTAGTTCCAGGCCCTGAAGCTGCACAAGACAACCTGACCTGAAGCTAAAAGACTTCGTATTTACCATTCTCCTGCAATCCACTGGTTGTGCCTCCAACCTTCTGCACCTTTCACTAAATCAGGCTAGAGACCCCAGTATAACCTATCCGTGTCCTTGCAAACCTTCCGAAACTTTGGCAGTGGTTCCTGTGCCTCCTACCTCCTCCGTGCAGAAACCGAATGATCCCTGCGTAATAAATACAAAGTACCATACAGCTCTGTGCAGTAGAAGTGGAAAGGGCACTGATGACAGTCAAGAGATCTGGGTTCCATTCTGGGTTCTGCCTAAGGGTTTGCTGTGCGTGCTTAAGTCACAAACCTCCATTTACCCATTTGCAAAAATTCCGAGAGGATCGCTTCTCAGGTCGCTGGCAGCCAAGTCTCCGGTGCGCAGCTTGAGCGGGGGTGCCCCAGACCGCCCTCCCCACAACCTTGAGGTTAGAGGCTTCTTTCAGGTCAGCTTCGCCTGGGATGCCCTGGACCCTAGGGCGTTCCCATGACCAGCTCGGGCCTTGCGAGCCGATAGCGACCCACACCCACGGGCCGCGGGCGCAGCACCCCCTGGTGGCCGCATCCGGGAATGTAACCAGCAACCTTGACTACTCATCCCATCCTACCTGCCTTCCCTCGCCGGTACCTCACCACAAACCTCAGGGGTCGCGTCCCAAGGAGGGAGTGACCGGAGACAAAGAGAGGCCAGGCCCGGTTTCTTAGGTCTCCGGCTTCTCTCGAACTGCTCGTATCCCCGAACATAGCCCGCCGCCTCCAGAGGAAACACACAGGGGTGATCCCCGTGACAATTGAAGGAAAAGAAAGGGGTGTGGCGGTAGACGATCCCTACCTGTGCCCCAGCTCCAGGACCGCCCAGACGGCCACTCGACCACGCTCCCGAGCATCAGCTCCAGAGCAAAACAAGCCTTTATAGCGGCACTGGCCGCCGGACTGCGCAGGCGTGCTGCACAAAGACTCTCTTAGGCTGAAGGGAATTGTAGTCCCCCTTCCGGGAGCCGGAGGCTGGACACGCGGCAAAGGACTCTATTTCCCAGAAGCACCGTAGGAACCCCGGGGGAGGTGCAGGCTGCTCCTCCTTTCCACGGCGCTTCTAGCTGTGCACCATCCTTCCCAGTACTTCTGGGAGCCTGTCTGGAACCTTCTCTGAGGCCCCCGTGGGTGGCTGGGAAGGTTGACAGTGGCCCTGTGTGGGCCAGCGACCCTGTGTTCGTAGGCTGGGAGGCCCTGACGGTGTACGGCCGTTTATGCAAAACACCGGGAAGGTCACCGTAGCCTATTTGTCCTTGTCGCTAGCCAGCCCCACACCTTATCTGTTGTGCACTTACCAGTTTACGACTGCTTGCTTAGGAATCCACCCTACAGTCTGATATCACCTTTCTCAACTTTTATCCCACTGCCTTACATGTAGTGTGTATTGCCTGGTTTCTAGATTTAAAAAATGCCATGATCACAGTTAAAGTAGCGAGAGCCTTAGAAACTATGCCAACTCAATGCCTTTCTTTTTATAAATGAAATTGAGGTTCCCAACGAGATCGATTATTTCTCTTTGTGTTTCATCTGTGCCTTCAACATAAACATAACTACTCTCTGTTGAATGCCTGCCAGCTCTGTATCAGTGCTTTACATACAACTCTTGTTTCGTTTAATCTCCATAACAACCCTGTGTGTAGGTGATATGATCATTATCCATTTCAGAGATTAAAAGAATAAAGGAAGGTAAAGTGACCTGTCCACCTTTATACAACTTAATAGTGTGAAGACACTAATGTGTCATAAAGCCAAAATAATTTATAGTGTTCTTGCACAAGGATGGATTGATAGACCGAGGCAATAGAATAAAGAGCCTGGAAACAGACTCATGCATATGTGTGAACTTGACCTGTAACACAACAAATCAGTAGAGAAATGGAGATTCAATAAACAGTACTGGTACAATTGGTTATCCTTAATTTTTAAATTTAAGAGATTACTACTTCATACAACACAAAGAAAATTTCAGGTAGATCAAAGGCCTAACTGAAAGGGAAAATGTTAAAACATTTAGAAGAAAACGTGAAATATCTTTGTGGACATGGGAGTAGAGAAGATAAAAAAACAAAGAAAAGAAAAATATGATAAATTTTTACTATCTGAAAATTTAAACTTTTGTACAAGATGCCACAAGTAAAAAAGATAAAGCACAAGTTATAACTGACAAAGTTTTTAATATAAAATATACAATTAATTTCTACAACTCAATAAGAAATGACAATAACCCAACAGGAAAACAGGCAAATGAATGAACAGAAAAGGAAATCAGGACAGCCATTCAAATATGTATGAAAAGACGCCCAATCTCACTAATAATCTGGGGAATGGAGATTAAAATAGCAATGAGATACCATTTTATGTCCACCTGATAGGGAAAACTAAAAACCTGATAATAAGTGTTGTCAAGGATCTGGAATGACAGGATATTTCACACATTGCTGGTAGAACGAGTGTCAATTGATTGAACCGCAATAAGGAACAATTGGCCCAATTTAGTAGATTGGAAATGGGCTGTATTGTTAGACCCTAAGTAGACTCTTAAAATTCAGTGGCTTGAAGTCAACAAGTTTTTTTCTCCCATACATAAGAGTCATAGGCGAGATATCAGATCAGCAGCGAAGTTCTCCTTCTTGCAATTCCAGAGACCCAGAGTGACAGTGGCTCTGTGAGATTCAACATTTGGCTTCCAAAGATACTCTACTCATTGCTACCACCAGTCAGTTACTCAGCTGGGAGGAAGGAAGAAGAGAGTGTGGAGAAGGTATGAGCAGTTCTTAAGGCACCAGCCAGGAAGTAGCATACATTATTTCCAATCACATTCTATTGGTGACAGTTTAGTGATATGATCACATTTAACTGAGAAAACTGGGTGATGCAATCCTCAGCTGGGCAGCTATGAGCAATTAACAACTCTGTTACAATAGAAGAAGGAAAGAACAGATTTTGATAAAAGTTAATGATTTCTACCACATATGCCTATCCTTGAACCCAGCAATTGCGCTTCTATGTATATGCCCTAGACTACCCTTTCTCAGTAGGGGATTCTGCAAGTAAATTAAGTCCTACACAAAATTATTTGAGTGACTATTTTCTTAATTCCCCCAAGGATAATACATATAGCTAGTATCATTCTAGATGTCCAGGGGAGAAATTAATTCATTAAGCACAATAAATACCTTAGGGCATTATGATGTAGGGTATTATGATATAATGCTATTAGCTGAGAAAAGCTGCCCCCGAAGAGTATCCCATACACTTGCACAAGGAGATGTATTGGTTGAGCATTGTCTGTAACAGTGGAAAGAATCTAAATGCCACTAACAAGAGAACAGATAACTAGCTTATGGTATTTGTACAATGAGATGTTATATAGCAGTTAAAGAAAAAGGACTATTAGGTGTCAATATATATAAATCTCAAAAAACAATGTTGAGTAAAATTAAATTACAAAAAGACTCAAGTTGTATGACTCCATTTGTATCAATTTTGTAAACTTGTAAAATATGATGTCATTTAAGAATTCACTATGTGTTGGGCATGCTAGACAACAATTCAAAATATAGTTACCTCTGCTGTTGGAGGGAGGGGCATAAGATCAGAGGGACACAGGCATACAAGGGGTTTCACCTGTTTGCAATATTTTATTTCTTTAAAAAATGACTTATTACTGTTAAAATTTAACAAAGCTTGGAGGGGAGTATGTGGGTGCTTCTAATATTATTTGCTGTATTTTTGGTAGGGTTTCAGTATTTCATAATAAAAAAGTTTTAATATCATAGAAATAAACATTTCTCCATTGAGCTATATGCAATTTAACAGAAGAATCTTGCTGATTTATATATAGTTTCTACTTACAAGAATTACTGAGGTATCTCTGGCCATCTAGCTGAATGACAAAAACTTTTCCTCAGCACTCCCTAAGCCACCTCACCAAGGCATAGTAGTACTTCTGACCATGCCTCAAACACTGTAGCACCCAAAAGCTGCATATCTGATACCTTAATATAAAATTAAAAAGCTTCTAAAATCTCCCTGAAATACTTCAAATATATTGATTTCAGGCTAAAAAGAAAAACAATGGATGACAGCTATGCAGCCCTGGCGCCAGGCTCCAATGCACAATGGCACTACTGCAGTCTGTCCGAGGATAGCATAGGGTGAAGACTTACGCTTAGCTATTTACATGATATTGATTGAAAAACATCCCCTCCTTGAAATGTGTTTGTATTGTGAAGGGTGATATTCTCCAACACTCAGATGGGCTAGCGAATCTGTTGCAATGCAGACTTGCATATATTTTAAAATAGTATTTATGTTGTACAATGTACTAAACATATCATTCACTCAATATTTGAAGGAGATACAGTAGAGATAAAACAGACAAGTTTTCTGCTCTTATGTTGCTTAACATCCCAGATATACCTGTGGTAAGTACTAGACAAAGAAAAAAATATATGTTACATCCGAAGGATAGTACAAGTTAGTAAGGTGAAGACAGCAGAGATGGCAAAGGAGCAAATACTCTAGGCAAAGGGAACAACTAAGGCCAGGTGGTGGAAGGAAGAAGGGAACATTTCCAAAGACCTGTAGTCTACTTTATAGGTATTTAGAGTAAGAGCAAAAGTCAACAATTGCAAGGTTTTAAATGGTGAGTTGGTTAACGGTTGAGAAATCAAATTTGCATTTTGAAAACTGCGTTGCAGCTAGCAGAATTGAGAAAGAATTAGAGAGAGCTTGAATGCAAAAGAGGAGTCTAGCTGGAAGTGTTGCCCAGGGAAGAGTAGGTGGGGGCTTGGACTAGGACTTGTGGTGGAAAGAGAGAGAGAAGTAGATAGACTCGGGAGAAATTGAAGAGGTAAAATCAACAGACCTTGTCAACAGATTACATGCGGTAATGTGAGCAAGAGAGGTGTCAAGGATAACAACTAGGTTTCTTCAGGTTGCAGAACTAGATGGATGGTGATATATTCATTGACGTGAGAAGTGTTCTACTGCAATTGCCTCCCAACACCCTCCTCTACCCAGCTTGTCAGGAGCTAATGCCAAGTGGTAACAACCATCCTACATGTGCTGTGGCACTCATGTTGAATTCTTCTGCCAGTAAAAAGATAAAATTTCTTTTTTGCAGATCAATCTTGCAATGAAAGTCATTTTCATGGAATAAGACATTTTTAAAAGTCAGTTAATAGATTGAATCATTTATTTGACATCATGGAAGTAATATAGTGTGACAGAATAATGCATCTTTTTAATGGTCTCAAGCAAATTAGAAGAGGATTTAAGACGTAAACAATGCTAACTGAAAGTCAAATGACATCAGAGCATGTTATGCAGATGAAGTTTTCACAATATTTTTAATAGAGAACTGCAGTGGGATTAGCAGAGTGTTCATGCAGTACACAGCAGCATAGTCACATTATAAGTCATATCACACATTCATTTTATGAAGGTAAGTATTACACACTTCCCAACTTTGTAGTAATAACTTCCCAAGCTCATTAGCAGTAAGAATAGTAATTAGAATAAAATAAAAAATTGCTTAAAAATTTTTTAAAAGTACTATTATGTTGAAATGCACTATCAAATTGGGCCCCCCCAAAATAACAGGTGTTCAAAAATTAGTTCCTTGTTAAATAGAGAAAAATAATTGACAACAATTATCTAATTTTAGCAAAATGATATTATCCACCACATTAAACAAGTGCTGTGTTGATTCTGTAGTCTTATACATACATAATTTATAGATTAATTTCAATTTTATACTGGCATAAGAGCTATAAGCATAAGGACTTTATACATGGTTTTATGAATATACATATTTAAGTAATATAATATAAATAATTTAAGTCAACATTGGGGTTTAGGAGAATGATTTTTCTTAAAAGAATTCTGAACCTTATGTAAGCTTGGGAGACACTGAGTGTCAAACCAAACCGTAGCTTGGTCTATAAGGCCTTCTGTGGTCTGGCCCCACATAATGCCACAGCTTCATTTCCTGCTGCTCTCCTACTCAAACATGAGGTCCTGACAACACCATAATTTCCATGTTTTCACTCTAGCTATTTCCTCTGCCCAGAAAAACCATCTAAATTTATTCAACTAAAACAACAAGCATCATAGCCCATAGACAGGCCTTGGGATTTTAACCCTCCCAGAATGACAAATATTATTTATTCAACTAAGTAAAATGATACAGTATGTCTAACATGTGGTAAGATGTGTCTGAGGGACCCTCCCACATTATTGAGAAGTATGGACTGGGTACCTGTCAGGCCACAATGTAGGAGGCAATGGGTTTCCACTAAGAGAAGCCAGAACCAGTAGTCCAGCCACAATAGAGCCATCTCACTAAAAGAGGTCTAAAAAATTCTCAAGTCTTTTGCTTTATAAATATGTGCTTTTTATCAGAAGAAGAGATAAACAACTTTAGTCTATATTGGTGATAACCTTTTTGGCATGAGTGTCACTTTAGAAAAACTTTTAAAAAAATCTATGCAAGCCGCATTTATTTCTCATTCAAAATAATTCATTTACTAAGTCCCAGGAAGGAATCATATGTGTCCTTAAAACACAAATTATATACTTTATGGATTACAATACCATCCATGAGAAAAATTCCAATCATTTTCAGCTACTGAAATGTTACTTTCTGGGCATATTTAAGTGGTAACAATACCAAAGTATCTTTTTAAATTTTCACCCTAAAATTAGGTCTAAGTGGATGATGACATGTGGCCTACAGCTGGCAGGCCATTGATCTAAAAGAAAAGAAGAAAAAAAAAAGGATTCCTCCTTGAGTCAGTCTAAGTTTATAATTGCTCAGGGATTCAGAAACAGATTATAATTTATATTCTACTTTTTATTTGCTTGTAGATTCTTACAGTTCCAATAAAATTTCAAGTTTTAAAGTATCTATTTTCTTAATTTCTTGATTTAGTTATCCCTTTGTTGCTTACATTCTATATTCTATCTGTAGCAAGTTTGAGACAAATTTCTTCGGTTTTTTTCTTCTAGATTTCTTCTCGTTACATAAAGCAGTATTTCTCCAAATAATCCATGGAGTACTAGTCTTGCAAGCAATTTTGAGGAGGAGGAAGAAGAAGAAGAAGAAGAAGAAGAAGAAGAAGAAGAAGAAGAAGAAGAAGAGGAGGAGGAGGAGGAGGAGGAGGAGGAGGAGGAGGAGGAGGAGAAGGAAGAAGAAGAGGAAGAAGAAGAAGGAGAAGAAGAAGGGGAAGAAGAAGAAATTCTGAGAAAAAGAAATTTCCCAAGTCAACTAAGTTTGGGAAATTATGCATGTGATATTCAAATCACATAAACATTTTAGCTAAACACTCTGAGAAATCCTACAATAATAAAACCAGTTTAGCCTTGTTTAATTCAGTATTTCTCAGACTTATTTGAACTTGAAATAATAAAAATAACGTTTTAGAAACAGCATTTAACATCCTGTAGCACTAATGTTCTGCAGAAAATGCTTTAAGATATACTAGTGATCCAAAGTCATCTGTTAAAAAAAGAAAATAAAAAAACTTCCCCAAATGGAAGGGATTCTCAAATGATGAAGAATAACGCTGAGAGGAGTGAGGGATGATCTTTATCAGACTCCAGCTGACTGAGGCGAAGTGAAGGGCTCATAAGAACTAGGGTTGCTTCAGTCATCCCAGATTGTTTAAGTCCGAAAGATTCCATTCGTGATGAAGCTACCTGAGCAGTCTTAGGTAAGCCTGGATAACAGTAACAACTACTATTACTGCCGTTTTTACTGTTATTTCTGCTTCAATTTATTAATTGCTCAGGATGGGAAAGGCATTATATATACATTATCTCTAATCACATAAAACCCCTGCAAGATAGGTGTTATCCTCTCAGTTTTAGAGATGAGGAAACAGGCTAAAAGGTGATATGATTTTAGTGGAACAAGATTTGATCTTAGACCTTACTTACTGCACCATACCAAATCAGTCTGTAAAACTCCTTCACTGAAGCAAATACTCTCCCTTTGTTCTCTAAGCCACTGATAACCTTCCCTGGAACCTTCCCTAACAGAAATAATTCTAGAGTAAAACAGGTTAAGCCATCGATTACTTTGGCCCACTTAACCATACTGCTATGAACTAAATATTTGGACATTCTAAATCATGCTTCTAATAACCTAGGTATTAAATGATGTTTTAAAATTATTTCTCAAGTGTCTTTATGAATCACACAAAAAAATCAATCTTAACAGTTAAAAGCAAACTCAAATGCCTGCAGAGGCCAAATGGATAATGTAAATGAGGGGAGTTGGTCAGGAATAAGACAACAGTTGGTAACAAAGACCATGACGATCTAGAGGGAACATGTTCTATCCAAAAGGCTTAACCACTTCTTAGTTTTGGCATGTTGTTGTCAAGCAAAAATATGAGCCCAATATTGCTTGATCTTATTTTTTAAATGAAGCCAGGAACACAGTTTTTATGTGAAATCTCTCAATTCTAAAATGTTGACAAATAACTAATTTCTTTAAAAAAAAAAAAAGCAGGGCCAAAAACACCATAAACTTGCAGACTGATTGCTCATGACCTCATAAGTCAACTTCTACTCAAAGCAATATTACCTCTGCCACTTCCCCTCGACCCCACTAATCACTCCCTCCATCCAGCAGACCTGAGTCTATATTGCTTTTGAAACACTCAAAAAAAAAATCAAAAGTTAAGACTTGTCAGTACTGAAGTCATATTTACAATCTTAGAGTCTGAAGTTATATTTACAACCTTAGGGTCTGAAGTTGATTATAAAAAAGGAGACCCCCATTTTTTTGAAAGATGGCAAAAGGGTTAAAATAAGTGCATATGCCACTTAAAGGCAGTGGCGGTCATTATGTGCCTTTTCTAGAATGGGTTATATGCCTGAGTGACTCTGCAATATGAGGAAGTCATTAGCACTGCTCCAGTGATCAAATATTTTTGCTTCCTTGTCTCCAAACTGATTTTCTAGATTACTTTTGGAGACTAGATTTAGGTTCAATTATGTCACAAGGTGGGTAGTCCTTCGAGAAATTTTCTTGGCACCAGGAGTACTTGTCAGAGGGGTGGCTAATGCTACCTGACACCTGTATTATTTATTCAAAGCTAGGGCTCAAGGTGTGGCCTCTGGTCTTTTAAGGTCAACATCATCCCTAAGTCACCAGAGAAGAGCCAAGGAGAGGAGGATGGAAAGAGGTTGGCTCCATGGGGAGGGATTCTTCCTCTGCCTCATTCTCCACTTGCTGCTTCAAGGTAGGATGGGACAAGAGTAAGAGCAAAGTAGACATAAAACTTCTGAGAAACAAAGAAACCAGGCTAATTCTTGTTATTCCTAGACAGTGAATGACTGGATGTTCATTTTGGTAAAAATGGAAACTTTTAACACTAACAGTGTTATACCTCTTTCTTAACTGACCCTTCTCTTTAACTACTCCTCCACTCCCCTGCTTCTATTGGCCTCTTCTCTTTCCCCACATCTTTCTCTTTCTAAGCATATTATCTATCTCCATGGTTTCTGAGTATCAGGTGGTGTTAGAAAGAAGAGAATTCTCTCTTGGCTCTCTTGAAACAAATGAAATGAAACAGGGAAGATACTAAGGGGAAAGATGTGGATGAGAAGACTTGTCATAAAAGAAGGAAACTTTTTCAGTATAACTTTCCCAGTCTAGAATATTTTTCTTGTTCATTATTGAAAATGAGCAATGAGGGATAGTATAACATCATAGGTAGGTAAAAAGCAGATGTTACCACATCGTTCTCTGTTTCTGCTCCACAAAGTATGACTAGAAAGGGGTTAATATAAGACTAGTATCGAGGAACTCTCTTTAAGATAGTCTCAGTGGTTATGACTACTGAGTTTTAGAAGACAACAATCACAGCACATAGTAGAAACACAATAAATACTACTCCTTAAATTGAAAAACTGGGTTTCTCCCTTAAGGTTTGACATATCTCACACTACCTACCTGATTACTTCCCTTATCACTATTTTATGATCATCTATACCTTATTAATGTAATGAGGAGGACTGTGATTGCAAATTTGTCACTGACATCACCCAGATGGCTCACGGACAGAAGAGAGCATTGGAAGGACACTGAGCGATGGTGGAAAGGTTTGTGGTGAGACTATTAAGAACAAAGCAGGACACTGAGAATCAGTGGTCAGGGCTGAGTTTGCATACACATTTGGACAAGTTTTGCATAGAGATAGAAACAATGAAATTAAGGATGGACGCTGACTTAGCTCATTTCATTAACTTCCACCATTTGCCTAAAAGCCCAGCCCATGTCCCTTGGTTAAAGAAGGAAGAGCTTCTGAAAATCTAGAAAATCAGCTTCTCCCGTGCCCCCTATATTCTCTCTATACAGAAACACTCTCTAGGCCCCAGTCCTGGCACTTCTCTCACAGTCTCTGCTCTCTACAGGAAGAAGTGACGCTTTTACCATCAATTGTTCAGGCTTTGAGCAGCATGGGGTGGATCCTGCTGCTTTCCAAGCAGTGTTTGACAGAAAGGCTTTCCATCCAGTCATCAACTTCAGCATCCCTACTCATGTCAACATCTCCTTCACCCTGTCTGCCATCCTGGAGGTGGTAAGTCCTAACTCAACATTACAATGGTCTCATGGTAAGCCATGGGTTTCCTGATTGGATTTTGTAAAATTAATAACTCTATGGAGTAGGGAGACATAACTAGGAACGCTACAATGATATCACTGTGGGTAAAATCTGTCCCTTTTTGAAATCCTCCACAAGAAACATAGTTCCAATGGACTTCCATACTGTGTTTTTCACTTATGTTTCTCGTGTGCTCTTGATTATTTGGCCTATATTTTTCAGTGGCTTATGATTAAAAATCATAATTGCCTCACAGAACACAGAACAGCTTTGGAAATGAGTAAGAGATGAGTGGTGGATTGGACCTGACTTCATAGAATTAATGATCCTGGATGAAAATTGTTTTTCCAGAATGCGCAGCTTCAACTGATGACATCATTCCTGTGGCTAAATATGGTACAGTAGACTCAGTTTCTCCTTTATTACGGTATCTCCCTTTTTCTAGTCCTGGATCTAATTTTGCAGATTACAATAGATAAAGCTGAGAATATCCATGAATTAGATAAGTTTAAACAGAGCCAGACCAACAATGAAAACAGAAAACTTTCTGACTATTCTGTTGGTTTAGGAGGGCAGAGATGGTGCACAGGGAGAAGTTGGCATAAACCAAAGTCATGGAAGCCAATATTTAAGTGGCTCCATCCCAGGGAACCCAAAGCAAAGCTCAAAATCTCCCTTAAGAGCACTGAGAGAGAAGCGGAAGTAAGACTTTCTTAGTGACCTTGTGACAGCTGTCACCACAGAAGGGGTGGGAGAGTGAAGAAACGAGTGAAAGAAGGAACGTAAAGCATGGGAGATAGTCCCCACTCGGTTTGTCCCATGCCATGGTTTCCTCTAGATCTGGTACAATCCATTAATCAGATGGAACCCAGAGGAATGTGGGGGCATCAGGCAGCTCAGCATAGCAACGGAGAACCTGTGGCTTCCAGATATCTTCATCAAGGAGTTGTGAGTATCGATGATGAAAAAAGCATGAAGAAAACCATATCTCCAGAGAAGAACATTATGTTAAACAATAGGGGCCACACAGAGATTCAATTTAGAAAGGAGCAGCATCTGAACTAAGTATTTTACAAAAATTCCAGAATGTGGTGACAGGTGGAAGGAGGGAAGTCAGATGAGTGGAGCTAGAACACAGGAATGGGGTCACCTGACATAGAGAAAGAAGGCCAAGTCTGATGGTGAACCCACAGAACCCACCTCCCCATCCTTCTCACATACAGCATGAATGTGGATCAGAAACCTACAGGTCTCATGGCTTATGTCAACAGTGAAGGACGCATCAGATACGATAAGCCAATGCAAGTGATCAGCATCTGTAACCTGGACACCTTCTATTTCCCCTTTGATGAACAGAACTGCACGCTCACCTTCAGCTCTTTCATCCACACAGGTGAATGAGGCTCATATACAGTAGGCTATTGAGAGGCAGAGAGAAGAGAACAGAAAGCCAAGAACAGTGAGGGAATGTCACTGAAAGGGGTGGAGAAGCCAAGTGGCAAGAAATCCAACAGTCTGAGCAAAGGGTTTGGGAGCATTTTGGTGAGGCTGAGTTGTCTGGGTCTCTCTGCAGTGGAGAACATGGTCCTGGGCATGGAGGAGGAAGTGCAGAAGATTTCGAGCACATCACAGAACCTCATTCAGAGCAAGGGGGAGTGGGTGCTTCTAGGTATCCACCAGAGAAAAATGAAGATGACTGTGAACGCCAACCAGTATGACCAAATCGTTTTCTATGTGAGCTCAGGGGCCCTGGTTGTGATCTCTCCTAAGATGCATAGCTTATGTTCCCACTAGAATGTGAGCAAAGATTTATGTTCCTTTTTTTACTAATAAATCTCCAGTACCTAGAACAGTAACTTGCATGTATTAAATATTGGTGGAATAAATCCACCCTGAGGAAGAAACAGAGCATCTATGGCAGTGATTTGCAGTGGGAGTGAGCTTCCCATCCCCCAGGACCATTGGAACTTTTTGGAGGGCTGGAATTTTTATGTTTGTTTTTAAAAAGAGATGGTGGGAAAGTTATGGAACACTGTCATAAGAATATTATGATTCCAAATCCTGGCAACCCCAAAATATCTGCCACTGTTTTCCTTCCCCTCCCATTTGTCTTAAATTCCACCAGAAAAGAGATTAGACCTTGATGAGGAGAGCAAGTAGAAATACAAATATATAATGCACATGATAACCTAAGAATCTGGTCCCTCACTCCTGCTAAGAGCACAATGGTACGGATAAAAATGACATGAAGAAAGTTGATACTTTCACCCAAGAAGGAATGAGATATGTTTCCGTGGTAAGCAGCATGGCAGAATCAAACCCTGGAAGGCAGGCTGTGGTGGTTAAGATGACTTTGTTGGAGAGACAAGACCGTCAAAAGGACTTAAAGTAACATGATCTTACTAGATACTTTGTTCTGGGACAAATCTCAACTCTTGCTCTTAACTGGCTTGGCAGCCTTCCAGCTTACTCCTCACTTGCCCTCTCTTTTCTCCCCAGGTGACCATCAGGCGCAGGCCCAGACTCTATGTCATAAACCTTCTGGTGCCCAGTGGCTTTCTGGTTGCCGTCGATGCCCTCAGTTTTTACCTGCCTGCAGAAAGCAAGACTCGTGCCCCATTCAAGATGACCCTTCTGCTGGGCTACAACGTCTTCCTGCTCATGACGAATGACTTATTCTCAAAGAGTGGCATCCCCCTCATCAGTAGGGCTCTACCCTCCTTCAGGAGAATAAAAGCAAGGTGGGGGGTGGGGTGGGGAGATGGACCAGTAGAACTATTTCAGAGTGAAAAGAGATCCTGAAAGAGGCCCCTGTGGGAAAATAGGAAACAAGAAGTTCTGGGCAGTGCCTCTGGCCCTCACACAGGCCTGCCTTCCCTTCAGGTGTCTACTTTGCCCTGTGTCTGTCACTGATGGTGCTCAGCCTGCTGGAGACCATCTTTATCACCTACCTGCTGCACCTGGCCACCACCCAGCCCCCACCCATGCCTCGATGGCTCCATTCCCTGCTTCTACACTGTGCCAGCCCAACAAAATGCTGCCCCACTGTGCCCCAGAAAGGAAATAGGGGTCCTGGCCTCACCCCTGCCTGCCTGCCTGGTAAGGAAGTCAGCTCCACCCACACTCCCTTTTCTCATGCCTCTGTTACTCTACTTCTGCCTCTTCCCTGTTCCCCTTCCTCCCTGGTGAACTTTGAATTCCATAGTTAGGTTTCTGTCTCTCCTTAGGTCTAAAGGAGCCCTCGGAGTTAGTGGGAAAAGTGTCAGGTTCCCGAGAGGCAGAGGCGAATGGGTGCCCTGGGCCAACGAGGGCTGAGCAGGAAGACGAGACTCAGAAGCAGCGCTTGGTCAGCCTATGGGTGCAGCTCAGCCATGTGATGGACACCCTACTCTTCCATCTCTACCTGCTCTTCATGGCCACCTCTATCATCACAGTTATTGTCCTCTGGAACACTTAGGCAGATGCCCGCCTTCAAGCTCCAGCCTGGAGCTTGTCTTGCCTCCGGAAACCAGCCAGACTCTCATGCCCATTCAGATCCCAGCCTCGCAGGTCTGGCAACCGCCTCATTTTCAACCCAGTCCTTCTGCACAGTCAGGCCAGACCTGGATGGTTTCTCACACCCTCCTAGTCCACCCTCCCTGTAGTCTCCTTTTGTAGTTAGGTCCTTGCTCCTATATGCCATCAACTCCCCTCAGCCTTCCCAGAAGTCTTGTCTGCCTGACTTCTTCAGGATGCAGTTTCCTGGAATACTTTCTTGATGTAATCACCCCCAATAAACCCCTTTGCAGAAAACCCTGGCTCTTTCCCTGCATTCTATTATAGTATAAACTATCTTGGGACTAAGAGTCTTTTTGCAGAAACTTCTCAATACCAAAGTAAAAAGGATTTTCTTATTTTATATTATTATTATTATTATTATTATTATTATTATTATTATTATTATTTGCCTGGCAGACAACATGTGGAAGTGAGAGAAGGGAGAGAAGGGGCCAAAATCTATTACAAGGAGTTATAATAAAAGAGGGATTAACCTCCTAAATCCAGTTATCCTGGATTTAAGCTTCGAAAATTAATAATGTGTCAGAACCAGGCATCTCTTGCTTAAAGAGTGAAGCATTTCATCACAGCCTGATATATGACTCATCCATCATTAAGTACTTAGAGTGTTGAAGTAATCCCAAATTACTGTTAACTGTCTGTGTTGTAATGAGTTGAGCTGCCCTTAATCATGCTAAGAAAATACCATTAGGCCAAGGAAAGTACGTCTGAAAATAGCATCTACTTTATTGGGAGTAACACAAATGCCCCCATTGAACTGGAAAATTTCCTTTCGTAGCACTTGTCCTGTGATTTTGGAAGCCTTGTCTGTTGGCTGCAGTACACAAGAGCTATGGCATGATTTGCTGGGTACCCCAGGTTCAGAAAAGCACAGACCCAAGAACAACTTAATTACAACTCAAATTTAATCTTTTATTTTTAGCAACCATTTATTTTTCTTTCTTTCATGTATTCTACTTTCTATCTGAAGCCTAAATTTCTCAGGCGACAACTGCCCAGGAGTAAAATGAGAGTGGTAATATTGTTTACTAAACGGTATTTCCCTGGTCCCTCCCCTCCACAGTTCTTTCTCAAACACCTTTGGCTCCTTCTGGTCACTGTAGATGCCCAAATGGTGGCAAGGCTGCAATGTCCACTAGAAGCGCTGCTGCTGGTGGCGTGGGCCTAAGGTCCTAGCTACTCCAGTGTTCTCTACAGGAGCATCTGCCCTGCAGAGCCCAAGCCACTAGGGGGCTGGCTCCTGTAGCACAGATGTCCCCAGCTGGATGATGAATCACCAGGACCAGCTGTTACTTGCTCTTTCCCTGCAGTCTCCTTCTGCAGGCAGAAGCCCATTGGAATCTAGAGTACTGAGGCAGAAATACCCTGCTATATTCTGAATCACTCCTTTGCTCAGGCCCGTGGTCTTCCAACTAAACACTTGTCCCTTAAATTCCCCTTTTTTCCCCTCTGCATTGTTTTTCTAGGAAGGTCTTTGGCTCCTTACTTTCTAAAACCCTGTCAAGTACTCCCTTGACTGTCACCAGTCCTCCAGCAATGTCCAAGATGGAGTGTGTGCACAATGACGGCTCAGTTCAGGAGCTCTGACATAAATTAGTGTATCTGTTATTATCTTGGCAGTTCTTCAACTCGCATCTTTCCACAAAGTGGGCCTTTAGAAAGGACACAATAAAGTAGCAATATTAATCAATACTTATTAAGTTATTAATATGTGGCTGGCACTTTTTTAAGTGCTTTATATGAATAAACACCTTTAATTCTCACAGTAACCATATGAAATAGGAACTACAGATCCACAAACTCTTCTTGCCAAAAGTGTTTTGAAATTTAGAATTTTTCAGGTTTTAAAAAGGTAACAGTTGTGCATATGCTAAATGTTATGAACATCCCGTGTGGGGTATGTGTCAACATCCTATAATCACGTTAATATTTCATAGAGTGAAATCTATGCATGTTCACACTGGAGAGCAAAAAAAAAAAAAATCAAAAACAAAAACTGCAAATAGTTTCATCAGTTCAGGTAAAGTTTTGCCATCAAATAATTAGTGAAAAATCATTTGTTTTTCAAAGTTCTTTAAGTTTTAGAATTGTCATTTGTAGTATTATTCCCATTTGATATATTCAAATAAATGAGATGAAATGAATGAGAAAAGGAAGCACAGGGAGACGACATAATGGCCTGTGAGCTCTCTCCCAAGGTTCGCAGCTAGTTAAGTGGCAGAGGTGTGGTTCGAGCCCAGGCCAGCTGACTCTAGATACTGGACTCTTACCCTCTAGGGCCTTCAAGCTGAGGATGAGAACCAGATAAGTTCTCTAAGCGTCCCATGTTGAGATGTCAATACCACTTCAAGTCTTTTTCAGCTAACACCCTAGGAGAATTAAAACAGAGTGAGGCCCTGATCTGGGTCCCAAAAACAAACTTTCTTTTAAATTTCCTTTTCCTTGCTCCCTCAGTTTTTCCCACTCCTCACCACTTCCCTCCCCACCCCATCATAAGTCATAACACCCAATTCACTACTTGCACTTTCTCCATTCCTTTCTGGAGTGTGTATTTCCCTAACTCTAATCCATCTTTCCACTGTATTCTCTATGGATTTAGCTTTTTGCTGCTGATATTTATTGTTAGATACCCTTAGATCTCCCACTTCTCTGCCCTGTTCTGAGATAGTCATCTTACCTGGAAACTCATCCTTGACTTTGCTGAGTAGCTCGTTTACCCAGTTTGAGGGGTTCTGAAATTATTTAAGATCAAGTTGCATCACTGTTTTTTTTCCACCCATCTTTATGGTACATATTTCTCTGCTTATTTTCTTCAGATTTTTTCCCAAACGAGTAGCTTTAAGTTTTATTTGAATAGAAAATATGCAATTCATCCTTTTTTTTTTTTTGACACATAAATTAAGATGTTCTATCTCCTTTCAGTAGAAGGTGTGATGTAATTATAGTGATTTTATTTTCTCCAAAAGCAAAATCTGAACATGTGATCTTAACACATAACTGATAATCATACAGAAACTTCGAAACTAGAGCTTTCCCAGAAAACTGATGGATATGGTCTCTGTTTGTTCCTTCTATAACAGATGCATATGATAAGCACACTTTGAGCTAATGACTTTTCTCTTATGTGGCAAACCTCTGAAAGGCTGTGCAAGGCAATTCATGACCTCTTTAGAAAAATCTGCTGATAGGCAACTGGTTCTGCCTGGGCCATCTTGCATTCGATGGCCTATTTCTGCCTAATAGTTCCTCATCTTGTCCATTCATCTGCAGTGCTACCCTGTGGTTCTTAAACCAGTGATCCACAACCTTTTTGGCACCAGGGACCAGTGCTTCTATGAGAATTTGATGCCTGGTGATCTGAGGTGAAGCTGAGGCAGTAATGCCAGTGCTAGGCTGCAAATACAGATGAAGCTTCACTCTCTTGCTCACAGCTCACCTCCTGCTGTGCGGCCCAGTTCCTACGTTCCCATTCCTAGGTTCCTAACAGGACACAGACTGGTACTGGTCCATGGCACAGGGATTGGGGACCTCTGCTCTAAACCATTACACGTAGTATTTTCCATGTTTTCTACATTTTCAGGTTCCCTATTAAACTGACATTAAAATTTATTATCTCATCACCATCTTTTCCTTCCTCTCCTCTTCCTTCAGAACTACTTTAGTATGTGAAGTCACAGACTTCATTTCAAGCCTATTATCTCCCTTTTTTACAATTTCCAATCCTCCCTTTAATAACCTCTCTTATTTGATCATTCATTGGTACTAGTTCTTATACATAGTAGGAAAAAATAGTAAGTACAGAGACTTAGGAATCTGGCAACCCTGGATTCAAATCTGACTTTATTACTTGCTAGCCAAATAACCTTGTACAAGAGGCCTAACCTTACAAGTTTAAAGGTCTCTATTTGTAAAATGGAGCTAATAACAGATTAAACTATTTTTAAAACATAAATTTTAAGAAATCATTGGTAAGTGTACAGAAACTAGAAAGCCAAATGTAACACACTAGAGACCTTCTATTTATCACGCAGGCTGGGATCTAGAGAGCAAAATCGACTTCTAGGTGGGAGGCAATAGACATAAAAAGTTACAGACTTTCCAGTTCGATCCCCTCATGTCTTATATAAGAAAAATGAAGTGGATAAAAGTAAAATGATAAATATGGGGTTGTTGTATTTCAAGAAAGCCTGGAATCAAAGCTTGAGCCTGTCAAAGTGGCAGCCACAGGTAAGTGCTTGTCCATGGGACTCTTTCCAGGTACTTACAGGAGCTACAGAATCAATCCTCTCTCCTGCTCCAGATACCACAGCCAGTCTGACCTCAGCTGTTGCCCCATCCTGCAGTTTGGATGTTTGACTGCCTCCTCTATTCCTGGCTCCTTAGCCCTTGCCAACAGTCTCTGTATGTGATTGCCATCTATCTGGGCTGCAAAACAGTGGCCCTCACTTCCCCCTTCCACCATCTAATTCTGCCCTTGCCAGGTTATAGCTATTTTACCAAACCTGATCCCCCAGGCTCTCAGATGAATGGGTCTACCAGAGGGCCATGCAGTATGATCTTCCTTGGAATAGGATAGGGAGAAAGGTACTGGTGTCCATGACTTGCAAACTACAGCTCCTGTCCCCACTGTTTAACTTTGTACTCAAGCATTGTCTAGGACAGGGGATTTCATTGGTGGAAACCTAAGACCTAATAATACAGGCTACCAGCCTTCCCAGCTATAGAGTAATGAAAAGAGCAAGGTAAGAACAATGGAATCAGATTGATCTGGATTTGAATCTAGATTCTACCCATTTACACCTGGGTAGACATTGAGCAAGATATTTTGATCTCTCTGCACCTCAGTTTTTTAATCTATAAAATGAGAGTAATAGTGCTGACCTCTCAAAGCAGTTGTGAGGATATGAATACTGCAAGTAAAGAGCCTAATACAGTATAGGGCACATGGCACAAACTCAATAAATGGCAGCTCTGGTTAGACCATTCTGAGCTTGGCCTTTACTAGAAACATAGAGTGGGCAGTCAGAAATAAAAGGCTAGGCCCTGACTCTAGCCCTCTGGATCCCACCTGCTTCAGACTGCTGTGCTTCTGCCATCCCCCATCTCCACAAAACTGCACCCAAGATAGAGGTCCACACCTCAACCACACCATGGGGACAGCAAGTTACTTCTCCGATATGGCCTCAGTACACCCATGAGGTTCCCAATCACCTTTCTTATATCTGCCGAGGGTGCCTATGTCTCTCTCCCCATCCACAGTGAACTGACAAGCCAGGTATAACTATTATTAATTGACTACACACTACTATACACCACACACTGAGGGGAGAGGGAGACAAAGAACAAGATATGCTTCCTCCTCTCCATGAGGTTATAGAGCAGGAGAGGAGATGGGAGATGCACATGCAAAGAGATGTTTCCAACTGAAGAGTCACAACAGAGTTCACGTGTGTGTGTGTGTGTGTGTGTGTGTGCGCGCGCGCGCGCACGCACGAGCAAGAGAGAGAGAGAGAGAGAGACAGACAGACAGAGAGAGAGAAAGGCTTCACAGAAGACTAGATGCTTGAGTTGAGCTGAATCATTAAGAATTTATTAGTGAGACCAAGAGATCAATGGTAGAAGATATATTTAAGGTTGAGGGAATATGGAGGAATAAAATTACATTTTGAATGTCAGGGTGCTATTTAACAAATAGTGTTTTCCTATGTGTAGTTCAAGGCCCTTATTCATTAGAATTAGCTATGGATCTAGTTTAAAATGTAAATTCCTGAGCACTATAGCCTGCCATTCTGATTTGGGGTTAAGATTTGAATTTAGGGCCAAAGGGGTGAGGGTAAGACACATGAGGTAATTTTTATACATATTAAAGATAAGAACAACTCTTTTAGAATGTAAAATCTAAGGCAAAAAATGATGGAAAGATAGGTGGGAGTTCAGTCACAAAATGCCTTTTACATCATGCTAAGGAGCTAGATTTCATCCTGTAGGCTAGCGGTGCTCCAAATGTGGTCCCAGGACGTGCAAGCGCAGCACTTCCAGAAACTTGTTGAAAATACAAATTCTCAGGCCTGGCAATCTTAACATAACTACTATAGACAATTGGAGCCACTGAAAGGTTTCAAATATAAGAAGGATGTGGTCACATCTGCATTTCAAACAAATTACATAGGCTGCACAATAGAAGATAATTTAGAAGAAGTCAGATTGAGAGTGATATCACTAAGGGGATGACCAGGTATGAAACCAGAGGTTTTTGATGGTACCGTACAGTTTCCAGGAGATTCTCACCTTGGTTTTCTATCCTCCTGGGTAGGCTGACTTATTTGGCATGAGGCCATCACCCAAAACAAGAGGCTGCTAGAGGATGAAGGAAATGCTTTTCCAGGTGGGGATGCCTATTGCTAAGCTGAAACTAAAGTTTAGGAAACCCTAAGGGAAAGCAAAGATTTCTAGAAACACCCATACCTAAGGCGATGGCATCTTCCAATAGATCTAAGACTGCCCCGCAATACGAAGGGCTCAGAAACCCAGCCGTGTCCTCAGCACTAACTCAAACTACTGCCACCCCTCTTTAGCTCCTAAAGGCCCCATTGCTCTGTGCCAACACTCTGGCCCCTCTGAAACTCTTGGATTCTGCCTGCTCAGACACCCTAGACAGTCCTCAGCCAGAACAGGTTGTGTGCCCCAGGTGAGGGCAATACTCATCGGGTATCTCCACAGGACTTAAGAAACTGATAAAAGGTGACACTTGCCCTGTCTCAGAAGAGAGCAAGCTCTCAAGCCTACTCACGCAGACCCTGCTGGCAGGCCTGAGCACTGGAGCCCTGTCTCTGAGCCTCAGACACTGTAGCTCACTTGGGCTCCTAAATACAGTGTCTGTGTCTCTGACCTGGGTTTTCTGAAGCCTCAGGAAATCCATTGCCCAACCTTTCTTTTTCTGATTCCCCAGAGCACAGCCATGGAAACATGAGATACCAATACTAAGAAGCTTGAAAAAGATTTTCAAGTGGCTACTGATTGTACATCCTGAAAGATCCATGGACATAGGCCAAAAATTATCCTGCCAGTCAGAACAAGGAATGAGAGGAGAGAACATAGTCACCATCCTATAGTCATTTAGGATTTTTAAAAAAAGAAGTGTTAAATCCAAGTTGCCAGTGGTTCTCAACTGTGGGCAATTTTACTCCCAAGTGAATTTTTGGCAATGTCTGCAGACATTATTAACAATTATAGCTGGAGTAGGGGAATGGTACTGGCATCTGGTGGGCCAGAGATGCTGCTAAACATTTCACAATGCATAGAAAAGCTCCCCCAAACAAAGAATTATCCAGCCCCACATATCAACAGTACTGAGGTTGAGAATCTCAGCTCTGGGCAATTCCAGGTTCACAGGAGTCCTTACCTGGCCCCAGACTTTCCCAAGGAAGCAGTTAAAGTCCAGATTCAAAGCCTCTGTCATCAGATGTTCTGGCTGAGTGCCCCAAAATCCTAGAAATATATGAAACCATGATAGAGGGTCCAAAGATGCCCAGAGGAAGCAGGGATTATAGAGGACATCCCTGACCCTTCCATGATGACCCCTGAATCAGCTAAGATTTCTGAACCATCTCTAAGTTCTGAGTTACCATGAAAGTCCACAGCTTGTCTTAGGTGAGACGTGTACCTGGAGCTAACATAGCAGTCTTAGAGACTCCCCAGGGTATTCCAGAGAATATAGGGTAAAGCTATTCCTATGCCCTTTGAAAATGGTAATCTAGCTACTAAAGCTCTGTCTAAATATGGTTAACCTCCTCTCTTTGAGAGCCTATTAGAAAAGGGAAGGAGGGGGCAGGCATACCCAAGAAGGATGTCCAAAACACATTTGTAACCAGGAACTCTGTCCTGGGGTGAACTCTGAGAGTTGGCCTTATAAACAAGCATTCTAGGTGCTTAATTATTTGTCTGAGGTGGAGGGCTGGCCCATGTGAAAAGTATACTGTACACCCAAGAACTCTGAAAGTAGAAAGAGGCTCGAAGTCTGCACCGACTGAGAAACTATGTGAGTCTTATATGGCTTGTAATCAGCCATAAACATTGGGAAACCTGCAACTCTGGTTAATTATAAGTTCTATCATTTCTATTGCTTTATTTGAAAATGGTCTCTAACATTACTTTAAGTGTTCTTTTACAAAACAATCAACTGATTGTGGGTGTTCGTTTTTTTTGATTAATGACAAATTTTATATTTCCCTCGAATTTACTATATTCTAAAATACGGTCAAGAAATACAAGGAAATGCCATCTCTCTATTTCCTTGGCCCCATTGCTTTTTTCCACATACTCCTGTCCAATATCTGTGTTGTAGGATTGTTTGGAGGATTATATTAAATAAGGTAGGTAAGAAAGACATCACAATGCCTAGCATACAATAAGCTGCTCGATATGTTAGCTATCATTACTACCAGCAGCAGCAATAGCACCTGAAATTTCTGAATCCCAGAGTTCCAACTCTGACTCCCCAGAAAGGAAGCAAACTCTTGCCTGACTGCTTTATTTCTCCTGCCTCCATCATCTTCATCTCCTGACGGTTAAATCTACTTTTGAGTCCAACCAATAGACTTTGGTCATTTTTCAGCCAACCTTGATAAAAACAAGATATACATCAACTGTCTTCAGCCAACTTTCAGCAGGGCTTGAAGTTAATCCACCTTTTCTGGTTCCAAAGTCTAATAGCCCAGCCTGCCTGTGAAAGTCGAGCACCCCTTGAAAGTCCTTTATTCTTAGCCAGTCCAGGAATCCAGCGTTCCATGGTCACGTCCAGGTGGATTCAGACATGGCAGTACTTTGGCCTTTCATGACATGGGTGCCCAATCCTTTGGCCAAATTTCCAAAGAAAGGAATAAATAATTTACAGAGCTGGCAGGGCTGAAGGACTGAAGACATGGCAAACTTCAAACGGAAGCTATTGTAGCCCTTTCTCTTGTACTTTCTTACTCCAGACCCTTAAGTCATTCCTGCCTTCCTTAGCACTTTCTATAAAGGGCAGTCATAATCTTCCATTCTGAACAAAGTTTCTTCTGCAGTCTAAAAGAAACTTTACCCGTATACAAAAAAAAAAAAAAAATTCCCAAGTCTTTCTGGAAATGTAGCTAATATATTATAACAATGCTCCAGTTCACTCATTTGGTCTGATTGTGTTTTTCACAAAAATGTGAAATAAGATATAATATTAACACATGCCATTGATATTGGTGTTAGCTATTACTAGTTTGTGATAATATATAACATTATTGCCAACACAAAAACATTAAAAACAGCTCTGCTAGCTGCTAATTTTATGACTTCTATTATCATGCAATTAATGTATAGAGTAAAAAAAAATGTATGGGCTACATCAGTTTGGGGTAGAATGAATTAGAAAGGCAGAGAGGCTAGAAAGAGAAAAGCTAGTTAGGGGCTGTTAGGAAAATATAAACAATAGATGATGAAGATATGAGTCAAGATTTGTAGTCTGGTATTTGCAATTATCTCTAATGAATACATAACCAACACCCTAAATATTGTCACCTTTCCAAATCTGCAGATTCCCTGGCCTTAGAAGAACATAATTCTTATTTCCCAAGTCCACCCTCTCTCATTAAGGCAAGTTATTTTGTTATTGATCTCAACACAGAGCTGCCAAAATAGGCATTTCTCCCTTAATCTTGGCCCAACTTCCTTGCTGCCTGGAGTCCGGAAGGCATACCTGGACAGGGGCAAAGCAGCACACTCTGCTGTGACCACTCTGGCCACAGCTTCTCATCAGGGAGTAGTCACCTGAGCAGTATTCAAAACAAGGAATCAAGGTGTGGTCTGAGCTCTTTTAAGCTCAGGGTTTGGGGTCTCATGGTGAATCCCCAGAGAAGAATCCAGAAGAGGAAGATGAAAGGGGGGTGGTCCACTAGGAAGGGACTCCCGCTCTGCCTCACTGTCAGCCTTCTGCTTCAAGGTAAGATGGGCAAGAACAGGGAAGACCAGAGTGTGGTTCTGAAGGACATCTAGGAACTTCCCTCTAGCACTTGGAGGACATTCAGAATTAATAAGTTAAATATTTCTTCTATAATGTCTGTGTCTTGATTTCCTTTTGGTGACAGGCAGAAAGACATTCTGCTGGTCAGGACAAACAGTCTTCCTCTATTCCTACCTGCATAGGAATTTACCAAACTGTCCCATTTCACCACCTCTCCAAATTCCACCTTTTTACTGACCTCCAATGCCCCTTTCCACTCTATCTCTTTTTCCTTTGATATGATATCTATGAGAAGATTAGCCACTAATTTTAAACATGGCCTAAAGAAGTAAGTAAAAACACCAAGGGAGGGTGGGGATCAGTCTGAGTCAGAAGGAAGTGGATACTTTGCTTCCACAAGGAAGTATTTGTTCCCAGTCCAGGCACATACCTTAAATATTATGGAAAGAGATGGAGATGGAGAAGATTAGGCAGAGAAAAGGATCACACAAAGATGTAAGTGGCAAAGATTCTGCTCAGGTACTGCCCAGATCGCTCCCTGGCCACAGCTAAGAGACCACACCACATAGGCATCACTATGTGATTGGCATATGATATATGCTCCGTGGTATTGCCTAATGATCCCAATGCTGGAAATAAACTCCTAGATATCTGAGGTCACTAAGTCTGAGATGGGCAAAATAAATGCATAGCACCAAGGTAAGTACCCATTCAGAATATCTACTACATATTTTTCATACCTACCTAGTAAGTGCAGTGTTTGCTTCTCTTATCTTTTTGATAAATCAGTTCTTACATAAGTCCCTTAGGAAAGAATGAAGAAGAGAAATACATTAGAGCAGGTTTCTAAGTGACCCAGACTACAAGCTTTAGGGCACTGCTCAGCGGTGCTACTAGGAGAACCCAAAAGACTTGCGATGGGTACACTAAAAGGCACCTTGAAGTGGCTGCCATTGCACCAAGGCTGAGTTTGCGTAGAGATTTGCGCAGGTTTTGCATGAGGATGAAACAATGAGAATGAGGATAGAGTATTGACTCAGCTCACCACATTAACTTCCACCATTTGCCTACCAGACCAGCTCATCCTCTCCAGTCCTGGCAGGAAGAGGCTTTGGCCTTAGGGAGTCTTAGTCCAGGAAGGAAGGCTCCCTTGCACCTCCCAGTATGTCTCCTGTTTTCACTCTCTGCAGAGAGGCTCCAGCTCTGGCAAAAGAGACCCTCTCTCAAAGTCTCTGCTCTCTACAGGAAGAAGTGATGCTTTCACCATCAATTGTTCAGGCTTTGACCAGCATGGGGTGGATCCTGCTGCCTTCCAAGCAGTGTTTGACAGAAAAGCCTTCCGTCCAGTCATCAACTTCAGCATCCCTACACATGTCAACATCTCCTTCACCCTGTCTGCCATCCTGGAAGTGGTGAGACCTGGTCCCCACTTTCCATGGCTTCTAATAGGGAACAAGAACGTTGACTCAGCATTGTTCTGGTGGAGTGGTAAACAGTGGTACCCTAAGTGAATTTCATACAAATAAAGGGTTTTCCTGTGAGATGGGGAGACATAAAGAAAAGGGCTGCAATGATATTTTTTCAGGAAGGATTTATCCTCGAGTTCTGTCCTTTCTGGAATGCTCCAGAAAGAAGTAGTCTGTCAATGAAAACCTGACTTGTACCTAGCTACAAGAGGAGACAAGTAAGGGAAAAACAGTCCAGCGTCTAGAACTATGCCTAGATCAATAAATTAGTAAGTATTGATAAGAGTATGAGGTGGGAGGGGGACGTCTTTTTGCACTAGTAATCTTGGATGGGAATTTCTTTACCAGGATGCACAGCTCCAGCTTCTGACATCATTTCTGTGGATTAATTTGGTAAGGCACATTCAACTATCCCATCCCAGTTCCATTTATAAGTTTTATTTGAAGAGTAACTTACCCAGATCTCTGCCCAATGTATAAATCTTTCTGAGACAAATAAATCCATCTAGAACTGGGCTGGCCCTATGGACACGAATCTCCTTGGGCAGTTTAGGAAGGTAGAAATGTTGACCCAAAAAAATGGCCAGGTGGTTGCAGGCCAATCTGTTGGTGCTTTCCTGCATCCAAACGGTATTAGGCTATATTTAAGGTTTCTCTGGGGACAAAAAAAAAAAAGGCATTGAGGGGTACTTTGTTAATGACACATGGGTAGATAAAGAGGGGGAGATAGGCTGTGGTTATTAGGGACAAAAGTGGAGTTAGAGGTTCAGAGTTTACAGAATGGGAAAGGCAGGAAAGGCTGACTGGACAAGCTATAGCATCCCTCACCTCTGTTTCCCACTGCCCTGCATGCAGATTTGGGACAATCCTTTTATCAGTTGGAACCCAGAAGAATGTGTCAGCATCAATAAACTCACTGTATCAGCCAAAAACCTGTGGCTCCCAGACATCTTCATCATAGAATCGTGCGTATCTAAGCTGAGAAAGCCCGTGTAAAGCCCACCTGCAAAGAACAGCCTTGGGTCAGTGCAGGGCACAGGGACACTGAAAGATTCAGACAGGGGCAAGGTCTTAATTAATCGACTCCAACAAAACACTATGAGAAATAGAAGAGAAGAGATAGAGTGATATGAAAGAGCCTAAGAAGAAAGCACAGCAGGAAAAGACCTGGGAAGAAAGGGAAGCAGAAGTAAATTAAGGCACCCACAGACCCACCTCTTCCTCTCTCTTACAAGCAGCATGGAAATGAGTCAGGCACCTCCAGATCTCACTGCATATGTCAACAGTGAAGGTCAAATAAGGTATGATAGGCCAGTGCGGGTGACCAGTATCTGTAACCTGGACATCTTCTACTTCCCTTTTGACCAACAGAACTGCACCTTTACCTTCAGTTCCTTCCTCTACACAGGTGAGCAAGACACATTTCAGCAGCTATCTAAGATTTAAGGGGGGAAATATTTAAGTGGTATAGGTATTATTAGAGAAGAGTTTAGTGTTTCTTATCTCTGGCTGCCCTCTAAAGCTTTTAAAAAGCACTTATAACTATGCATCACCCCAGAGAGTCCAGTTTAATTGTTCCAGGTGGGACCCAAGCACTGTTAGTTTTTATATCTCACCAGATGTTGCTAATGTGCAGAGTTAAGAACTACTACTTTAATTCCTCAGTAAAATTGAAAACAAAACAAAACAAAAAATAATAAACTACTGTTTTAGGTCTTGGGTGACCCTTGCACCAGTTGAGGCCCACCTGACCCTGCAAACCTTCTAACTTTAGTAGCCAACACACTTAAACCAGTAAATCAATGTAACTGAATGCCACCAGGTGTCATGTGGCAGATTTGGATAAATCAATCTTTATAATAGGCATGCATGTAATTATAAAAATGTTGAGCTGTTCAAAACTTATTCTACTAAAACAACACCATACAACTGGGGAATTGAGAAGGAAAATAGGAATGACTCCAAAAGTTCTTGACTCATGTCAAGTCATATCCAAAATTCCCATTAACAGCTTCAACTCACTCTTGTTTTCAACCAAAAAGATCATACACGTATGAACTGCCAGTCCTGTAGCCCACTTCTGAAAAGCAGGATGCCCTACTTTAAAAGGGAAGAAAGGAAAAGTTGTTGAAGAAACTTAGTGGGGAAGGAATTGAATTTTGTGGGCAGGAGGCTTGAGAGCACTGTGGACTAAGCTGCCTGGCCTCTTTTGCAGTGGACAGCATGGTCCTAGGCATGAACAAGGAAGTATGGGAGATAACAGACACGTCTCGTCACATCATTCAGACTCAGGGAGAGTGGGAGCTCCTGGGCATTAACAAGGCCACCCCAAAGATGTCGGTGGGAAGCAACGTATATGACCAGATCATGTTCTATGTAAGTCCAGGGGTCACTCTTTGACTTCTGATCCCATTTGCTCTGTGGTTTTCCATTTGATCTAAAGTTCTTTGGGATATAAAAAGAAACTCTAGGGGGTTAAGCACCTGTTCCCCACTCTACCCTCTACCATAATGGCCCTAAAGAAGGATCCCTAGGATCTCTGTCCTACAGAGAGAAAGAGCAACTTGACTGTCATAAGAATGGAGCAGCCACCTACCTGATGGTACAAAGGGCCCCATCTGCCTCTAAACATTTACAGTTGTATTCCCAGGAGGTTGGACACAAATGAAAATTAGAGAATAAATTGGAAGCGCTTCTGTAGAAAGGCATGATTAAATGTGTGTGTTATCTAAACAGATCATCCTATAGCCAACCAAATAGTACACCAACATGGATTAGACAGTCAAATATACAGCTGGGCCTCTGGCATCAGTTTATTTGTCACATTCTCCACACTCTCCACTCCCCACCAGGTTGCCATCAGGCGCAGGCCCAGACTCTATGTCATAAACCTTCTGGTGCCCAGTAGCTTTCTGGTTGCCATTGATGCCCTCAGCTTCTACCTGCCGGCAGAAAGCGAAATTCGCGCCCCATTCAAGATAACACTTCTGCTGGGCTACAATGTCTTCCTGCTCATGATGAATGATTTACTCCCTTCCAGTGGCACCCCTCTCATCGGTATGGCCTCTCCCACTTTCTGGGGAAGCAAAGTCAGCAGAGGACTGGGAGGGGGACTAGGAGAACCGGCAGTCTCTCTTAAGGAGAAAAGGGGTCCTGAGGAAAAATTGATTTGGGGAAAAAACCTTAAGAAAAGTGTAGAGATGATTCTACCCTGATTTACTTATAATTCGCTTTACCTTCAGGTGTCTACTTTGCCCTGTGTCTGTCACTGATGGTGCTCAGCCTGCTGGAGACCATCTTCATCACCTACCTGCTGCACCTGGCCACCACCCAGCCCCCACCCATGCCTCGATGGCTCCATTCCCTGCTTCTACACTGTGCCAGCCCAACAAAATGCTGCCCCACTGTGCCCCAGAAAGGAAATAGGGGTCCTGGCCTCACCCCTGCCTGCCTGCCTGGTAAGGAAGTCAGCTCCACCCACACTCCCTTTTCTCATGCCT